>VXBZ01001796.1:163066-454599 GCA_013399135.1 Heliornis fulica | reverse complement strand
TGAGCACTGACTATCAATAAGATCTTCCTTTACAAAAAGGTATTAGAATGAATTTTTTTTGGATGGAGTTGCAAGAATCTACAAAATTTGTTTATACAAAACTTGTCAGTTTTGGTTGATAATACATAGTCGTGAACTTGCTGCATCTTTTTAGTATCTCTATAAATTCACCTCTGCTAACAAGGCATTTGCATTTGCTTTCCAAGCCAGAAAGAACAATTTTGGAGATGGGAATACCAGAATACAAAACATAGCTTCTAGCAGGGAGAAAAATTTAACATAGAAAGAAATTTTCCAAGAAGGGACAAATTAAAAAATAATACTTGAAAGCAATCTGGAGAAACAAAAGTAGTTATTCAAAAGGTAACCCAAATTGTGCTCTAGGTGGCCTGTAATTTTTCAGACTGACCTTAGTCTCAAGAGTGATTTCAGGTAATCAGACAGAAGGAAAAATTGTAGTTTACAGATTTTTCCTAGTACAGTTTCTTTTCATGATCAGAGCGAACAGATTCAATAGACTTAAGACCACACAAATGTGAAATCTACTTTTTGTGTATTCCTGAATGTTTTCCTATTGGTTAGACACCCAGTGTTCTGGTGTGAATGTCCTAGGAGAGCCCATGCTCAAGACTCAAAGAAACTCAGGAGTTAACCCCAAGCCAGAGCAGCTACAATTAGCTAGAGGAAGTCTTAGACAGGTGACCCAGGAGGGTCTCTCTCACCACTATAGGCCTGATGTAGTACTGGTTGAACCTGAAGGCCCAGAGTAACAAGAGACAAAGCAACGGGCAGAGGCTCAATGCACTAGCCTCATTGTTGGGGCTTAAACCCAGTGGGTAACTAAGCCCCACAAAGCCGATTGATCACCCCTCCCCTCCAATGTAGGTGAGGAGGAAAATGGAAAAACCCTCATGTGCTGAGATAAACACCTTTTAACAGGAAAACAAAGGAAAACATAAGCAATAACAGCAATGATAACAACAATAATAATAAAGCAAGTGATGCACAAATACAATTGCTCACCTCATCCAGGAAAAAAAATGAAAGCAATGCCCAGTCTGCCATTTCTGAGCAGCCAGTCTGCCTCTCGGCTCACTTCCGCAGTTACAAAGGGAGCATGACGTTATATGGCATGGAATGTCCCTTTGGCCAGTCTGGGGCACCTGGCAGGGCATGAGAAGTTGAAAGTCCCCTACTTAGCAGAGATACTGCAACTACCTAGCAACAACCAAAACACATCAGTGTTTTATCAACATGATTCTCATACTAACTCCAAAACACAGCACTACACCAGCTACTAGAAAGAAAACTAACTCCATCTCAGCTGAAACCAGGGCAGTGGTTCATTTGCCAAAGCATGAAAAACATCTGTGAGAGCAGCCGGTTGGGATGGTGTAGTTATACCTCAGCAAGTTTTTATTGCTAAGTCTTGCAAGTTTAGGTGGTTTTCCATGTTCAGTGCTACTTGTCCGGTGCAGAGCTATAGAAGATTAAACCTCTTATGTCTTTTCCAGAATCACTGATAGGCATAATAATGATAGGGTCTAGCAAAAGATGTAATGCAGATGTTAAATAATTACATATGCATATATATACAATATCATTATTATTGTATGAATTCACACTTAGGTGTTATTCCAAACCATTACATACTCCAGGAAAGGTAGGAAAATATGAATCTTATGATGGTTTATTTTACCATGTTGTATGCTTGTGGCATATGGTGTGTGTGTCAGTGGTTTGAGAGTACTTTCACTCATCTGTGAGATGTGTGGCATGCAGCTGAGTTATTTCTAGCTTGAGAGAAAACACAGGGCACTAGGTTATAGAAAACAGGTGTCTAGAAATCAATATGTAGACCTGTATCATGATGAGTCTTTCAATTTACTAAGTGCGAGTACATTAAAGTAAGAAAATCTGTGCCCTGTGATCCTGCTCTCCATTGTTAAACTCATGAAAGGTTAGCTTAAATACATTTTACAAACTCATATTCCTTAGTCAGAAAAGCTGATGCTTATAATTAAGATACCAGGGTGAGATATTTCTGAGCTTCACTCAAGGTGACAGGTGCTTATTACCTGTTGAAATGCTACACTGCCAATCTTAACTACATTTCTCTTTAAGTAATCTGGAACATCTACAAGAAGGTTTTTATTTCTTATGCTTCTACTTTTGTTTCAGAGCAATGTTTGAGCTCTGGAAAATCTCTGTAATTTCACTTCAGAATGTGTGTAATACAAATATATATTTGGGGAGGGTTTAGCATATAGCATTTTACACAGTGTATTAGTTGATTTTAAATATAGAATTTCCTTTAAAATAATGTTGGGAAAGAAAAATATGAAAGCAGTGTATTAAATTTTAGGGCAAAAGGTGTACTACCACTGTGATTTGCCATGCCAGAGCTGATCAGTTCAGTGACTCAGGTGTGACACTTTCTAGTCATATTCAAGACCTGTAAGGAAACACCATGCCCAGGACTTCATGCTGCATTAGAGCAGGGAGGACAGTTTGACCACCTACAAGTATATAGCAAGAATTCAAGAAACTACAGCCTGAAAGTAAAGGCCTCCTTCTGACTGAGTTGTCAAAGGACTCTGCTCTCCCCTCTGCTTAAAAATGAGCAGTCAGTTGACCAGAGAGCATGTTAAAGAGGAAAAGACAGAGTGGGGAAAAAAAGAGAGAAAGAAATTAAAGTTAAAAGAAAAAATTAAACCCTCCATCAAAGCAGCACAGAGTCAACAGCTATGAGGATAGAAGTGGTGTAGCATCACCCTCTTTGTCCAGCCCATGGGGAAGAGGGAGGGAGGAATCTAGTTGGAAGGTGAAGGCCCCAGCAGCATGGCACAGATCAGTCCACCTCATAAAAAGACAGACGAGTGTTCAATCTCATTCAATTTCTCCCTGCCCAGCTTTCCAGCCTGTCTAAATCCTGCTGAATGGCAGCACAACCTTCTGGTGTGTCAGCCACCCCTCCCAGCTTTGTATCATCAGCAAACTTGCTGACTGTGCACTCTATTCCCTCATCCAGGTCATCAATGAATATATTGAACAGTACTGGTCCCAGTACCAACCCTTGAGGGACTCTGCTAGTTACAGACCTCCAGCCAGTCTCTGCCCCACTGATCACAACTTGCTGACTTCTTCCTTTCAACCAGCTCTCAATCCACCTCACCACTCAAAGTTAGTTTCTTATCAAATTCTGGCTTGTGGAATACATGAAGGTCTGCCAGCTCCAAGAAAAGTCATGTAAAGATCCAGACCTCAATCCTGGCAGGCAGGGACATTGTTCTTCAAAACCACAGTGCGTGACATCCACAAACTTTTCTGTGTGTAACTTTGAGGAAGGAATGGATAAGAAGTGCTGACCTGGGAAGGGTGTCCTAACCCCACTGTGCCAGGACAATGCACTGATCCTCATCAGTTCCACAGGGAACAGCACGTCCTCTTCTACTTCCAGCAGCCGTTGCCTGCATGTCTGCAGCTGCCAAACCAAGAGAGACTGACAACTGAGGAAGGGCAGTCTCCTCCAGGAGATCACAGAAACTACAGAACAGAAGTGTTGCTTGCCATAACTCCTCAGTGACAGGACAATTTCTCTTATTTTTAAAATCAGTGAATTCTGTGGAGTATGCAGCTGATGCAGTGCATCCAATTTGTTCCAAGATGCACAGGGCAAAGTAAAATTTAGCTATTAGTATTTTGGTCATATGCCTAGTAATATTTTTAAATTTCTTTTAAGCAATCTTCTCTAATTTGAGTTATCTACATATTTTTAACTTCTTCAAAGTGGACTATTTTGTCTCTATTCCTTTCCGACCCAAACCAGTAATGAAAAAATTAAATAATGGGCACTACTGTAAACTTATATGGCGTTTGTTTACATTGTTAATCCTTTTAAAAAAATAATTCTCAGATTTAAATTACATCGTGATGTAACTTACATTTAACTTCCAATTCTGAAATATGCAATAATTTTTTTGAATATTATTAACAGGAGCCATGTTAGATTTTTACTTCGCTGAAGTCTAAATCCATTGTGCAGCAGTTTTCCTTTCACAAACTTTCGATGCACTAGAAAAACCTTAATAGATTAGAAGAGTGTGAATTTTCTTTCATTAAATGCTCACCTGAGCATCTCATCACTACACTATTTTTTAACTGATAGAGAGTTGCTTCTTTCTAGTCTGTTTCTTAGGCTAGACATGATTTTTAAATTTTACTCAGGTGATCTGAATCTTAACTCTTGTCATTCAAATCAGCATGATTTCTCCAAAGTTCAGACTAAAACGATGTCTGGAACTGCAATGTGTTTTTTCCTGTAAAGTCAGTTTTTCCTTTCTCGTAGACACTTGTGCTTCTTTCTGAGCATACCACCTTTTCCAGCCTGTTGTACTGTGCTGGTATTTTTTGAGATTGATGTGACCAAGGATTCAATCCCTCCCAAATGTTCCCTGTCCTTGTTAAGGAACCCCTTACATAGCCCTACTGGAATCATCACCTTCCCTGCTCAAAATCCTTCACTCAAACACGGGGTGGGATGGTGAATCCCATTAAATTACTGTTCCACTTCCGTTCACAGGTAGAACAAACAAAACTAGGTTCTTACTCTCTAATAACCATGGCTATAAGTACATGCATAACAAGGAAGCAGAAGATTAATGTATGTCACTTTTTTTTTTTAATAACTACTCATTTCAGTGTAATTTTAGGTATTTCTTTTCCTTTGGAATATAAAATGTATATAGCAAGATGATTGCATAGCCTGCCACAAGTAATAGCCTCATTTTTTTCTGGTATATATTATATACAGTAAACTCATGGACCTGCTGTACTTGTCCAGATTTCTTCCTCTTTTTTTGTTAAGGTTTGTCTTCGAATGAGGTCAAGAGAAAAAAAAATCATTAATATCTGTCAACTTCCTTTATAACCTTAAGGAAAAAATCTTTGTATGATATCACACAGAGAGATTTTCAATTTCCTTGTGTAATAAACAGATGCTTTAGGATTTGGATGTAATTTAAAGGTTTAAAATATCACATTGAGATTGATGAATAAATCAGTTGTGAAGACAAAAACATTGATGCCTGTTGAAAATACCTCTCCAGACAGGCAGGAAATGAAATTAGTTCCCAGTAAAGTGTGGAGATGAGGATCACTGTTTAGTTCTGCTGCAGGCTTTTTAGGACTTGCTACAGTGGCACAACGAAACTGCTAGGGCTACAGAAATCTAATTAAAGAGTAAATGTCCCTCCTGACATCGAATTAATCTTTATCAAGTTCCCTATTTTTATTTCAATCTGGAACAAGAAAATGAAATTTAAAATTCTAGGCATGTTGCAAAACAGTTGGTGATTTTCTCTAGAGCATTACAATGCAAAAACATTCAGCATTGTTTAATTAGACCTCGAAGCACTCATTTTTTGAGCACTTTTTATTCCATCATTGTTTGTTAAGGGCTTACATAAATATTACACAAATATTTACTACAAGGCTGTCTCCCTCTGTTGTACAGATCTGTATTTCCAGAGCTTTTTCTGTTGATGAAAAAGCTGACGTGATTATTGTTTACATTAAACATTGCCATACTTTATCAGTCCATACCGAATTCAGGTTTCTTAAATTACTTTGCTTTAACAACCAATGCTTTTCAGCACCCACACTGCTGCTATTCCTGTGGTCCTCAACCCCAGCAGGACCCCTAAGCTCCAGCAGCTCAGCTGGTTCTGGAGCTGAACCCAGGCTCTGGTACCTCTGCACCATGTTACAAACTGGCACCTGTCAAGGCCTAGGAATCAGGCCCCAGTGACAGGCAGTTAACAACTCAACAAACAAGATGAAAGTGTTGTTACCACTGAGTTTGTAGACAGGAGAGTTAAGTTAGGATCCATAGTCCCAACCTTAATTTAAGAAGTATCAATTCAGTCCAAAGTCCAAATCCAAGTCCAAATGCACACATGCCTTGCTGGAAGAGAGGCAAAGCAATGTGGCTGTGGCCACACAGAAACACTGAGGAAATGTGAGTGTAAGTCAAATCCCTGCCCAGTTTCAAGCTAGCATTTCATCCACAGGACCATCCTTCTGTATCTAAGCTATTTATGTATCCTAAGTCCAGAAGAAATACAACAGGTATTGCACTGATGGTCTCTTCCTCTGACTTGCAGGAACTGTCTCTTCTTGATGCAGGAGCACCTGGGTCCCTGGATTGAAGCCCCATAGAGGGTTTTTCTTCTATGTGTTACTGTTTTATGGAGACAGATAAGAGAGAGCTCAAGGGCTTTGCTACCAAGGGTAACACTGAGTGCCTGAGGTTAAGGTGTTTCTGTGGTTAGTTTCCTGTTACAGCTAAATTAGGAAGGCCTTACAGGTGATGTTTTGTATAAAAATCATAGTGATATACAAACCAAATTTTTCTGATTTCTAATTTCACAAAGCTCCGGGTGATGGAGAAGCCTGCTCTGTTACAGTTGCTTTTAGATTCAACACTGTTAGGGGGATTGTTTAGTCAGCCTGAGGTTCAGGGCCTGGTGAAAAGGCTGTGTACAGAGCATGGGGGTTACAGTCCCTGTGAGTGGGGTTTATCTTGCTAGCAGGGCAGTATGGAAGTTACATGACAAGGAGATGCAGAATTCAGCTTGTGAATTTGCCCACTAGTAATGGTCTGTTTCTTGGAGTCATAGGGGACACAGTGAGGATTCAGAGAGCACTTAAGGTACTGGAGTGTGGCTCAAGATACTCCCTGTTTGGAAAAAATGATGGGAGAAGGTTGTGTTCACTTACAACCCAGGCAAAAATCCATGGTCAGTTTGAGTGGTGTGAGGGGATGGTGTATACAAGAGGAATAGTGGGGCAGAGCACCTTCAGGACCTCCTGGGAAGAGATGGAATATAATGTACCAAGAAAGAGGGATGTGAAGAAGGAAGTGGCATGTTACATTTAAAGGATTCTGAGGATAGAGTGGGTCGGAAACTAAGAATACTCATTTATCTTGATTAAAGGTAGTATGGCTCAGTTGTTAAACCTACAGAGAAAAGAAAAAAAGAGCTCCCCAGAAAATTCCCATCTTATTGAAGGTTTTGTATGTAAAACGATCACACACAATCCACTAGAATTTAAAACCAAAAGCTATGAGCTTTATTCCTCTCTATTCTGTATGTGGACTTGGGCTAGGAGCGGATTTTCAAACTAGGTATCTTGGTTCAAATTAAGCTACTGGTTTATCAATTCCACATCCATTTAACTTGCGTGGGAATTGTATGCCATTGCCCTAGGAGTTCAGTCTGTTTCTTTTTGAGCAGACATAGATTGCTTTCATACAGCATTCCCATACTTTTACCTAGTATAGTTGTTCTGACTTTACAGGAACATGAGGTACATTTTTACAGGTGCACTAGCCTTGAAATTTCAGTTGTTCTCCCAGTTTTGAAACGCAGCATTTAAGCATTCTCATATATGAAAAGAGCTAAAAATTATTATGACTTTTCATATGACAGATCTTTCAGTGAGCAGGTTAGATGTCTCTTTGTAACTTCCACTTTTCCCCCCTTGTCTCCTTGGTTTCAAAAAGCAAGTTATTCTGTGCTACTTTCACTGCATTAGTCCAACAACTGATAAAAAGCTTTGGTTGAATTTCTGTTTAGTTGAGAGAGAAGTACAAATAAAAGAAGCAGCAGATGGTCCCTTTGTGACTGAAGAAAGAAAAAGGGCTTGGAGAACAATATGTGAATAGGTGTAGTCTAATAAAATAGTCAGCCACCTGCTGCCTACATCCTTCAAAAAGATTCTGTTGCATATTCTGGGAATTAATGACTAGTGTGTATCCTTACATTTAATCAAAATGGAAGCTCTAAGGAACAAACAGACCTTTTTGCCCCAGCACTGATTGAGTTGTTCTCTTGGTTTTGAATTCTTTCTGCTCTGTCCCTTTTAGTTCCATCCTGAGACTCTGTAATAGCCAACAATGATTTGACAGCCTTTCATTTCTCAAACTAAAGAAAGAATATAAACCCTAGAAAGCACATACTCTTTTTTTTTCCCTATTTTAGGTTTGATAAACTAAAGTACACCCAAAAAAGAAGTATTCTACCATTTCACTGTACACACTGTTTGGGGATTTTTAAATGTACCAAGCCTGTTGCTTGGTTTCTGTGCATTACAGTGTACTTGCTTTCTCTTCTAGGGATTTACTCTTCAGCCTGATTATCAGAATATCATCAATCCAACATCTACAGCTGCACAAGTTGTTACCCAAGCAATGGAGTATGTTCGTTCAGGGTGCAGAAATCCTCCAGCACAGACTGTGGACTGGAATAATGACTACTGTAGTAATGGGTAAGCAGCCAGTGAATGCCACCTTGTGTTGAGCAACATTCACGACACAAGTATCTTGGAGAATTTGCAGACAGCTTTGTTGCCTCTTCCCCTGTAGTGTTTCAGAAGTGCATCCGTGATGTCATTGTATTCATTCAGCAGTTAGACTCTTGTGGGAGAGCAAGTTTTCAACACACACATTTATGAGACATTGTTGTCACCTTATCACAGCACTTACCTATTTATTCTTAGAGAACTTATATTCCTTAGAAGATCAGAACTGAAAACATGGGCAGAAGGTGTAGGAAAGAAGTGTTAAGATCACTGCCTCCTAATTGAGGGGGAAATGGCATGTACTGTTTTCTCCAAATGCTCCATTGCTGAGGAGAGCTTGCTGCCAGTGAAAACAACTAGTGTGAGTCATGAGAGCCTGTGTCCGTGAGATGCAGGGGTGATATGTGGGATACAAGATACATGGAGGGGAACAGCATGCAGTCACGTGACTGTACCCAGAAACCAAACACCATACCTCTAGAAGCTCTGTACCCCTTCAAAGCTTCAGCTCTTCTGCAACATGGTTTTGGTGGAGCCATGTTACTGTCCCAGGAACTGCCTGGGAATAATGAAAACTTAACAAAAGGTATCTTTTGAGTTTTAAATTACAGATGTTGTGCTTTGTGAACATGCCTACCAGCCTAAACTCTTGACCTTGGCATGAACCTCCAAGGCAAAGACAGATGAAAACTCATGGTTGCTACCAAAATGTCAGACCCAGTCCAGACAAATGAACACAAAGCAGAACTAAAGATCAGTTTCACCCATGTTTACTCAAGCTGAGACTTTCACTTGCTTTATTGTTTTAAAGTGTTTCTGGAACTCAAACTAGAACTGAGCAAAAATATTTTTTCTGGTTTCTAGTTCAGAAGAACATCGTGACTAGAACTGCCAATAGTCTGTGCAGCAGCAGCATCTTCCCCCATACCTATCACTGTTAACCCAAGACTTGCCCACTCATTCAGCAGACCAGACTTGTGCTTGTGCTGTACTACCAGAATGTGCTTCAGGTCCTTGTAGGAGCCTGATCAGTGCACAGACACTGATATGCACTTACACTGAGCTCTGAAGAGACTGTCCTCAGCCAAACAAGCCATAGCCACTGATTACTGGTCTCTTCTGGAAAAACAAAAATCATGTGTGATCATTCCTAGCAGTGCCCTCTAGGTGCCCACTGGGCATAACTTTCCATCAGCAGAAGCTCTCTCTGAGCAGACCCTGTTTATACCCTGTGTAGACACGTTTTGGTGAATCTATGCGCATAGACTTAACCTATCTTTGCTATAGCATTAGCATAAACTGCCAGTGCAGTGTCGCTTGCTCTGCACTGCTCTTGGACTCCAAATCAAGTAAGCTATAAAGCTGTGAAGAACTAGTGTTTGTGTTTTGGTGAGGAAGTAGGACATGAAGAGTCTCTCCTACAAAAATCTCTGGTGTGAATAAAGCTCGATCAAGGATCATAGAATCATAGAATCATAGAATTGTTAAGGTTGGAAGAGAACCCTTAAGATCATCCAGTCCAACCATGCTGCTCTGTTTTTAATGTTATATATTTTTCTGACTTTTACAGACTTTTTCAAATTAGAAACTGACAAATGAGTCTTTTTTTCTGATCTGGGATACTTCAGTTGAAGCTGGAACCCAGCAAGAACTGAATGTGAAAGTGTGCTAGACACAGCACATTGGTGGAAGGTCTCCTGTAGAGCCTGGTCTGCAGTAGAGAGTTGGTCTAGTTGGCTTTGCTGGAAGCTTCTGGTGTTCCCTTGAACGTGCTTACCAGAACCTTCCAAGCCAATACATTTTGGCTGTGTCTGTACTAGTAAATATAATAGGCCAGAGATATCCATGGCTGGTATGTGTAACAAGGAAACTGGCCACTTCTTACAGAGTGCTTATACTTTCAGCAGTACTCGGGGGTTTTGTGGGAGAGGGATAGTCAGTGCTTCCAATGTGCTAGTGGAGGTGATCCCAAACCAGAGCTTAAATATATAGTTCAGAGCCAGATGTGGTCTGTGGGTTGCTAAGTGCCCCTTTGCCACAAAGATTTTCCTTATTATTAGCATGGTAATGCAGCCGTAGTTCAGTGATATGCTCGGAATGAATGACATGTGGGTTGTGGGGGTTTGGGGGAAAAGTAGGACTAAAAATTTGACAGATTTTAAAAAAAAAATTCCATTTGTTCTTTTTCTCTTTGAACAGGAGCATGCAGAGGGACAAAGCACTCTACCTTACCTGAAAAATCTAAAACACCTCTCCTTTCCACCGAGGAATGCAGGGAAGTCTTTTCATCATGGATTGCTTTATGCAGTCAAGGCAGTTCTGCATTTTGTTAGGAAATACAAGTTGCTAAGCACTTAGGACTATTTGAGCTTGTGGGTCACCCACTCTGGAAAAAATAGTCTTGCTTCTTTCTTTTTTCCTCCCCCTCCCCCCCCCATTTTTTTCTCTTTCTTTCTCCTTTCCACCCCTACCCCTAAGATCCTTTAACGGACATTGCTTTTCTTCTTTCCTGAAGGAAACTTGGACCATTCAGATTTTATGTTGGTTTTTGCTGTGAAGTGCTGCGATAGTAACTGCCTTAGCAACTGTAGATGTCTCGGATAAAAGTCCTGGATTTTCCATTGGTTTTTCATAATGGGTGTTTATATGAAACTACTAAAGACTTTTTAAATGGCTTGATGTAGCAGTCATAGCAAGTTTGTAAATAGCATCTATGTTACACTCTCCTAGAGTATAAAATGTGAATGTTTTTGTAGCTAATTGTAATTGAAACTGGCTCATTCCAGTTTATTGATTTCACAATAAGGGTTAAATTGGCAAACATTCATATTTTTACTTCATTTTTAAACAACTGACTAATAGTTCTATATTTTCAAAGTCTTTGGAGAAAAAAAGTAAAATATTCCCAAATGCTATAAATTAAAAATATTGGCTTGGTCTCATGAAATAGACTCAAAAAACTAGGGGAAAAAAAAAACAACCTTAATGTTGATAAAGAGCAAAACCATTTATTTTGTACTGCCTAAAAAGATGCTTCTTTTTTTTAAAGAAAATCACTTTATGTGTACTGGTTAGTAAACGTCATTTAAGTCCTTTTATGTATAAAACTGCCAAATGCTTACTTGATATTTTATTAGATGCAGAAACAGATTGGAGACAGCTAAATTATAACCTTTACATATGGCTATGTATTATTGTTTCTTCATACTGTGTCTGTATTTAATCTTTTTTATGGAACCTGTTGCGCCTATTTATGAAATAATAAATATAGGTGTTTGTAAGTAAATTTGTTAGCATTTTAAAGAGGTTTCTTTGATGCTTTAACTTTTGCTGGCACAAATTGTTCACAGCTGATGTGAATACTTTATTTAGTTTTTACAGTGACATATATAACACCAAACCTGCTTTACTGGCAGAAAATGAAGGTAACCAATACTTCTTTCTGTATTTCTTTGGTCTTTAAGGAAAAAAAAATTAGTATTTTAATTAATTCCCTTTTTAAAACATTGTAGCAAGAAGTTTCCCAAAACTAAGACTTGAGCCAACAAGAATAACTGAATAAAATTGCATAATGCTTCTTCTTGAAACTTCATCAGTTTTGATTATTCAAGTGGAATAAAAATATTACCAATAGAAATATTACCAAATAAGCTTCAACTATTTTATCATACATGCAAAAGCTCCTACAGAGTTTTAGGGAGCATATTGCACATACATCCTGAAGTGAAAGGTAAGTTCAGTAGCCACAGGGAAAGGGATAAAAAAAAATCCAAAGGAAGGTTATTTTGTCAAGGGCTTGGATAAGGGAGAGGTCTGAAAATATATTTCTGGAGGATTTAACCCTAGATGCCTGTCCAGTTAATGGCGAGTACCACTGATTTGTATTTTCTGTGTGAAATAAAGAAAGCAACTTGGATAAAGTACATGTTATGCAATGCCATGGACTTAAAAAAAAAAAAAAAAACAACAAGAAACAAAAACAAATGAGAAACAAAGGTATGCTTGCTTTGGAATGATTTCAGACAATGTACAATTGGAATAACTTGGCATGTAATAACTAATAAATAATGCAGATCAGATGCGATTACTCAAATGACTGTAGCTGAGAGCTCTAATTTTCCTGTCTTGAAACTGTATGAGAACTCGTGATTAAATTCACAGTTTATTGTTTGTCTGTTTAGTACTTTAGAAATATACCAGCACTACTAATTACCCAATGTCTTCTATTTATTATGTTATAGTAAACTACATTTTCCACTCATATTAATTCTAAAGCAGGAAGATAATTAGTAGAGATGAGAAAAATCAGCTTTGATTTTGACAGGCAGTTTTCCTTTTTCTTTTATGGAAAAGAACTGTGTTATCTCCATTTCTTTTAGAGCAGGTGTGCAGTCACATAAAGTTGTTAATTTCAGTATCCAAGCAGAGTTCAAAATACAAGAAAACTTTAATGTAAATAAAAAAATACATCATGAATAAAATACTTATTCTGTATGAATCTCTGGGTAGTTTGGTGTCTTTCAGTCTGTAAGAAGGGAAACCTGTGGCGTGTTTATGTTGCATCACCTTGCCCATCCAGTGGTGTGAGCGTGGTTCTGTTTCTGGTCTCTTTGGATGGGAAGGCTGTACTGGAAGAGCAGCAGTTCTGGCCAGGGTTGTATTGAAGCTAATTTGTTCCAAAGGGAAGATCCAACTTTGATGCATAAAATGTCAATTCTTCATGTCTGACATTAGGAAAAAGGAATGGTTGCCCTGCAAGGACAATCTGCTAATTTTTTTCAGCTGCATATTGACACATACAAATTGTCACTAAATGGAGCCTAGAAGGTCAGGATGCTTTTGTGAGCAGGTGAAACTCCACTGGAGTTCATGGAGATAGACCCCATCCTTTGCTGAAGCAGCACAGTAACTCAGGTACCCAAGTCACTGGTTGTAAGTCACCATCTGTCATAATGATGATAATGAGCACACACACAGGAACAGAACAATCTACACATTGCAGCAACACAGTAACAGCACGTAAATATGATAAAGACATCTGTCGAAGTGATGAAAACCAAGGGAAATAATGTCTTCCATTAATTAAAAATAGTATTTAAAAATATATTTTTAAAGGAGGTAGGCAAAATGCAAGATTAGCAACATAAGCACTCTGGAAGATGCAATTCTCATTTCCTTGCACAGAGGTAAGCAGCGGTTTTGGAAAGGAAAGGCTATTCAAATTTGCTGCTGTTCTCCATGTGCCCCATTCTGACAATGTGAGTCCTGGTCTCTCTATCACCAAACTCACAGGGGTTTGAACAGAAATCCCATCCAGCTGCTGCCTCTGACCCAAAGATCTCTTCGAAAGGACCTGCTGTAGGATTTTCCCCCTCCACATTCATCCGGAGGCTGTAAGTAATGTATTCATGGAGGCCCCCAGCCATTCATGATGAAACATAATATATTCATGCCCACTTCTCTCACCAAATACCAGTTCTTGATTCCAGTGGTGTCTCTGCCAAATATTCCCTACGAGGCTCCTCCGTAAACAGGAAACCTGACAATAGACGAGCTCATTACTGGAAGGCAAAAAATGTTCTCCACCTTCCTCAACCTTCTGAGACTTCATCTCAAACTGAACTACTGTCTCCAAGACTGTATTTGACTATTTCTTACCTGATCCTGTAAACATGGCCAATCCACAGAGATCTTTCTCTGTGCTCCAGGGAAATGGAATAAGTAAAAATCCTTATTTTGTGTACTCTGTGAGAAGTAAAGAGCTGTGTGTAACCCGGACAGGAGCTCATCCCAAGAACTCCTTTTGCAGATGTAGGTACAGATACAGAGAAAGATTAATATAAAAGATGGGATAGAAGATAGATAGATAGATAGATAGATAGATAGATAGATAGATAGATAGATAGATAGATGATACGTAGATGCATACAGAGATACATACAGAGATATACAGATAAACAATCATTCCCCCGTTAATTATTTATCTGGTGTCTTCAAGTCCTTTTGCATTTAAATAACAATATTGTTTAGCTAGTATATCTGGCAGTGCTGCAGGAGGTACCGAGCACCTCGAAGAACACAAGGTGCTTTGTGTCAGGTCTCAGAGACAGCATTTGCTTTCCTTTGCAAAGTCATGTATTTTATTATTACCCAGCAGCGCATTAAATCACAACTCAAATGTAGTTCTTATTCCATCGACAAGAGGACAAGTGAGAACAATGGCTTGTAACATTTCAGAGCCTGTCACAGTTACTGCCTAATTAGAGAAACCCACTAGCAAATGTGCATCTGCATGGATCCTGCAACTGTCATCATTTCACATTCTATTAAGGGCTTGCTGCAATAGACACTTTACAAAGAAATTTCATTCAGACTAATACCAAGCTGGCAAACATGTAATTGGCTAGAAAATAAAATAGGAGAGGAAAATTTAAAAAAAAAGAAAAAAAAGAGAAAGAGAGGAAGGGGAAAGGGAAAGGAAACCGTCCTATTTGGGAAACAAGCTGTGTGCAAAAATCCACAGTATACTGCAGAGAAAATCCTTACCCTCTGACAATTGCGTGTTTACAATGAGTCTGAGCATAATTGCTCTGATGGGCTGTCAAGGAAAAGATTAATTTGGCAAAGATTAGTATTGACTTGCTGTTTATTAAGGCTTTTAAACAGCTGTATCTGGCAACATTCCTGTAAGTGCCTGTCATGTCTGAAAATCAGGCTCACACCCGGGTGCTTGCCAGCTGTTGCTAAACAATCTTACCACTTTGAGTATCTTTCTCCAGGCCAAACAGCACGAGCAAAGTATTGCCAAATGAGACTCTCTCACTTTTCAGATGTCAGTTGGCAGATCGATGGCTGAGCTGATAGCGGCTACCGGCTGCTGGCAGGGTGGTTAGAGAGGTGCTACCACACCAACCTGTCCCCGTGACCAGGGGATGGTGCTGCTGTTAGTCACCTCACCAACACAGAAAACCATGGCTTGCAACTGCTGGAATGCAGAGGCATTTTAAACTGCTGGGCACTCATGATCAAAGTTGGGTAGGAGGCAGAAATCCAGAGCCAGTGGACACTATCCCCAGGGTGCTCCGTGGGCTCTGAGGGATAAAGCCAACAGGCTAGGAGTGGGTGTGAAAGTGCAGCAGACACCAAAAAACCTTATAAAATGAGTCAACATTTTCTCCTCTGATTTTTTTTTTCCCTAAGACTGCTGATAACCAAAAGTCATAAAAGTCATACACACAAAATACCCTGGGTCAGTGGAAACCTGTAAAAGGAGAGATGTCAGCTGCTATTTTTGTTACATTACTTAAAATATTCCGGCTTGTATTGTAGGCTTCAGTAGCTAGCTCAGAAACAAATAATACCAATGGAAAGAAGAATAAATGGCTGCAGCTAAACGCCAATACAAATAGCCATGTGTTACAATTAAAGTTGATTTGGCCTTTCCAATAGTAGTCTGATTTTCTGGGATTAATCTTGACCTTTTCAAGTTGCATCAGGCTGAAATAAGTTGTCAGAACAGATGTGAATTTTGTTTGTGGAGAACAATTGTAATCCAGTGGCTCTTAGAACATCAGCGTTTTCCAGACCACCAGCCAGCTGTACAGTGAGGATGTGGCTGGCTGGTACTGAGTGCACACAGCAGGCAGAACTGGAGGACTCATACCAATGTCCAGGGGCTGGAAGTTTAGGTCAGAGATGTTCAAACTGGAAACAAATTACTTTTTCTTTTAACTCTGAATTTACCAAGCAGCACAGTGAATGCACAACCACTTGAAAAACCTCTAGTGAATATTGAGGGTTGTCACACTTTGATAACCACGGTTAAAAACTTCCCAGCTCTATGCACGGTCTATTTTCTGACCTTGGTGCTCCCAAAGTGCCAAGATTCAGTGAAGGTAAAAAATTCCAAAGCCTTTCAATTAGGGTCAGGGCAGGGGGGAGGGCAGATGAGCTACTACTAACTTACCATGCTAGCACAGTAACTGTGGCAATGTAAGCCCTCTGCAGACACAAAGCCTGCAGGTTGCTTTTGCATCACCATCTTCCTTTGCAATGAAACACTTAGATCCATGTTTATGCCATCAATGCCATCCTATTGTTAAATACTGAAGATACAAGAGAGATTTTTTTTTCCCCTGTTGCCTATACAGCACAGCTCAGAGAGCTATATGAAGTTCCTAATTTCATTCAAAAGTATGTCATCACTTGAATAAATAAGGCTATCTGATGCCCTAATTAGTAGAGTAAGCCTTCATGTTTTGATGCCTACTTCTGCTCAGAGTTTTGAAATAATGAGCTGAGCCTCTCCACTCCTCTGGCATACAAGTATGTGCTACATGATTTTGTTAAGAGATTATTATGGAAAGAAGGTAAGTCATATACCCAGGGACACAGAGTGATTTAGAGGAAGAGTAGCTGAGATCTGAGAGTTTTCAAAAATAGTTGTTTTAGTCACAACTCAAGTTCAGCAACTGTGAGGCAGTGCTCAGATCCACGAGGACGGCTTTAAATCAGGTGAGATTTTATGAATAATAGGCACAAGTTTTCAGGGTTTGTTTGTCTTTTGTGGCTTTCCACTTTTATGTTGTAAGTGTACAGCCAAGTGCTGTTTTCAAACTTATCTGTAAACTAACCACAAAAAGATTAAAATAATAAGAGAGACATGTCTGAGTAATCTCTGGTCTCACGTTGCTGAAATTTCGGATTAACATTTCAACACTCATGAGACTGGAATTTTGACTGTATTCATTCATATCCCACAAAATTCTTCCTTTCCCTTTCCCTCTTTGCAGAATTTCTCCATAAACCCCAGCAAGATCCATAAAAAAACCCAAACTAGAAAATGTGTCTGACTTTCTGCACCATTTGTTTGAATCTATTTGCACACTGAGAAGACTCAGGTCCCAAGAGAAAGTCCTGACAGTTGAATGGGACTGTCTTGCACCTGAGTTCCCAGCAGAAGTTGCCCTCTGCAAACAGGCTGGAAGCACTTGCATAACAAGGTTCTGGTGGTATCATCATGCTTCTGCGGAACATGGGTGATAGATCCTCAAGGCTGAGTATTTCTAAACTCTCAAGAGATAATTTTTTTTGAGAGCAATTTGATCAAAAAGCCAGAAACCAGCTATCCTGTCTGTCTTCTTATACTGTGTTACCTTTGGACTGGAAAGAAACCAGAGGCCAGAGGTGGGATCCTTTCCAAAAGCCACCCCAGTCCAAGGAAAGCATTTACATATTGCAGTGAATCCAATGGAGACTACCACAATGGTCGGGGCACAGGGTGCAGAGACAGAGTGCTTGATCTTCTCAAGGAGAAGAATCCAAGGGGAGCTCTTACTACAGTCCATAACTATCTATCTAGTGGGTCTTTAGAGAGAAGACAGAATCCAAATCTACTGGAGATGCACATGATGGACAAGACAGAACAGACACAGGTTGCAGTAAGGAAAACTGATTACAATTTAGGAAAAAAAAATATATCACCAGGAGGGAAGTTGAAAACACTGAAATAAGATACCAGAGAGGCTGTGGGATGTCCATCCTTGGAGATATTAAAAACTTGGATGAACAGGCCCATCTAATTTGCACCAGCTTTAACTGTGGGGATAAGGTAGACTGGAAAACCTCCAGATCCCTTCTAGTCTAAGCTATTGTGTGATTCTGTTTTGCACAAGAACCCCTGCACCCGGAACAGGTAGAAAGAAAGCCCAGCAGACCATAGTTATTTGGCCACAAATTGGGAAAGGGAGTTCAAATCCCTTTGTCGGTTACTTCCTCTGATACACCTCATGCTACAGTGAGTTGTGCTATTTTAAAAGGAGGTTTCACAGGCTGGTTTTACATGTACAGAAAAAGCCAAAGTGAACGTCATTGTATCCAAGTTTCCTGTAGAAGTTTATTTAAGGAAATTAAAAAAACCCAACCAAATATAAACCCTAACACACTAATCACTTTCCTGAATTGAATTCAGTTTGCGTTATATGCAACTTTTGTGCAAAGACAAGCATGAGTATATCAGTCGCCAGAGCAGAGCTGACTGGTTAAAACTGGGACACCAGGGAGTGAGGCCTCATATAAATGAAGGAAAAGATACATCATTTTCCCTTTTTTTTTTTTTTAATGTATAACACTCAAAAGAAATCTCTGGGGGTTTCAATACGTGACTTTACATTTTAATGCTTTTCCTCCACCAGATGGTTTAGATAAAAAACTATTAGTTTCATTTGTGCAAATGGTTTCATACAAAAAAATGTCTATTTTTAACATTTTTGCCTCAAGGATTGGATTTAATTTTTTTTTTTTTCAGAAGTGGAGAAGTTTTCACTAGTGTCTAACTCTTTAATCATCATAATTCTTATGAAAAAATAAGATTCATACCAGAATGGGATTGATGAACCCTCTAAAAGAATTTACATCTAAAGAAGTGCATTAAAATTACTTCATAATTCATTGATTTATGTGTCTTTTCATACAACCTTTACGTGTTTGCAATTTTCCATGAGCTTAGTTATGATTATTTCAATCTCTGCAGAGTAGTGTATATGTTCTGTCAAACATAATGATTCAGACTATCTTCCTTTTTTGCCTTGATGTCATTTCTTTGGCGAATCCACTCTGTGTGTGAAAACTGGAGAGGGTTCACTACTGGAAACCCTAATTGCTATTACAGGAAAATACATTCCCATTTATGGAGGTAGGGAATTCCCCCCTAGCAATAAAATTAAAGTAGCTCTGCTATGCACATGCTGAGGGGATGTTAGGAGGGCACAGATGAGTAATTTTAATTCTGTGAGGTCTGTCTTTATCAGTGAAAGAGCTCGCTTGGAACCAAGCAGAGCAGAACACGGGAAACATTGGAATCTCTTCATTAGCACGGTCGTCACGGTTGATCCAGAACAGCCACTCTCTGCCTTTTTCTCTCATTTCAGCAAAGCTCTCTCTGTGCTCAGGGGTGTCCAGCACCCAGCCCGTTGGTGATGCAGACCACTAGGACCTAACTGTAGCACTCAATGGTGGCACACTGCTAGGAACCTGGTCACGTTGGCCTCCCTCTGCAGTCAGCACTTCCAGGTGCATGCTGTGTAGGACAAAACTCCTTCCTCCTTTGCCTACAGCACTTGGAGAGCTGAGAAAACAGTGTCTGCACTACACTAGGAAGTAATTCTGCCCATCATGAGTTGATCAGCTGAAGACTTGCGAGGGTGGAAGCTCCTACAGCTACACTCTGAAACGTTTAGTGGTTTCACTTAGGACTAAATTTACTCTCTTCCCCTACACTGCATCTCCTCACCAGTAACTCAGCAAGTCACACACCAGAAGTTAGGTGGCTGAGCTCATATTTAGAGCCTGTCAGGTATTGAGGAGGTTAAGTGCATTAACTCTTACCACAGAGAATTCAAACCAACAAAAGGACCTTCTACATATTTCCCTGGATTGGGTACTTCAGCTTCAGTGCCAGAAAAACTGTTGGGAAGAAGCTATGGGAAGAAAGAAGGTAAAGGAGTCTCAAGCAAGAAATTGAAGTGTGAAGGAAAGGAAATAACATCCCTACGTGTCTTCAAGACATGGGTTTGTGCAGCATCACATTCTCTTGGATGTTCAGAAAACCTGAGTATATGTAAATAGAAACCACTCCAAAGAACAGAACTCTCCATGCAATAAGGGGATTTCCAGTCATGAGTATATTGCTTGCAGGATTTACACCACAGGAGCAATATGTTGACAGACCATGATTTCATGTATACATCACTGTATTATTATAGCTGTTAGGATGTTCAGGAGGTTGTAATTAGTGAGCATCAGGGTGTGTAAGCCCCCTGTGTGGTGCTGCCAAGGCTAATCCATGTCAGTGCCTACAGGCAATGATGGAAAATAAAGCATGTCAGTGAACAGTGCTAGGGAAATCTGAGCCAGGCCAAGGCAGCCACAAGGCCCTGTGATACCAAACAAAACCAAATATAATCCATGGGTCAGGAATAACTGCTGATCCAAGGCTCGGGTTTTGTGGTGTACCCCCTGCGTCAAAAGAAATTTTTGGGTAGGAAAATGGCTATGGGAGTGTTGTGGTGTTGGGTCTCTTCCCTCCCAGAATAATCCAACCAGATATCAGTGTGTCACTGACAGACCTGGGCTGTACCTGGGGCACAGGTATTTGTATCTGCGGGCACCAAGGGCTTTATAAGAGATCTCCCCCACAGAGTGGTTATTGCACCAGCAGTGGGTCACTGTCCCATCTGATGTTCCTCACTGGACTGTAAGATGTGGATCCCTTTGCCCAGGCCAGACGTTAGTGGCCACCTTTTGTAATTGATGACATCTTCAGCTTGCCATTTGAAAGCAGCTGAAGGTTGCACATTATTTCCATGTAGGTCAGAGCCTGCCCATTCCTCAGTGCCTCCACTCCACCAAAATGCATTGGCCCCACTCCCTATCTTCCCAGAGACCAGCCCCAGGAGCACAAAACTCATCTGCACTATGGAGATACATCACACAGGCTGGTAAAGAGTCTAATGATTGCCTTTTGGGGGACTTCCACACCAAGTAATGCTGCATCAACATGACAATGCAGCAGTAGTTGGGCAGGCAAAGGTACCCAGCTACCTCTTCATCTATCCACCCCCCTCAGCCTTTTTCTACTCTTATCTGCACACCCCTCTCTGTACTTTGAAGTCAACTGAAGCTGGGTCATCAGCTATTGCTAGCTATTCCTACCACACCTAAAAACCTGACCATTGTATGACATGCAAAACATCTGAGATGGAATAAGAACCATCTTCATGGCTGGGACTATTTAGAAGTGTATTTCAGTTGCATCAAAGTTTTCAGCACATTGCTTTGGGTGAGCAAAACTTCCCTTCCCCCACCCCCCCAAGGAAAGGAACTCTCATCATAGCAGCAAATAATCACAACTATGATATTTTCATAATGAATACTTGTTCCAGGAAAACAGATTCTAAAAAAAAAAAAATTATGTGAATCCAGTCAGGGAAAACGGACCCAAACCTGTGTGCCCTCAAAACAGATATGACTTGAATTACAATGAACCACTCACAAATAAGCTGCATATCAAGAAACAGCTAGTTCATTTCTCTAAACATCTAACTCATGGTGCATATTTGCACACAGAAAAAAAATGAATTGATAACATGAATTTTTTTAATTGTTTTGCCTGCAGTTGTTATTGTCCAAATTATTCCTTTTATCTTGTTTGGGAGAAGAAATTTATCTCAAGATTTTCATGCCTTTCCTGAAATGAATCAGAACATTTCCTCTTGAGAGACACACGCAGGACAAGAAGGCTAAGAAGGTGTTCCTCCAGTAAGACCTGATCTTCTATCATTAAGACAAAAGGGAAATTTGCCATTGTTTTGAATGCAAATGAATTAAAATGCAGAAAAACAATTTAGACTGTAGAACTACATTAGCGAAGCCAAACCCAGAATGGTGTGGAATGGATGCCTTGATTCCATGCTGTTCCAAAAGAGAAAACAAATAAAATAGGTAAAGTCACAGAAGCAAATACTTTAAATGAATTAAGCTGTGTTTCAAGAGAGGGTTGAAATTCCCCTTTGTCCTCAAAACAGAGTCTTCTTTCCTTGTCCTCAGACGAGTCAGAGATTTAATTTGCCTCACACAAAGGAAGCACTCCCAAAGGAATGAGCATCCAATTTGCAATGTGACATGTGAATGCTCCACCTGCTTTGGGCCATGCAGAGAACCTGACTTTCTCCTAGGGACACTGCTGCAGCACAGTCTCCATGGGGATTTTAAACATTACAGCCAGAGATGACTTCTGGATATGAGCAAGCATGGCCTGATCAGTGGTTTAAAAAGCAGGAAAAAAGGTAGGTAAATAAACTATTCCCCTTCAGCACATCTTTGGGATCACCACTGCCAGGTTTCTTAATTCACCAATTCACTCCTCTTGAGTCCTGACACCTGTTGCTTAAGTGTTAGGTAGCTCACTCCTGGTCTTTCTCTTATAGTGAAGTTCCTCTTTGCCCCAGTCCTGTGTGTGCTTTTAAGCCCATTTCCCTGTGGAAACCAGTGGTGAGTGGCCTTTGGCTGGACATCAGCCACTCTGTCATTTCCCTCTTCAGCTGGGCAGTGGTGGGGGAAGTAAGATGGAAAAAAAATGCAGGTCAAGATAGAGGCAATTTAATAAAGCAAAAGCAAAGATTGTGTACAGAAGCAAAGGAAAACCACGAGACTTATTCTCTACTTCCCATCAAGCAGGCAATGTGCGGCTACTTCCCAGGAAGCAGGGCTTCAGTGCACATAGTGGTTACTCTGGAAGACAAACATTGTAAATAACAAATGCCCTCCTGCCTCCTCCTTTCTCTCAGCTTTTATTGCTGAGCAGACCATATAGTATGGGATGTCCCTTTGGTCAGCTGGGGTCAGCCGTCCTGGCTGTGTCCCCTCCCAATGTCTTGCCCAGCCCCAGTCTAGGGGTGAGGGTGGAATGTTGGAGAGGCAGCCTTGATGTGTGCCCAGCCAAAACACTGGTGTGTTACCAACACCTTGCTAGCTACCAGTGCACAGCACTGTGAGGGCTGCTGTGGGGAAAATGAACGCCGTAGCCAGATGTAATGTGAAGCTCATTAGTTTTGTCCCTGAAAATAGATGAGATGGCACCAGCCCTACACAGTACTGCAGCACAATCCCCGCAGGACCATCACCCCTGTGGAGCTTGGACACATCCTCTCTTCCCTGCTGTATGCTTCCATGGGCTACAAAACCTCCATCATGGGTTTTGAGTTAAAAAAAAGAAAAGCCCTTCACACACACTGATCTGTGTGTTGCAGCTCCAGATTACCCTGGGAGTGCCCAGGACCCTGGACGGAAGGTGGCACTGTAGGGATGCAGCCAATCCCCCTGAGGGGAGGCTGGCCCTGATTTGGGGTAGGCTGGGCCACACAAAACTGTCTGGTCTGGGGTCCCAGGGTGGCTCCCTGAGGTGCATGTCTTCAGCTACAGCATAGCTGAAGAGATATCTCCAGCTCTTGGGTGTTTTCTGTGCCTCACCAGCAGTATCATCACGACCGAACGGCCCTGCAGACATGCTGGTGAGCAGGGTGAGCAAAGCTGTGAGCATACAGTGGTGCTGGTCTTTACATACCTTGCAGGAAAGACTACTGACTTTTTTCTTGCTCATCCAGTTATGCTCAGGTCCCTGTCTATGCCGGAGTTGTAGGTATACATGAGGGGAAAGGAGTTTAAAATTTAATTTTGGGTTTGCAAGCTCTCTCTGAGACAATAAAAATAATTTTGCAAATGCAATAGCACTTTTTTTTTTAATGTAGCTTGTGCCAAACATATTGTACATACTAAAGCAAACCCTAGATGGAATAAAACAGCTAATAGGAGAATATATTAGATAAACAGTGAGGCTAAGCATTTGACAGTTTCCCACTGCTGAGTATTATTATCAGTAGCACTATATTCAGCCATGTGAAGTATCATCATGGCTTTCATCTTATAATATGAAAAAGGCCACGTTTGAAAACTCTGATCTACATAAATTATGCAGCTCATAAGTACTTTATAATTCATGTTTTGATTCATTTTCTGACTTGCAGCTATAGTGATATCTCGATCCCAAAGCACTGAAGAGTGCTGTGTGCCAGCCGGGAACGCAACAATTCTGTGAGCAGCAAATGGAGTGGGGTGGGCAGGAAGGACACTCCAGCATTCTGCTCTGTTGCCTCACTTCACAGGAGCCTGAGCTGGAGCCAACTAGGCGGTGGAAAGGTTTGCTACTAAGTCATAAACCTGTCATTGCCCGTAGCTGTTGGAATAAAAGCAGGAGTGTTCATAGTCCTTGGGGATGAAGTATGTTAGCCGGGCATCACAGGCATGGATGGAGTGATCACTTGGGAGTAGTGGCCACTGCTCACTTTGGGGATGAAACTAGTGGCTTAATCATTGCTCACAGCTGAGTATCACATCGTACAATCCTCAGTGATATTCTCTGATGGGTTTCTTTTCAGATGGGTTTTCATCACCCGTGGTGATGGGTTTCTTTTCAGCCTCTATACCTGGGATAGGTGGCACCACTGCAGGCCTTTTCGATGTTCAAGCAACACAGACTTAACCCAAAGCCGAAGTGTAGCCCTTTCCAATACAGAATGAATCAGAAAAGCAGCTGCACAGAGTGACCTACTGTCACCGAGCAAGACATTACCATAATAGCAGCCAGATGGCCAGGCTTTGCCTTTTTTATTGGAATTATTATTCATATCACAGGAATGCTGAGGTTCCCCAGCCAAGATTGGCACTCAACAGACACATGATAAAATGCCTCCTTTGCCCTGCAGAGGTTCCCATCTAAAATGTCAGGACAGGTAAAAAGGAGGGAAGAAACAGTTACTCTGAGAAGTTAATGGTTGACCAGTGGCTCTATAGCTGAGCAGTGGCTGAGACATAGCAGGTGGGTACAGGCACCACATAGCCCTGGGGCCACACCACCTTCCCAGCCACGCTGACCAGCCCACACCTGCTAGGAGTCACTGCTATCCCTCCTGCTAGGGACCTGCACAGCTCCCTGTGTAAAAGGCACTGATCCCTGCCCAGGCACTCCCACGGTGTTGCATTAACAAGTCCTAGTCCTTACACCAGAGGGGAAAAGTGAAGTTTCAACACATTGCAGAGAGATTGTTGCTGGAAACCACCCTATCCCGGCTGTCCCTGGATCAAATAGGAATGCATGATGACAAAATAATTTTGCCAGCATCTCCTTGCTATGTTACTAATATGAACATGTTGGTTTTAGCTTTGTCCGCTCCCGCTAGAGGAAAAATATCTCAGTAGTTGGTAAGACAGGAGAGAAAGATCCACCACCAGATAGCATGTGTGCTCTGGCTCGTTCTATAGTAAACCCACAAGGAGTCACATGCCATTTTGTTTATAATTTTGCCGAGATCAGAAAAAATCGGTTTAATAGAAACAACAAAAAACTTACCCACAGAGGTAAAAGCCCTGGGGCAAGAGATAACCATATGGGATGTTATCAAGGTAGGTCACATTTTTCTCTAAAGTTGACTAAACTCCTAGAATTGATAAAATCTTGCAGCCAGACTTCATTTGATATGAGAAAGCATTTGTGGGAGGGAAGCATCTGTTCATTATCACTCATGGGCTTAATTGTATGTTTCTTATCACCCAGTGGTGTTTTCATACTTACCACATGCACGACCGTATGTCCTACTTCAAAGAGAGAAAAGAATATTTCAGTGCTGAGTAACTTGTTTCAAAAGAGAAGGTAGTTTTGCATACCCTGGGTCTCTTCTAAGACAAGGGAAAGGGGCAAAATCCAGGGAGTAGTGTCTCCTACAGGAGTTAAACTGATACCTTTGAGTATAGCAGACCATGGTTTTGAAAAACCATACGGCTCGAATGAGTTAGTCATCACTCTGCTTAATGTTCACAGGATCTACTGTGATTCATTTTTTCCCTGGAGAGGAAGACTTACCCTTTTGCCTCACTTAAAAATAAAATAAATAAGCAAATTAGGACAATTTACCGTTTCCCTTGAAAAAGCACATTGCAGCTCAGAAGCAGGAGCGAATTAAGGGGAAGAGGCAAAAAGTCATAGGAATACAGAAAAGAAATAAGAAAGGAGAATAAATTTATAAGAGAGGTGATGACATTTGAGAGATTTTGCCCATTTTTTCTTGCAGTAATGCCCTCCCCTCCATGCTCAGCTCCCAGACTCAGGTCTGTGGTTCAAGCTCTGTTTTCCACTCAAAGCCTTCAACATCAGAAAATGGGGGGGAAAAAAGTCTCACCAAATTCTTTTCAAAATCACTTTTCCTACTTTCCCATGAATAAAAAAAAAATAATAATCATTGCAGGGCTGAAGTAGTCCTCTCGGTGTGAGTTTAATTAATTGAAGCAAGAGAGTCCCCAGGAACCCTGTCATAATTCTCATCAAAAACTCTGTAGTACGTAACCCCATAGCTATAGATGAGGGGTTTTTTTCATTACTGTTTCAATCACAACCCTTCATAAATCCTTTTTGTATTTCAGCCATGACTCAGCTGATTTAGGTACTTTAATTCCTCCTTTATTCCTCTGTGCTTTCCATATTGTTCCGTATTTCTTAACAATGCGGACATGAAATTCATGCTGTGAGAGATGAGAGGTAATCTCCGATAGCTACTTGAAAGCTCAAGTCAAAAATAATCTTGTGACACAAAGGGCTGCTTTTTCTTGTTCTCTGGATTTATACTCAATGCTGGTCACATGCCAAGGAGTTTACTAAGATGTTTATTTCCCCACATATGGCTGTCTCAGTGTGCTAGTCTATTGAAACACATTCAAGAGTAGCCATCCACTGCACTTCCATAACATTGCATTAAAATAAAAAAAGTGGATGCATCACAGTGACATCCGAGGATTTCTTCTCCCTAATGCTCTAAGAAGATTAAGTTCCAAAAATTGTTTATCCAAAAACTTATTATCACAAACACCGAGAATTAAGTGGTTTCACCTCCCTTCCCTTCCCTTCCCTTCCCTTCCCTTCCCTTCCCTTCCCTTCCATTCCCTTCCCTTCCCTTCTTTTCTTTTTTTTCTTTCCTTTCTTCTTTCTTTCCCATTGGAAACACCTGTGTTTGACTGGCTGTGGTCAAGGCAATAAGACAGAGTCTGGGCAAAGCACACACAAGCTGGTCTGGGGAACCTTTCCCTCCAGTTTACTTTCGAGGATTAGTCCACTCCCAAGCTCGTGTTTGATGATCAACTTTTAATCTGCCATGACTGAATGTACAATAAATCCATCAGGTATTGGACCTGAGGAAGAAATACTCTAACATCTACTGGAGTATCCACTGAACTCAACTCCTTCTTGTTGAAATACAATCTTTATTGTCCTCTTTTCTCTCTCCTCTGAGTACAACAGGACAGCGTTTCCTGCATATACTGACACTGGCTCTAATACAGACCCCCGTGACCCCAGATGCACTCCCTCATGTCCCACACCCTGCTCCCACCAACCAACCATAATTCCTTGCTGCCTGAACTGTCAAGAGACGAGTGTCCTTTAGGGTACACCAAACCCTTAATTTGCCTGGTGGTCCTGGCTCCAAGCAGTACTTTTAAGCTCACAGTTCAGCTGAGCTCCCCCAACTTTATGAACCAATGTTTCCCCACTTCTTACATTTCTTTTGTCTGTAAACCAGACCAGCATCACTTATAGAGCTTTGCCACAACTCGTTTGATTCTGTGTCATTTCAGACCTTTATTAAATCCAAACAGCTGTAGTAATATAATTCTATGTTGCCATGTTTCAAATTAAAGAAAAAATTAATCAGGAAATATAAAAATGAAGCTTTCAATAGTAGCTTTTAGTTGGCTGCAATATAGTTGAAGTATGTTTTCCCATAGCTGTTGACCGCACAAAAACAATACAGCATATTGAGAAACTCATTTTACCAGAAAAAAAAAGACAACACAGAGAGTTTGTAAATGTCCCCTGCAGCCAAGGCACCATTTCTGTAAGAAATTTCATTTTTACATCCTTTGACTTACTATTTGTTTCCTATGTAGATTTTGTAACTTTGCCTTCAATTTCCTGGTTTGGGTTGTTGTTTGTTTGTCTGTTTTTAAATAATTGATTTGAGAAAGTTATTGATCATTTGGAAAAGAAATTCTAAGTTAGGGGACAATTTTATGATGCCTATTTTCCAGAGTACCTTTTGCTTACTTCATTATCTAAATTACTTCATTATTGAACACTGTCTTTATCTATTACCACCAAAATAGAAAATGTTTTTTTCCAACTATTTTTATGTGTAGTTTGTCTACTTTTTTTTTCATAACTTCAGAATTTAGACTTAGAAATAATTTCTCCAAGTTCTTTTTCCACCTTCTAGAGTTCCTCAGGGAGTGAGCACTTCTGAGGCCCCTTATAGTCCTTGGTTCCCAAAGAGGGAAAAAGTTTTGCTCAGGAATTTTTTCCTCTATTTCCCATCAAAAGGAAAAATCCAAAGGTCATCAACTGATAGTCATCCAAATGATGGATCTCATTTCCTTCAGAGACCATGCAGTCCAGTGAGCCGTGCCTTTGCTCCATCTGATAACTCCTCTCCAGGAAGAATAAAGAAGCCTTTCAGTCCCCATTGCTAATGCTTCCAGCGGGATATATCCCCACATCTACCACATAAGTCTGTTTCCCTGTGCTTTTTTGGAAGCATCAGGCAAGTGAGAAAGCAGTGTCCCCGACAGCTATGTACAAGCACTAACTGGAAGCTGAGAGAAGAGGTTCTCTTACTGATATATGAAGCCACTTTCAGCATTGGGAAAGCGTAGCAGGGGGCAGCAGTTCCCACCATCATTATACAATCAAAGTACCAATGCCCTCACAAAGGGTACTAATGATTGTACTTTTCTGTATTAAAATAATAGTAAAAACTATCAAATCAAATGATAAGGTAAACACAGAGCTAATCAGGAAGGAGATTTAGGAATTAGATGATAATTCCCCTGAAGCCCCCAGCCTAATTAGTGAAGAAGATAAACTGGTTGACAGATTGCACAGCTAGAAAAACATAAAGCAAAGAAGGTTATAATATTTATTATTACTCTATAAGACAGTGATTAGACCCCCAACCTATGTACAGATCTAATCACCATCCCCTGGAAAGGATAATAGCCAGCCCTGAGAGTCTGGTTTGACAAATTAATCCAAGCCTGATCCAAATAAAGAGATTTGTATTTTTCAATGAAAAATTAAGTCCCTGGCTGTGCAGTGGGAACATCACTGCGTGCGCTAATGGCTTTGTTACAGAGAGACAGTGTTGCACCGGGTCTGTGCTCAGGGGTCTGTCAAACAGCACATGGTTTGGTGTTGCAGCAAGGGCAAAGAATTTATGTAGAAATTTGTGTATTTGCAAAGCATTAATCATCACAGAACAAAAACCTAATTCTGGGGTGTAGACAGTAGTCTGCAAAGGGTGGGCTGCTGAAGCTGGTCATTCTCTAATCCCTGGCCTTCTCTAAGGAGATCCATAAATCTCAGAAGGTTTAGGGTAAGGAAGTTATTCACACTGAGTATCCACAGGGTAGGGGGAAAAAATCACAAAGCAGATTTTGTTACCTGTTTGCTCTGTGGTGGGAAAGAATGCTTTTTAAAACCACTCAGAAGGCAGCAATCCCCTTCTCAGGTGACTCTTTGGGACAGAAAGTGGAAAACCTGAGTTCATTTTCTGCCTTTTCTAAAGAGGACACCAACCCATTGTCCCATCCCTTGGCATAATGTCCCAACCACAGGTCTAAAAGGTTTCGCTCAGTAGCAGTAGTGGAGATGATGCCCTGGAAGTGAAGATCTATCACTGAAGAACCATTTTGGTATAATATGCAGGTGCCCTTGGGATTAGATGGGACTATCACAATATTTGACTGCAGCGTTTGACTTGGAAATTAGGCTGGACAGAAAATCTAACCCAATTTTCTACCTACATCTAATCTTCCCTTGCCAAATTCAATGTAATATTCCTTTTCAATTTTCAGTCTGAATGCTCTTTCCGGTTTTGGCCAAAGAGAAGAACTTTTCAAGCGATCCTTTCCTACCCTTCTGCGATGAAAGCCTTCACGGAAGCTATGTGGTATGTTTGACATCCTTTGTGACTGTATCTGAATGATTTAGAGAAGCAACGCTACGTTATTGTCCAGCTGTCTTTTGAACAGCTTGGCTTTGCAACAACACAGAAACTTGCTGAGGACAATGCAGGCTTTTATAATACTATGAAACAATATTCAGAAAACAGAAATTATGAAAGAATCTCATTTTATTCCAATGGCTTTTTAGCTGAAATTCATATTTGATGGGACTAGGTAGGTAGCAGCAAGTCCTTCATGCAACTGCTCAGAACACTGTTATGCCTGTGCTGTACAAAGATTGTGTGTGGTGATAACCAGATACAGACACTGAGAGAGGAAAATAAACTCTCATAAGAAAAGCCTGGAACTGGTAAATAAAGGAAAATACAACAGAAGCAAGAAGGTGAAGGAGATTTAAAGGTGGGGTGGGGTGTTTTTTTTTCCCCAGAGAGGGTCTGTCCACTGAATCTAAATCATCTCCCAGGCTTTGGTTAAGGAAAGGTTGCCAGGGCAAAATGTTGATGGAGCAGAAAGTCTGGTAACAACATCCAAGACCCACTGGTGTACTCAGAGTGCACTCTGTAAAATAAAATATAAAAAGTGGTTTTGCTGTGTGTAAGGTTGTTCTGTTCTTAGACTGTCTAAACAGTACTGCCTCTGGTGCTACTAACTAACTAGACCTTAGTGTGCCTTCCACAGTCCTGGTTTAAGAATGATCCTAAATAGAGCCATGCAGCTTTGCTTGACTAGACTCGATGCCTGTGTAGAGAGAAGATAACATTGTGATAGCTTCCTCTGCTTTCCTTCCCATGCTGTGCAAGCCTATCTGATTTGCACTCCAGTACAGGTGCAGGCGCAGTCCCAAGTGCAGAGCCATGAGCAGATGGTGTAGGAGAGATGACTCCAGCACTAATTGCTTATCCCACACAAATGTAACAGCTTCTGGCTTTAAGAGGCTTTCTGCATGCAGGAGAAGGTACCGAAATGGTGGGGTTTTATCTCCTGCCAGGCAGTGAAATAAACAGACTGGACTGCAATGAAGAATGTTGCAGGCAGGATCTGACTCCGAGGTCCATGTTCAGACACCAGCCATAGGACTTCTCTCTGTTGATTCCTGCCTGCAATGAAAAACACTTTAAAGAACATGTGATGCTAACTGGGATATTTCCAGATGACTTCACCACAGATGTCGGTAAACAATTAAAGTGTTTAACTACCACAGAGTGTATGTGTCCTCAACTCCTTAGCACTGGATCTTGTTACTCATTTACATCCAGACCGAAGGACCCTCTCTTCTGACCTATTTTCCCCCCTACAGTCAGCTGTAGACTGTGACCAAAGGCATCCTCCGATCTGCTCCTTCTTGGACTGAACAGACAGGGCTCTTGCGTTCCCTCTGCCTCTCCAAGGTATGTTTACATGTCCTTTTGTATCTGTCATGACTGTTCCCTGAATCCTCTCCAAATTGTAAACATCTTCTTCAGACTGCAGAGAAAACAGTAACAGAGGATTGCAGTAACAGTCAGATTTGTGCCAAATGAAGAGGGGATATAATTTTTCAGCTGTTTAGATGACTGTTTACAGTCCAAGGATCACATCAGCACCACAGCCCACTGCCACACAATAAGCGCTTGTGCTGAGCTGAGCTATTGCTTCACAACGCAGTGTCTCCCTCTGCACAAAAAGGGCTGACTTGAGTGGCATCATATGTGACTGACTGTAAAAGATTTGCTTACACCAAGGAGCTCACACCTTCCTCATCACTCACCTTTCCTACAGTGCCCCTCTCATCTGCAAACCCCATCAACAATGACAGAGGTATTAAACGGTTCCAGATCCTCTCCCAGTGAGAAGAAATAAGGCTGCCCAACATATTCTCCATATTTCCAAGGAGTGGTTAGTAAAGTTTTTATAAGTTACATGTGTCACTGTGGTGGGCTGACTCTGGCTGGAGACTAGGTGCCTACCAAAGCCACTCTGTCATTGTCCATCCTTAGCTGGGCAGAGAAAATATAATGAAAGGTTAGTGGGTTGAGATAGACATGGAGAGATCACTTCCAACTACCATGACAGGCAAAACCAAGTTGAGAGTAATGAGAAATAAAGCCAAATCTTAAAAACATCTTCCCTCCACCCCTGCCCCACCACCCTCCTTCCTTCTTCTCAGACTTAAACTTACTCCTGAATTTTTCTCTCCCTCCTCCCCTCAAGCTGTGCAGGGGGACAGGGAATTGGGTTGCAGTTGGTTCATCACATGTGGCCTCTGTCTCCCCTTCTTCCTCAGGGGGAGGACTCCTCAACTCTTCCCCTGCTCCAGCCTGGGGTCCCTCCCACAGGAGATAGTCCTCCACCAACTTCTCTGACACGAGTCCTTTCCATGGGCTGCAGTTCTCCAACTGCCCCAGCGTGGGTCCCTTCCACTGGGTGCAGACCTTCAGAACGAGACCTCTCCAGTGTGGGATCCCCCCTAGGGTCACAAATCCTGCCAGCAAACCTGCTCCAGCTTGGGTTCCTCTCTCCATAGGTCCACAGCTCCTTCCAGGATCTTGCTCCAGCATGGGCTTCCAATGGTGTCACAGCCTCCTTTGGGTGTCTCCACCTGCTCCAGTGTGGGGTCCTCCATGGGCTGCAGGTGGAATCTCTGCTCCCCATCATCCTGCATGGTCTGCAGGGGAACAGCCTGCCACACCATGGCCTTCTCCAGGGGCTGTAGGGGAATAATTTTTTCCAGTGCTCTGGTGCATGTTCACATCCTCCTATGTACTGCCATCATCACTGTTGGGCTCAGCTTTGGCCAGCAGCAGGCCCATCATAGAGCTGGCTGGCACTGGCTGTGGCAGATGTAGGGGAAGCTCTTACCAGCTCCTCACAGAAGCTGCCCCATAAACCCCTCAACTACAAACACCATGCCACACAAACCCAATACAGATGTGTTCCTGTTCGTCATTGAAGCTTTACCCCTAGGGTTGTGCAGAACCCTGTCAAAAACTTTGAGAAGCCAAGCATCATCATGTTTATTACTGGAAAAGCCTATCAGGTTGGTCAGACAGGATCTGTTTTCCATCTGTGCATGTGAATTGCTGTTAACTAGATTAGTACGATACTAGCACTTAAAAGGAACTGTAGCACAGAACTATAGTAGCACTTTGGTTTGCTTTTTGTATGTTATCTGTTTATTATTTGAGCAGGAAGAAACTGATAGGCTTGTAATTACCTAAACTATTCCTCTTACCTATTAAAATACAATGGTAACTTTTAAAAATGTCTAATGGAATTCTGTTAGTGCTTTGAGACTGACTAAATTTCAGCATTAATGTTCACTGATTCACTTTGCCAGCTCTTTTAAAACTCAAAGGTATGGGATGACCAGATTGCTGATTTGAAAAGATCTTCTTCCACAGCTGTTCCCTAACAAATTCTTCAGCTGCAGCTGGAGAGTACACGTTTGACACTGACATGCTCAACACTATATGCTGTACGTACTTACAAAACAGAAACATTTCCCTTTTTTATGGTGCTCTTGGGCTGACATAACTTCATTTTTTGAATTAATAAACCTCAGAAAGAATTGCATTATGCTTTAATTTTCCATTATTTCAAAAACTCTGAGATATGATTAATATTTATTACTAGCAATTTCACCCTTCCATTTCTCCTAATACATAGAGGGATAATTTTAATCTGTCCTTTGAGCAAGTTTGTTTCAGTGAGTTAGGTTTTTCTTTTTTCACTTGGGAAATGTGGTTTCTGGGATACTTCATAAAATGCTCATAAACATCTGTAATTAATAATTCACCTCATTTGCAGCAATGTTTTTTACAAACTTCTGGAAAGTTCTTGGTTCTGTATTTCAGGCTTCCTCAGACTGTGCATTTACAAAGTCTTCAAATACCTAGCAAATAGGAAATATGCAAATTATTGGGATTGGAATCACTTCATTGATGACCTTAAAATGAAGAACATTTAGAGGAAGTCATGAAGGCAAATACGAATACTATTTTTCAACATAATAATTTAAAAGTGCTGCTATGCAAGAGGTGTGTCCATTTGATATCTGATTAGATATTAGTCAATCAGAAATAGTCTCAGTGACAGGACTTCTGAATGAAGAACTGAAAATGATCTTTGGGAGATGATACTCTCCTAAATAGCCCCCAACCCAATATTGAGCAGTCTCTGGGAAGAAGTCATGCAGTCATTACACTAGATTTCCTCACTGTGAAGAAGTCATTATTGTTATCTCTTCACCATCTGAGGTGAGAAACCATATGATCCACAAATTTTCAAGAGATATAATTTCTTTGTGCTGTAAACCTTGCTTGATGGTTGATGAGACCTGCTCTTAAATGTTCCTAGGTGCCATATGCTGGCTAAGAAAAAAACCCTCTGAAGAAGTAGGGAAATGAACAACCAGCAGTTCATATGCAAACAAAGTAGGTCCATTGATATCAATTGAATGTATACTCTCTTATTTACCTGGGGATCTGAGCCATCATCTCTGCAAATAGAAGTACTCATGAGCATGATAATGATGGCACTGTTCATCTAATGGTATGTTTTATTGCTCTTCTGGTGCTGTTTATTTGACTTTGCTTAGACCAATTTTAATTATTTAACTTGTGGTTTTCATAGTGGAATGATGTCGGTAAGCAAATAATTTCAGCTTACATAACTGTTCTGCAATCTGCTTGACATCAGAAGAAGAAAGACTTTATTATTATTTGTGCTGCTCAAAGTACAGAAATGAAATTATTTCTGTGGCTTGTTACTGGTTTCAATGTTTATTTGGTTCAACTTCTGCAGTTTGGCAGATGTTTGGGTTTTTCTCTGCTTTTGTGTACAAGGGAAAAACTTAATTTTTGTGATGAAAGTGAGAAGGCAGTAAAATTAGTTTTGCCAATACATTTCACATGTAGACAAAGGAAAAGCACTTTTATAGATGTATGTACATATTTGTCTGTGCATGCACATAAATATGCATACATATTTATGTATGTGTATGTGTATGTGTATGTGTATGTGTATGTGTATGTGTATGTGTATGTGTATGTGTATGTGCACGTGTATATGTATGTGTATGTGATTGTGTATGTGTATGTGATTGTGTATGTGTATATATATATGGGCACATGCACATAATCCTTATTCAGGTCTTACAACTTCACATGACAACAATCAAAATAACAAGCAGATTCTTCTTCAAATAAGTGCTTTAGGCTCACCAGCTGGCACCGTGGATTCCACAGCCATGTGCAAACTCTGTATCATTAAAAACCATGATAAAAAAATCTTAAATGAAACCTGTGATCAAATATTTTGTCTGTTGGATTTTAGTTGAGATTGTGCACCCAGATAGCTCATGGACTATGGCAGTAGAAATGTGATCTCTTTTTCTACAAGACAGGAGAACAGAGCAGAGAGACAATATTAAACCCCAGCTGGGCAGAGTCTTGGACAACCAGTTCTCATAGGCCTTGCTTGGGGTTAAACTAGAAAATCTCCAAAGGGGCCTTTGAAACTCAGCTCATCCTGTGATTCTGTGATTTAAAAAAGAAAAACAAAACTATCACTCCAGTTATTAAATTTGAGAAAGGCAGATAATGGGGGAGAAAATACAGGATGAAAAAGTCAGGATACTCTTGAAATGTAAGGTAAACTAGCTTGATTTATCCTCTGATATATGCTTTTCTAAACAGCTAAAGATCCTTGGCCTCTTTTGCCAAAAACTACTCTTGATGAAATCATTGCTTGGATAGGCAATATAGTTCAAGCTATACTGCAAGTAGCAAAGTTGCATCACACTGCTGTATTAGCTTAAAATCAAAACAGGCAACACAGTAGAGCCCATTTTTCCAGTGATTTTTCCTCAACTCCACTGAGCATTAACCACACTCTCCTTTATACCCGCAGTACTGCTCATAGTTTACATCACACCACAGATTGCTGATGTGTCTAAACCACACACTCAAAGCAGTCTTTCTCCTGACTCTCTGCTTGACCAGCACATCTTTGCTTTAAAATGGGACAGCTAAACTATTGCTGCTTATTTTTGTTTGCCAGTATTGTCGTTAATCCAGCTGTAGGACCTATAATCTACATTTTTATTAATTTTCACATATAATTTTAATTACATTTATGCCTAGGCTTACAGTGTATTGGGTTTATATTAATGGATGCTCTCGCTAACTTCTGTGGTGCAGGTTAGATGGCAGTGTGAGACGAGAATGAAAAGCACTGGAGGGCCTGTGAAACTTTAAACCAGCAAATCCTCACAGTACTCATGCAAGCGCCGTTGTCTTCATTCAACGAGTGGCAGAATAAGAGCACAAACACTCCAAAGGATGCCAAAGATCACATTTTGGCAGGGAGATTTGGTTCACACCGTGAAAGAGATAAGAATGGGGCATGCTGAAGAATGAGAAGACAAGGAGTCTGTTTGCTGAGACATACGAACGCAGGATAGAGATGACAGCTAAATTAGTTATTAAGAGAAGATCAGAAACAGTGCTCAAAGCCTGGAAAAACAAACATCAGAGGACAGCAAGTGGCATTCCCTGCTCTGCTTGATGAAGATATGTTACTCTCTGTATCGCTAACTCAAGAGACAAGACCCCATAGCAGGCTTTATTGTAAGAAACATGGTAGATACCTGAAATGAAAATGTAATGATTTTAATGACCTGAAGGGATGGACATTAAAATGAAGGGGTGAATAAAAAAAAATGCTATCTCACCATCTGTGATTATGAAACCTTTTAAGTGGTCTGGGGTCTGGGAGACCTGTCCAACCGTTTCAGACTGTGCAGGACTTCGCTGTCATGCCTTTTGCAGAACAGGGTCATCATAGGGTCCTAAAGTCTGGATTCATCTCTTTGGTATTCACCTACGTAACTTTGACTTTGGATTGATTGCAGACCTGACATATTTTTGAATAGGACTGTTTGCATGATGATTTAAGGCACTGGTTGTAATAGTGCTTATAAAGCTTGTTATTTTCTATGGCTGTCATCAACTTAGTCATTAGGTTTTTATGTATTCTTTTATGGTTTTAACTTATAAAATGAGCACTGAAATGTAGTGATATTAATGTAAAATTATGACAAGCACCCTGTCTTTCTCTAGTCCAAAATTTGAGAAGGCATTATGTGGTGTAATTAACGGCAGTTAAATGAAGACCAAATTCAAGGAAATATTATTTCATGCAAAATATGGGATTTACAGCCCTAAGAGACCTTTTGAGTGAAATAGTGAGTTGAGTGATTGGATTTTTAAAAGATCTAGATAATTATGTGACCATTAGCATTTATAATTATACTAAGATAATTAAGTATAATGAAATCTCATGCTTCTCAGTATAAACGGATTACTTACAGAAGTCAGATGTTTTAAGAAATAAACACTTCAGAACTGGCCAGGTATATTTTGGTTTTGTTGTGCAGGCTTTTTTTTAACTTTTCCAATCAGACAACGAACACATCTGTAGGCAGAATGATAGATTGAATGGGGTAGCCATCTATTTTACTCCAGAATACCCTATCTCCTTACCAGTTGAAGATAATAAAGTTTCACTGTCTATTTGTGAAACTCTTTATAAGTGTACAAAATTGACTATTTAAAATTGCCACGGAGGAAATTCTATTTGGAGATATGTCAGTAACCTTATCTGCTGTATCACCTTCTTGTTGCTCTTTCACAACCAGGAATTTCATTGACGGACACCGTAGTCTCAGAAGTCAAAGGAAATGTCATTGATCTAATAGAGGGCAGCCTCTTGGCAGAAGACGAAAAGTTCCAGTATGAATATTTTTAAGGGAGACAAGATTTACAAAGGTGGGTTTTTTTTAATAAAAATATGTGTGAATCAGAGATATATCAGTGTTGTTTACAAAGTCAAAACTCTCTCTTAATGCATTGCAGATTCTGGTTCCTATTTGCTCATTCATTTTGAATAAGACAGTGACAACATTTTGCCGGTGAGCATCTTTGCATACAAGTTGCAAGCCTGTTATATAACCCTGCGTGTCGCACAGATATTTAAGGTACCGCAAAGTGAATGAGGTTTGATTGAACTGTCAGTTTATTTTGGCTGTGTTTGGCATTTGCCTTCACAACATGTGGTTGCATGGAACAATCCTCACATAGCCTAGGTCTTTCTTGCCCGTTTTGTCCACTAGGTGATAAACAGCACTATTTTGCACAGGTCGAGGTACACATCTATAACCATCTGTCGTTCTGAAACAGCCCGTATTTGAACTACTGAAGAGAAGTTTAAACATTAACTGGAAGTCAACAGATGTGGCATTTATTCCTGGTTCAAACAAAGGCTTTGTTGGCAAGTTATGCAATACTTCAGCATGTTGCTTTCCCTAGCTGTAAAACAATGATAGCAGCACTTATTTCAGCCACTTCAGAACTGCAAAGATTTATAAAGCTCCTTGAGACCCAGCTGTCAAGTGTATAAAGGATAATGCTTAGACATTCAGATCTGTGGACATCTCCTGCTCCAGCAGCACACCTAGTGCACTCCAGTCACTGAGGGGCATTCAGCCCCTATAACCAGAACAGAAATAGACCACAGTAACACCTCCTGAAATGCATTTAAAGGGAATGTCTACAGATCTGCTCCTATTCACCTTCACATTTGCTAATGCGGCTTTAGCCAAAGAGCTTTTCGGGTCAAAGGGCAACCTGAATTATTTCAATCAATAAGTAAATGCAAGAACCCTTTTGGACAAACAAGTTAGACAGAACAAGTGCAGCATTGTAACATTTTCTAGTTGAAGTTTCTCCTTCAATTTTTTTTCCAAGCAGAGGCTGACAAAGAACACATTGCTATATATTGCATATAACCATGCATATGTATGGGCATAAAAAAAAAAAAACTGTTTTAAGAGAAGAAAGTAAAAGCTACATTGCCATTGCAAGAATTCCCACTATGGACCATCAGAGTAGTTTATTCCTGTAAATAGAGCTAAGGTACCAGTAACTGGGTGGATTGTCATGTCTATAGAAAATCACAGCTCAGATTTCACCTACCCTGTGCCCTACCCTGGAATTGCTCTTCTGCAGAGAACATCCTGCAGCTCTGTTAGTCGAGTCTCATCTCTTCTCTTACCCAGATGGCAGCCTGAGGAGAAGTTCACCTACATTAAATTGGTGTCATATGCATACTGATGGCATCATCTTTTGAGGGTTTTGCTGTGTTTATGTGTGTGTGTATCCATCTATCACACTTGCACAGTTCATACCACTGTAGTACCTATAACCTCGCATGCACCAACACTCAAATCTAATTTCTATGTAGTCTTAAAGAAAAAGGAATCTGCAGTTGTTTTAATAGGTTCCGTGATCAGTGGTGTCACAGCAGTTGATTGAAATGGATTTCTTTTGTTCTTAAGGAAAAAATCTGTCATTCTGCAGCCATGAAACTGTACTTTTTAGTCCTCATAATGTCCCTTGGAAGTTTCAGAAAAGTCACTACTGAAGTATCGAGACACAGGATCTTTAAAGAAAAGACCCATTTCTTGTTAAGCTGTCTCAGCTTCAGCCTGCCAACCGAGTCAGCCCAGCTTGGGTTATATTTCACTCACTTCTCCAAAATCCACTACTGCTGAGTCCTGGATTATCCCTGTCTAAAAATTCAGTCCCCCTGTGTCTGAAGGTGAAATTTGGTCTAGCAGTGGGAAGGTGTTAACACAACCACATTGTGAAGATTAATGTTACAGCAAATCATCAAAAGAAACAGAAATATCCAGCACACTCAAGGTAACTATTTTTGATGAAAGCTTTAAGAAAGTAATAAGAGAATAGGGTTTTATTGTAGGTCAGTTATTAATTTTTCTTAGAACACCAACAAGAGCTTGGAGAGAAGCAACATGTCTGCAATATAGTTTTTTTACTTTTTTTTATTTAACAAGACTCTCCATATACCATTTCACTTTCTTTGTTCAAACTAGGTATTTATTACTTCACCTGCTTTGAACTAGGAACTGTGATCTCGTAATCAAAGGTCAGAAACAGTGTTTAGTTTCATTCAGTTCCTCTAAGTATCCCTGGGTTAGTGCTGAAAAAGGAGTGTTGTTCCCAGTGGCAGCAGTCAGAAGATTCACAACTCGAGCCCCCCGTATGTCAAGAGATTTATAACTATCCGTACACACACAAAAGTAAGAGTGAAGGGGATCTCCCTTTTCTGTGCTCAGGTCCCAGGAGGGGACACAACTACTATGCTGGAACCTTTGTGCTGTTAAGATGCTCCTGGTTGTACTTACTAACTTGCAAAAAGAGTAAGAGAGTCACAGAAGGTGGTAGCACCACATTCTTCCTGGCCACTCTCTGCAAGAGAATGGCCACTATGACAAAAAAAAATTGTTGTGCCCTCTCAGCATGTCTCAAATGTGGCGGTTTTTGTGGTGTTACAACACGGCAAGGTGACAGTATGATTATGGAAGGCCTAGACTCACCCATATTTGTTTTAATGGGATAAAAACTAAGGTAAAATGAGTAGCAATGATACCCTATAAGAATTTGTAAGAGGCGAAATGCAGTGTGCTGGTTTTGGCTGGAACAGAGTTCATTTTCTTCATAGTGTGAGGCCATGTTTTGTAGTTGTGCTGAAAGCAGTGTTGGTAACACAGGGGTGCTTCTGTCACTGCTGAGCAGTGCTTACACAGAGCCAAGGCCTTTGCTGCTTCTCACCCCACCCTGCCAGCAAGCAGGCTGGAGGTGCACAAGGAGTTGGGAGGGGACAGAGCTGGGACAGCTGACCCCAGCTGCATTTCCAAAGGCATATTCCATAGCATATGACACCATGCTCAGCATATCAAGAGGAAGAGGTGGAACATTAGGAATGATGACGTTTGTCTTCCCAAATAATGGTTATGCATGATGGAGCCCTGCTGTCCTGGGGATGGCTGAACACCTGCCTGCCCATGGTGTGAACAAAGTGGTGAATGAATTTTTGGTTTGCTTTGTTGCATACATGGCTTTTACTCTACCTGTGAAGCTGTCTTTTTCTCAACCCACAAGTTTGTTCACTTTTACTCCTCCATCCTGACAGGAGAATAGTGTGGGGACAGCTGTGTGGTGCTTAGCTGCGAGCTGGAGTTAAACCACAACACCCAAAAAACAAGAGTTCATTTCAGACAAGAGTCCATGTCATATTTCACCAAGTGTGATCCCCCTTGTTCTGCTAACATGTCCTGTGCTGCTCCTCCACTACAGATCTGTCAGCTCAGTCTCCTGCCAATGTCTAGTTCTGAAGAAGCGGACTTAGCCTTTCATCACACTAACAACAACAGAAATGGTTTTAGTATATACCACTTCCCTGGTGAGTTGGTGCGTGTGAAGTCCCATTTCATTAATGGTTATTCTGGAAGCATTTTGACAGGTGGTCTGAAATTTTTTTGAAAAGCCAGTGGCTTCATCATCTTTCCAGTCATTTAAAACACTTACAAATCTAGTCATTTAAAAAAACCCACAGAAAGTATACACTAGAGGTAAATGGATAAAATGCTGGAAAAAAGTAGCAAGCAACTGATAGAAAAGACCAGATTTAATAGGGGATTGCCATCTATGATGTCTGTTACACTAATTTTTGATCCATATGGTTAAAACAGTACAAAACAGTTGTATCTGTCAAACACAGATGGCTTAGCTCATATTGTCCACACTTAGATAAGTTCATGCTGTAAAATTACTACTTTCCCTATTCAATCTGTTGGATCTACATGAGGTAGATTGGAGAGGAAAAGATCGGTCAGTCACTGACTGCTAGACAGCAGCCCAAACAAATGCCCTTGCAAAGTGGACTTTCTCATCTAAGGTTTCAGATACACATTTCATTGATATCTAAACTTCATCAGTCTGTGAAAACGTGGTAATTCAGTTTGAAAATTTTCCCATCCATGCCCAAAGATTTTGCACTAATACTTCTGTTATTATATGAAATCAAAGCAGCAAAGAAAAGAAAAAACAACCAACCCAACAACCTTTTCCCTAAAGCCTATTGGTGCTGCTTCAGGCACAGCAACAAAACAAACTAAGATGTGTTTGGAACCACTGACTTAAAATCTGCGGTATGGGTGCTAGTCATGCATGTGCATAATCATGTTAAAACCGCAAACCCATGAGCCCAAGCTCAGACTCAAATCACAGTTCTCTGAAATGACTCGGACAACACAGGGAAAAGCTTTTCCTGAGTAGCTTCTAGCTCTTCTACATCATATCCTCATATACTGTGTTGGGGGATGAAGAAGAGAAATACGATTAAGGTATTTCAAGACTGACATGAATATTTTTCCAGTAGAGAGGGTTTTGATAGTGTAGGCTTGCAGACTGAATTTGGAATTTGCTTTGCTTCTGTAATTGGGCTTCTCATGCCAGCAGAACAACTAAGGTCTGAGAGGCAAACTAAAAATATATTTCGAGGGAATGCACACATCTGTGGTACAGTAAAACTATTAGGCTACTGCATGCCTGTTCTGGATTACATCAATTCACCTGAAGACCATATGGCAAATGGAAATTTTTAAGTTAATATTTACTACCTTGTACAGTATGAAGAAAGATATTTTTGTTATTATAGCTAAACCTATGTATGTAAACTCAGATACTTCCAAGTTTTTCTAATCAATGACCAAAGTCCAAATGCAACCTGCTACAAATACACAACCTGCAAAAAAGAAACCAAACCTGTCCTCTGGTGAAGAAGCACATCTGCATTTTTGAAAATGGGGTGAATAAAGGACCAGTCAGATAATCCTTAGTCAGTATCACCAGTATTTCTCAAATTCCGGGGGAACCAGAACTAAAAATCTTAAAAGTAGATGCTGAACTGGTGATCCAGGTGCCTAACTTTAGGAGGCAATATTTGAAAACACAGACCTATTTGTCTGTCCCTAAGAGGAGAAAGTGTTCTAGCAAGTTTATTTTCCCTGTGTGCTTTCCAATGTACATCCCACACTGTTTGTAGGTTGCAGATGGAGAGAGCAGACAGCACTCCTAAGAAAAGTTTTCTTGCAACACGGCAGAAGATTGCTGATAAAATGTCAAACAGAATTTTGTCGTTTTCTAAGCACATTTCCACATACACGTGAAGCATTTAGCCAAATGATTGCCCAAACCAGCTGTCTAAAACAGCTAGTGAGCCTTTGCCTTTGTCCTTACACTGGCAGAATGTGACTTTGGCTCTGAATGAATGAATGTCAACACCATTTCAACAGGCTTGCACCGTCCCATAGTCTTGGGTTGTTTCCCAATTCCTCAGAAAATCTGACCCTTTCAGGCTAGAATGTCCATCAGAATAGAAACTAATTTGAAGTTTGCATTGTATCTTAAGGCCATTCTGAATATGTATTTATCATTGCTGTAATGTTTTGTGCCTTCGCTGGCCCAGGATTTGTAATGTTTGTTGACCTATGCTTGAGGTGGGTTTTCTGTAGTGAGTTTTGAACCATTTGTCTCAGGAATATTTACTCTCAATAACTGAACACGAATATTTAAATGTTTTCATGCACAGATCAGTACTAAATACACACTTAAGGCAACAGGAATTGTATGAGTGTAGCTGAGAAACGGCTACCTGAACTTGGACATCCTCATACTTAATATTTGCAAAAATCATAATCTCTCATTTGCAAGATGCTTTTCCTGTTTTCTGTCTAACTTCCATAAAAGAAAGAGCACTGGTCTCTTAGCACTACCACTTAGTTTATTATTCATATTCTTACCTCATCCCACGGAGAAAAGTGGAACCTCTCTAGGTGGAAAAGGTTGCATTATTCATTCTATCCAATAAAACATGGGGCTTTACTGTGGTTTTGTTCTGTTTTTTTAGGCCTTATACAGCATATCAATGAGTTGCACTTCTCTAAAAATTGAGGATTTTTTTTAAGGAATTACTATAATGAAAAGCACATGCCAAACTGATTTATACTTTGGTATTTTAGCTCATTTTTGTATCCTAACATTAATGCATTTATGTAAAGCACACATAGGATAAAGATCTTTCCTAAGCTTGTGCCTGCTATGTTCTGTGAGGTGGCATTTGAGTTCACGGAAATGAGTTACTCTGCAGCACTAACATTCATTGTGTGAGCCTGATACCACAGTTGCTGTGTCTATGGCTGTACTGCTAAATAACACCTGGTCTGTCCCTGAAGCAAAGTGGCCTGGCCTGATCCCATCTATGCTATGTCCTTCAGGTCTCCTTCAGGCCCAGTGCGGTATCCCTGAGGCTCTAAGATCTAATTATCATTGTATGTACGTATGCTCAAAATGTTCACAGTAATACAAAAGTGTATTGCAGCTTACTAAAGCAGTGCTTGTGCAGGATGAAAATGAAATTACAGTTGCATGCCTTGGGTTTGAGATGCTGAGACGTTTGAGTTACAAAAGCTGCTAGTACAGTTTTGGAGAACTGAGAAGGGAGGAGAGAGTCAAGTCTTGTCATTCTTGTTCACTCTGTCCCTTTGGGAATGCCTCCAAGCCCCAAATCTGAATCTGGCCGTTATGGCGGAGCATACAGGACAAAACTGTGCCTTCAGGCTACTCATTAATCAAGCAGCGTGGATGGTCATAATATGACTTTCCTCCATGACTGCTGTAGTGTAGCCAGGTAGATGTGTGTTTGATACTTCCATGTCTTCCAGAGGTGGAAGAGCGCAGGATTCAGGTGTGTATATTTATCTGGGTACTTAGAGCTGGTGTTTGGTTTTCCACCTGAGACCAGTAATATGGTTTTATTTATTCCTGATTTCCACTGCTGACTGAAAGTCAAAATTCCTGTTTTGTCATCCTTAACCTATGGTAACAGGAAAACCACCCCTTTTTTTCAGCTCTGAGTTACGAGGCTCATAGACATGCTCAATCTGTGATCCATGGCCTAGCAGGTCAGTTCTTACCTGTGTACTATTTCCAGGGATGTATTCTTTAGAAAGCCTTTGTGACTGTCTGCCCTCAGCCATGTTGCCTGTTGGAACCCCGCAGACTCCCACCCAGCTGGGACATGGGGCTGCAGAGATGGGAACGTCCCTCAGCAGGCAGAGAACCTGCAAAGTCAGAGAGGATGGCTACCATCAAGGTACCATGCTATCAGAGCTCACAACTGTAATTACACTTCTTTGGTAACAACTAAGCCTTTCCAAATTTTCACACACTATTCAGAACTGGAATTAAGAGGTTAAATGGAAAATTAACAGTTAGCAAAGAGGGGAAGGAAAGTCTTTGGTACTGTTACCACACTTAATTGCTGTGGGAAGACAGCAAAATTAAGTCTGTCTTCTCAAGCAGATCTTCGTGCACACAGCTGTTAATTTAGGATGAAGGGATGCACTTTGTGTGAACCCCATAGCCTTTTTTAATTATTGTTTTAAAACTTTTCTATTAATTTTTCTTTCAAATTCACAACATGTTTCTGTTTCTTTCAGGGAACAATACGAGCACTTGCCAGTGGCCAAGAATAATACGTGTAAATACCAGTGGATTTTAACTGAAGATTTCACAGACCCAAATACATAGTGTCTGCCTTATTTTTCAAAGTGCAATGTTCAAATTTAGTAGGTACTTGTAGTTTTATTTTTAAACTTTAATGGGCCAGGTTCTCAGTTTGGGTAAATCAGCAGAGCTCCAATGATTTTAAGGGAACTATGCCAAGCTGCATTAGCTTAGTATCTGGCTTCACAACTTTTTTGTCATTGTATTGAATTCAGCCTTCAGTATTCATGCACTAATAATTTTCTTGAAGTCTGTAACTAAATGGTTTTTTTTTTCTTTTATTATAAAGAAAAATGCAGTATGTGAATTTGTGAAAATGATTAGGCTCTGCAAAGGGAATGCTGTAGCCATAAAAAGATACTAAAGCTGGACTATCCCAATTTAGACTTGTGCTGAGGACAGTAGAAATATTGACAGTAATGACTGAGCAAAATCACATGAACAGAGTCTTTTTGGCCTCTGCAAGGCAGAAGACACAAAGATTTCCTTCCCTCTTTTGCACTCAGATACAAGGCCATTTGGAATTAGAAGGTGACAGCAATGCTATTTTTGCCATCCATCTCAATGTCTATGTCTTTCAAGAGCAGGATGAGACCACATCAGACTCCCTGACCTACCCATTCCCTAACTTTTGATACCCATGGATTGCTTACCCCGCTGACCCCTTTTACAGCCAGTTAATTTAATTTAATGAATAATTTGATCCTTGTATTTCATGTTTGCATCAAACAAGCAAGCAAATGTTTTATAAGGATCTGTGTATTCTGTGGGGGCCCCTGCTGGGGCCAGGTTTGCTGGATGGATGAGATGCAAATTTCAGCCTTGCTAAGGCCTCAAGAATCAATATGAACTTATCCACCAAGATTTTATCTTTTAGCTTTATTATGAACCCTCTGACAAACACATCCTCCAAGTAGGAAGGCCTAGAATTAAAATTGCTTGCACTGAAGAGTTACTTAGGCTAAACATCTGTCACATGTATAGATCTCAGCATATCTGTACATAATTACAAGAGAGAAAATAGAACTGAGTATGGCAGAGCTGTGGGTCTGCCCTATTAGATACCTAATGGCTGATCAGGGCTAAAACAATAAGTAGTGGAGTGAGTGGACATAAGAGGTCTCCCTAGGAGTCTCCAGGAGTGTTTCTGGTCAACTTTGCATTTTAACCCATTTTATTCAGGTAGAAATGTAATGCAAACCTGTTTGACTATGGTTCATGAGGTTTCATAAAGACACTGAGGGGAAAAGCAGTAATGCCTATGCCATTTAGGTAGCAAACAGCCCTCAGCCAGACAGACCTACTGAATGTCCCTGTGTCCGTCTTCCTGAAGTGACCCTTTCAGCAAATGCTAGATTTTTTACTCAAATCTTTACAGGTCAATTACTTTTGAGATTTTTTTTAAACCTTTTAGAAATGTATAAAAGAAGAAATAATTCACCTTATGCTGTATGACCAAAATTCAATTTTGAAAATGATCACATAACATAAGGAGAAGGCAGTTTCTCAGCTACATAGATATAACCTTAATCAACCAGTCACATGTAATTAAAATGATCATTTTTTACCAGGCCTATAAAAAATTAGGCTTTGCATTATGTGATTCCAGCTCCTTGATGGGAAGCATAAGAGACTAAGATTTGTGCTACTGAAAAACTTATACAGTAAGTGATATTTATAGAAGGATTTCTGGGGCTTATCCTCATTTCTCTTTGTCTCTGGCAATGAGTGTGCAAGTTTGATTTTAAGATTGAGATCCCATGCTTTTATTTATCATGTAAAAACTAGATCTGTGTCTAAAAGCTAGACCTACATCTATTATTTTAGAGAAGACTTTTATACATATTTCTATATTTCCATACATATTTCAAATGCCATTTGACTGGTACTGCATAGAACAGTGTGATTTTTCACGTGGTTTATGTTAGCTTAGCTCTCATTTACCCAACTTCATGAACAGATTCAGTTTGTTGTAGTTGGATTAAATTTAGTGAGTACATAATCAGATAGCTATGAAAACAAGGTATGTTAAAGCCAAGAAAACCAAATTTGTCCTCATTTACCTCCTGTGGAAAGCCATTAACTTTTGTGAGTGGGAGGGAAGGCAGAAATTGGCTTTGTATACTCTGAAAATCACTGCAATGCTTTGGCCAGCCCCTTTAGAGATTACAAATCTCTAGAATCTTTTCAGAATTTTGACAATGGATTCACTGTCTGGCAAGTTGCAAATCTACCACTTAAGATATTTTGAAGCCCACAAAACTCCTAGGAAGCACCATACTTCTTGAAAGTTGCAGGTCCTATATTTCCTGAATATGAGGATATGAGAAAGTCCATCACAATCCTCTATCTGCAGCACTTAAGACAATGAGAACATGATAAAAAAAAACCCTGCAGATAAATTCCCTGGTGCTCCAGAAGTGGTGGTGAAGTCAGAGAGGTTTTTTTTCCCCTCAGGATGAGTACCATCCAAAGGTCCCATCCTGCAAGTACATGAAAATTTACTAGGTAATACAAGAATAATGCTAGCACATAAAAAAAAAAAAAAAAAGGTAAAAAGAAAAAATATGTTATTTTTTTTAAAAAGCAAAACAAAACCATTGCCTTAAGATACAATGAGCACATTTTCTTCCCCTTGAGCTACGACAGGCGCATGTGACATCATGGGATTTCCCATACTCAGCTCTATGAAAGTCCCTCTCTGCCAGCTCAGCTGCTCAGTCGGCCACAACGGTTGTGTCAGGAGTGCTGCGAGGAAGAGGGGAAGCGGCTGCAATCTGCAGCATCATTTTGAGAGCTGCCTGGGAATTTTATGCCACAACTGGTTGTGTTTACTGATTCATCAAAACCTATTTATGCGAAAAGCTTGAATGTAATAACCCTCTGAGAAAGAAAAGAAAAAAAAATCCCTACCCTATGTTTCTTACTTGGTGAAAGATCCTGGTTTAGATTTCCAAAGCAAGAGGATGTCTTTGGAGGTTGTAAAAAAAATTAAAAACTTTCGGGGGTTTTGAAATCTAAGTAAATTCCTGTTGAAAATGATGTTAAAAACTTCCAGAAAAAGGCATTATTGGAATAAAATTTGTTCTCTGATCTAGTGAAAGCATTTTTGATTGCTGATCTGTGAAAATTTAACAAAAAAAATTGTTTTCCTCCCTTCAAGGGTGGGAAAATATTTTGAGAGCTCAAAACTTCTGACAATCAAATAAAAGTGTTCCCTTACTACTCTACTCACAACTGGGTAACTTCCCCAAAATGCTCCATTGAGCTGAGGATTTCTCAGTTCTCAGATTTCTAAGCTCAAAGATAATGCAGACATTTTCCTGGACAGTCCCCAAAGAAGTTTCAGAGAACTGGAACAGACTGTCCAGAGGTTGTGGAGTCTCCTCTGGAGACATTCAAAACCCACCTGGACACATTCCTGTGTGACCTAATCTAGGTGATCTTGCTCTGGCACTGAGGTTGGACCAGATGATCTTTCGAGGTCCCTTTCAACCTCTAACATTCTGTGGATCTGTGATTCTGTGACATGCCTTTACCGGGAGACACCGTGGGCTGCAATCCCTTCGTCAGTCATCTTTCACACCAGGAGCTTCCTATTGCATGACTGAGACCATCCAAGCAAAGCTCTCACTGCATCACCTCTGCATTCACACTGTGAACTCAACATCAAGCCCTGAAATACCAGCTGTTTTCCTGTAGACACTGAGATGGGAAGGGCCAGAATGTCCCTGTGTTCTGCCTCTTATTGTTGGCCACCAGATGACCACACATTTTGGCGGAAGCACCATTGTCCAAAGTTTGCAGATATTTCACTCAGATTTTATGAAGGAATGTTTTTTATATTTGATCTTTGGTGTGCTGTATTTGAAATCTGATTTTCGTTTTGCCCAGAAATGCTATGTATTCCATTACAACGTGGTATTTGTAGTACATCACAAACTTTAACAAGACAGACGGAACACAGTCAGCCAGATTTCACAACTGCTTCTTGGTTCTATAGTTTATTATAGTTTATTTTTTAATCTCTTTTATGTCTGAAATCTGTCTTCAACAAAGCAAAGCACTTTCGTCAGGCCAAGCCTTAAAAAAAATTAAAAATACACTAGCAAAGAAATGTTCTTATGCTATTGGGGATTAATCTGTATACAGTGTTAGTTTAGTGCCATCAAGTGACCAAAAATGTGAAGCAGTGCTTCTAGTTTGATTTTTTTTCAGATTTTTTTTTTTTAATCTAAGGAAAGCTGACCTGTCATCCTTTTGATATAAGAACAGAGAAATAGCTTCATAGGCTTCTGACCATCTACTTCTAGGGCATTTCTAATAAGAAACACAAAGTTAGCTTCAAAATTGCTTGCATACATTAATAAATCATGGCCTGCTCTGTTTTCTCAGTTTATAAGGTTTGAAGAAATTCACCCAGTTTGGTGGCTGAGATCTTTGCTGTGTAAAATTCAGTAGGATGTTTCCCCATGTGAAAAATCATAATTTTTATCACATGGTATCCTGAGGGGTTTTTAATTAATTACATCATAAACTGGGTGTATAGATCCTTATTTTGGTTTCTGAAACACAGAAGCTAGCTCTGTCAGAAACAATCATTCTAAATGTAGTAAAGTGGGTTCACCAAGGAAAATGTTTAGGTTTTAGTATGTCCACTGTCATTCTGATTTTCCACCAGCAGATGAAGCTGTGCATCGGTCCCCAGGTAAACATAAGCCCTGCGTACTGGCCGAAAAGCAGTAGAAGCACTACAAAACACACTTGAGAGCCAAGGGAGAAGTTGTCAGAGCTGAACATCTGCGGACAGGCCAATAAATAAAAGCATTTTAAAAATCCCAGGTCATGCCTTGGTGAGTAATAAGCAAGCTTCAAGAATACTGATCTGGCAGGGTGTGCTGTAGTTGAGAGCTAAGTGGACTATCACTACAAATCATGTTTGTTACCTGGTAGTCCCAAAAGCAGAGATAACACCACAGGCGATTTTGTAAGCCCTTCCTTGATAGTTCACTGCATCTCTCCCTTTACAAAGTAGACAGGACTTGTGGTTATAGCTTCTGATGAAATACATGGAAGAACAAACCTTTGTGGTGTTGCTATTTCACAAAAGCCTGTGGTTTGCAGTTCGATCTGCTGTCTGAAAAGCCCGAGTTGACTGAAAGCTCTGCACATAGCCCCTTGCTTTTAAAGTGGTTTCATGTGTTGAATGGGACTACCCTAAGTGCACCAGGAACTGTGTAATCAGTACTTGTACGTTTAGACCCTATCTATGTTTTACATGCATATTTAAATGTGTGATAACTTCCTGTCTTTCCATTACACTTCCTCTTGCTTTGTTTCTCACTTCCTTGTCAACCTATAGAACCCCAGAATTTAAAAACCATTTGCTTCTTATAAGGCTTCTAAATCTCTCTAGAAAAAGGCTGTGGAGGAAAGACATGTAAACAGTGACAAAACCACACATAACCTCAGAGATAAGCCAGGCACGTCCTTGCCAGCTGCAGAGATATGTGTTTGCTGGCAGAACTTGAAAAATATTTTTTTAAGAAACAAATTCACTTAAATATCACCCCAAATTACATGGTTTCAAATTCTGGAAAAGTTTGGATACTGCTCTAGTGACTGGCTGCAAAACAGTGGTCAGAGTAGAGGAAAACCTGAATGTCAAGTGCTGTCATTGATTTACACACAGCGTTTTACCCTGTTCATCATACCACTTATTTTTGCTAACAGCATCTATTTATGGTCTTGTAAATTAATTTAGACTTTTGGAGTCTTGGTAGTTTCCCTTTCTCATGTTCAGTTGCCATTATCATCAATAACTAATGTTGGTCTACTGTTGAAACCAATTTAGAGCCACGGACCACAGTATCCTGCTAGATATTACACAAATGCAACAACAAGATGCTTCCTTTTCCAAAGAATTTACAATTTACTTACATAAAGACATAACAAATCCTTATAGTCACAGGAAGAAAAATAACAGGAAGAAAAATAACCAGAGTCAAACCCACTCTAACTCCCAGGCACAGCTAGCTAGAAGAGTGCATCCCACTTGTTGGACTCAGAAGTGGCTGTCCCTGTAGTGATGAAAAAACATACTCTTGGCTTTTTTTTTCCTTCTGTTTCCTTCTTCCAAAACCACCACAGCTCATTGCTTCAGTTGTTAACCACGTGCTGCACCCATTAATGCCTGACCATCAGATATGCTGAACACACAGTCTCCTCTGAAACAACAGATTCCAGGTTGAAAAACCACAGAAGAAGAGTAAGTGCCTTTTGCTTTAGACTTTTAAAAATTCTTAGTTACTTAAAGTATGTCACTGTAACATATGAACCCTTTGATCTTTACAACCCAAGAATGACAAGCCAAATACTGCTTCAGTGTCTAAACCATTTTTCCAATACTCATTTGAAAGAAGTGATCAGGTACCTTGAAGCTGAACTGCTTCTTCCACTGATGGCCTTTTCCTTTAGGAATTTTTAAAAAATGTTTAAATATTGGAAGGCGTACAGCACAAGGAGCTGTTCAATTTATTTTCTGCATATCACTGAGTGATGTAGCCCTAAGTAGCTTCTCACACCCTATTCTGCTCCAATTCTTTGAACAGAAGGCTATTGAAGTCAGGCTATTATAATGAGGCAGCAATATCAAATACTGAATTTTTCTCTTTCATATCCTACCAAGTGGGAACTCGATATGTGATGTAAAAATTACCATATGCTTATGAGTTCTGAGCAGAAATGCTAGCTTGGTTTTGGAATTATTTTCAGAGCATAAGAACCTAAGGTTTCACCCCTGCTCCTGAATTAAAAGCAGTCCCCTTAAAACGCCAAAGACAGTTTTTCCTCTCTTCTTTCTAACCAGATAGCTGAATGTAGTTCCACCACAACTTAAAGCACAACTTAGCAGCTGTAAGAGCAGTATGCTCTATGTCTAGTGATCTCTTCCTCCACAACACTGCCTGGTGGTGGGCCTGGCCAAGCATGTCTCATCATTATAACTCATCGTGGCCAGATCAGCATGGCCAGAGAGATTTTCACATACTTTAAGTGTCCTGGAAGTTACTCCTGCAGGTGTGACATGGCGATAGGTGAGTTTAATGGGGCAATTTTGGGGTTGCTCTTAACAAATAATGTAACATAATCCGTGACTTTTCTTTGAAAAGCACCTCCTGGCATACAGCTCATTTTACCCAGATGTAGTTACTTTAAATAGAAAGTCTAATTTAAGATGGTCATCTGGACTCTCTCCATAGTGAACAGAGATACTATAAGAAGCAATTTGTTCTCCTTAGGTGTGATGTTTGAGATATGAACGGTGAATCGCCCACCTCTCTCCATGATGTACAGTTGAAACGTGGAAGACTATCTCAGACTAGAGGCTTAACTTAAATATTTGGCTAAATATAGGTGAGAAGAATCCATCCTTATTGCGTCAAGTACAATTATTTCCTGAAGAAATTCTGTTATAAACAATTGCTCTGAATAGAAGAGTTGTTTGTATTCATTTGTCACTATTCCAGCTGCTCTGAAATAAAATATAACTCTATTGTCTGGTGACAGAGGAGGCAGCATTTTCCAGTTAAGAAAAAATACAGTCTTGCATTCAGAAAAACATTCCTGGAACATCTGTATTACACATCACACAAAATGTGTCAAGTTTTCTAGATGGGAATGAAGAAGGAAAGGCCTTTATACATTTGTTCTTCAATATAGGGTAAGGAGTCTAATTTGTTTATTCAGGCTTTGGCTGAGCTGATCTATCTCCCCAGTTCATCACACAGTATTAACTTTTATACAGAACTTATGTTATCTTAGGTTTTGTCTTTATCTTTGTTGAACTGGGTTCTGATTTATGAAAAGCCAGATAGAGGCAAACAGTAATTTAGAATACATATCAAAGTGATATTACATGCTTGCACATATGTCTGAAAATTGATCTAAATTATGGATTTGTTTTACTGAACTAAAATGGAAGCATAAATATTATTCTATCACAGCTCTTCTTTGCAGCAAGGGTGCCATTGGATACAGAGTAGAAGTAGTTAATAAATAAATAGCCTAACACACTTAGGACTATCACCTTTGGAAAAAATATAGACATTTAAAATATTCTTAGCTGAATTTTTTTTAAAGGTTTAAAGGCAACCTAAGGAAATGAAACAGTTTTGTCTTGCATCTCAGTTCTTCTTTTGCTTTCTTTTCCCTCCCCCACATCTAAACAAACCACAACCTGCCTGGAAAGATACTTTCAAGCAGAACAGTAAACCTGTTGACCAAAAAAGGAAGACTTGTGATTTTAGCATTTACAGAGTGGGATCTAAACTTCCTTTTGGCATAGAATATTATAAATACATATTCATACACGTATCAGCACATGTTCTTTCTCACATGGAAAGAAATAAAGCAATTGATGATTCTACAAACTAATGTTCTGCCAACAAGTCAATTTTGCCTGTACAAAAATAAGGAAAACCCAACAGTATTCAAGTTACTTAAAAAATTTCCATTTAAGTAATATATTATGGCTGTGGACAAAATGAAAATAAAAGTTTGATTTATGACCAAAGATTGACATAAACATGAATATGTGGGCATAAACTTGTATATAAGAAGTTCCACCTCAACATGAGGAGGAACTTCCTCACTGTGAGGGTGGCAGAGCACTGGAACAGGCTGCCCAGAGAGGTTGTGGAATCTCCTCTGGCGACATTCAAAACCTGCCTGGATGCTGTCCTGTGCAGGCTGCTCTTGGTGATCCAGCTCTGGCCGGGGAGGTTGAACTAGATGATTGCCAGATGCTCCTTCCAACCCCTCCTCTTCTGTGATTCTATTTAATCTGTAAGTCTGTATTGATATACTAGTTTTGCATAATACATTTGTCCTCAATAGATGCTCCCTCCATTCCCCAGACCTTTTAGGTTTTTTCTCACCATCCCTATCCATATTTATTTTCATTACTATTATATGACATATAGCTTCATTGCTCTGTGGACTATATGCAACAAGTCTAGTAGAAGGCCTTTCTTTAAAACACTGGTTGTACACAGAAATGCTTCAACTGCTCATCCATTTTTCAAATCAACATTTGTGGTACTATATTTAGTAGCTATACAGCAGAGCAGAGTGACTTTTATGCATCTAATGGTATGAAGTATGTGCAGGTATTGGAGGAGAGCCAAGTCATCAGCTTCATTAAGTAGCTGGGACACCAAAGGCGTGAGGACAGATCTTACTTGATGAATATAATCAGGCATTTTTTTCCAGTACAGTTAGCATGAGTTCTAAACCCATTTTAATAAACTAAATATACTCTTCTGTCTTCGATTCTTAAATCTTATGTGCCTTTAAAGAGTCAAAAGTCAGTATTCCCCAGCAGCACCAATATATAAAAGCATACTGGAATACATCTGGATGACCATATACCCTGCACAGTTCCATGAACTCTCTTCAGGAAATCCCATAACGAAGTTCATGGATCTGAGCAGTGCAGAGCAAACCAGGGACTGAGAATCCAGCCCTCGAACTCTACACGGTTTTAACCTATGAAGAAGAGCTTTTAGTAGTGTTAGCAAAGTAATAGTGAGAATTAAAGGAGGTGCATTATCTACCTAATCTTTCAGTGATTATTAAAATAAAAGGAAAATAGGGTCAGATACTCCCATTTAATCATGGGTGTAATTCAGAGGGATTTCACTAGAATTTTACATGAAAAAAATAACTTTACATGAAATCATAAATTTAAATTGCTGTGTAAAATAATTGTACAAAATTCTCTTTTCTTTGCTTTTGTGGTTTTACTTTTAGAATCTTTAAATGCTGACACTGAGCATATGTCTCTAGGATTGTTTTGCTCAAGTTAAAATGGTAAATTTTGTATCTGTTTATTGAAAAAAAAATTAAATTGATTTAAAATCAGTTAAACACAATCTTTGTGTACACAAACTGTTTTACAACTAGCTCAAAAAAACATAGAATTTAGTACTAATAAGCTGTTTGCAAACTAGTTTAAAATGTGTTGACAATAGAGTTTGCAACAGTATGATTAGCGTAAACTTTATGTCATAATTTTTAAATTAGTGAAATTTCTGCATGTACCTCCAAATCATCGATCAGATCAGGGCAACAGGTAAGCTATGGCATACCTAATTACTGTCATTGCTGATGCTGTTGATTCTATTATTGTTACTGTGGTGGAAGCAAGAGGAACCAGTTAAGGATCTATTACTCTCAGCTGTGAGTACACACACAATGTGTGTGTATACACACACAACAGCATATGGCACAAGCAACTCAGAGAGCTAGCATCTGCTTTGCAGAATTTTAGCCAGCCCTGAACTTTTGCTGAAAGCAAAACTATTCATTTGTATTTTTAAAAAATACTAAATTTACAAAACTGCCATAGTTCAGATGTCACTTAAAAACAGTAAGAAGCGACAATGTGATTTTCCATGGAAAAAAAAATGTGCTTCTGTTTCCTGACTTGCTCTAATGACAGTAAGATGTATTCTCTACTTGCTTTGCCTTTGGTTAATGTGTCATGGCTTGGCCGTTGACACACCTTCCAAAATAAATATGTTACTGAATGACACCTTGAAATACACTTAGGAGTCTTTTATGCTCCAAACAATTCAGTGGGAACTTTACCACAGACTCCAACAGCTGAAAATAAGCCTATGCTGAACATGTCTAAAAATTCTCATAATAATAATAGAACAGATTCACATGCCATACTTGAGCATTGTATTTCATGAAGCTTTTTGGGTACCTGAAAGACAAAGCCTTACTGAATAAAAACCCCAAATAATATCTGCCAGAAACCCCCTATTGTAAAAACCTTCCCCGATAAAACTGTTAGCACAGGAAGCGTAGTACCACACCAGAGACATGAATCCTGTATTAAAAAATGGCATTAAAAGCATATATATGTACTCCCCCACTCCTGACAGAAAAATCTATGTACAAAAAATCACAAACTCATAGAACTGTAGCTTGGTTTGGGTTGGAAGAGACCTCACAGACCATCTTGTTCCAACCCCCGTGACATGGGCAGGGACACCCTCCACTATCCCAGGTTGCTCAAACCGCATTCAACCTGGCCTTGAACACTGCCAGGGAGGGGGCAGCCACAGTTTCTCTGAGCAGTCTGTGCCAGGGTCTCACCACCCTCACAGGGAAGAATTTCTTCCTAATGTCTAATCTAAATCTACCCTCCTTCAGCTGAAGGCTGTTGCCCCGATAGAGATCCGTGGAGACCTTTCACTTGTACTGATATGAGGGCATTGCATAAATTGAACCCTTTATTTATTTAAGATGGCACTAGAGGTGTGAAAACATAAATGGTTTTGGTCTTGTCATTCTGATTCTTTCAATTATTCTCTCTCCATCCACTCCACCAGGAAACGGAAAATGAGCAGTGGTGCTTACCTGGAAAATACAAGCGAGAAGGGCATCATTGTGGTAGCAAGATGCTGGCACAGATCTAGACTAGAGGAAACCAGATGGATTGACAGGATGATGCCAGCACTCTGACAGAAGAAAGGCTAATACATCTAGGGGGAGGAGTGAATTTTGGCCACTCTGTGACAAATCGTGGAGTTTGTGGATGGCTTGCAGAGGGTCTGAACTACTTGACCATGGGGTATTGTTCCATAATATTACTGGAAAGAAATTATGTCCATTCAGTGAGGACAGCATTTGAGGACAGTGACTCACAGACATAGGGAGGTGACCTCTTAACAGTATTAGAAGGGGGATTTGAAAGAAGTCCATTACAAAGAGCTAGAGAGAATAAAGAAATAGGCATTAAGAGAGAAAATAATGGAAAATCATCTTGGGATATCTGAAGTCAAATGCCAGGGATCTAGGATATGGTTTTAGTATCACACTTCAGCCGTGGCAGCACACTTCAGTGACAGTCATATACAAATACGATCAGGAAAATGGACACAGGGAATCTGGGGAGGAACATTCATTTTGTACCAAGAAACAAAAGATACTGTCCTTGCTGAAAATGAAAACAAGGAAGTACAAATATGTCATGATTTGGGTCTGTTGGTTTTTTGGTTTGGTTTTTTTTTTTTTTTTGTAGTAGTAGTAGACTATAGCTGTATCCAAAAGGAGGAAGCTGATACCTCTTCTGAGCAACTAATAAAGCTATTAATAAAGCTTGCCCATGAGGTAACAGAGGATTTCAACTGCTGCAATACCAGTTAGAAAAACAATATGGCAGTACACATAGGGTTCATCAAGTTCTTATAGCATGTCAGGGAGGATCTCTGGCTTCACGGGACAGAGGAAGAGCACTTGACAAGTAGGGAGGAGCTCATTTTGATTTTAAAGGCAGAAGGTAAACTGGGTGAAAGTGATGATGACACATTTTATCAAAGCAGGCTTCCCTACTCTTAAGAAAAAGAGGAAGAAAAAAGCACACCTACACTGCCAGCTGTGGGTTGCGCTGTTATGTAGTAATAGTTAAACTAGCTCTAATGAAGCTAGCCTGGGTACTAAAAGCAGGCTCATCATAACAGCATGCCAGTCTGTATGAGTTAATTAACCTCCTTTCATTATGGTCCAGGCCTGAGCTCAGTCACTTAAAGCTAACCTAGATTTTCTACCGAGAACAATAGACTCATTTTTAATTAAACATACAATAGCAAGCTATCTTGATGCGAACAAAAGGAAGCAGGGGCAGCTTAAGTAGACTCTGTTAACATCACATTAAGAGCTCTTCAAGGATTTTGGAAAAAAAAGTCACAATAAGGGGATATAACTGAAGAGTAACATAAAAGAATATGAATAAAAGAGGAAAATCACAAAGCCTACAGTACAAAATGAGTGACAGGTAAAAAGGGGTATAAAGGACAATGAGAAAATGGTCTGGAAATATATTAGAAGTGCTCAGATATTTAGTTGAAATTATCTTGCTATGGAATTCAGAGAAGACATGGGTTAAAAACTATTTTGATTATATGTATTCAAGTTAATAAGGCCTAAAGAATTTTACTTAATAATACAGGAAAAACAATCTCTAAACTGTTAAAAAACTACTTAGGGCCAAGGCATAAAATGTGTCTACCTAAGGAAAGCAGGTCTAAAGCTATCCAGATTAATTTTGATCCCAAGGGATATTCTAGAAGAAATTCCACAAGGGTATTAATGTAACTTTGTCATGAACAAATGCTCTTGCACTAAACTAGTGCCCTATTTTTTAAAATCAATTATATTGACTTGGTAGAAAGAGAGTACCATGGATCTTGAGTTTAGAACGATCTAGACAATACTCTGTGATGGTTTTCTTAAAACAAAAAAACAAAGGAAATACAGAATTCATTAAACCACAAACAAATGGCATGCTGCTTGCAGAAATGAAACTTGGAGAGCATCTGCAGAGAGATCCCATAAGGATCTGTGGTTATTTCAGTATTTCCATTAGTGATCTGCAAGATGCAACAGAATATAGATAGATTTTTAAAATCTTGGGTTTAACCAACGTGGAAGCTAGAAGACAGAATCAGATTTCAAAACTAGTTTTACAACTTGGTGTTTTGGGTTTCACTGGCAAGATTTTTTGGGCAGAAGTGAGTGGGCAGGGGAGGATGGTTAGAGGGTTGGCTTCAGTGAAAAGCTGCTAGAAGCTTCCCCCATGTCCAACAGAGACAGTCAGATCCAAAATGGACCTGCTGTTCACCAAGGCCAAGACAATGAATGACAGTGATAGTACCTCTGGGTTAACAGCGTTAAGAAGGGGAAAAAAAAACCCTAGGAGGAATTGCAGCCAGAGAAGTGAGAGTATGAGAGGAACAGCTCTGCAGCCACCCAGGTCAGTGAAGAAGGAGCATGGGTGGAGGTGAACAGGCACCAGAAAAAGTGATTCCACCTGCAGCCAATGGAGGACACCACGCTGGAGCAGGTGGAGACACCCAAAGGAGGCTGTGACACCGTTGGAAGCCCATGTGGAGCAAGATCCTGGAAGGAGCTGTGGATCTATGGAGAGAGGAACCCAGGGTGGAGCAGGTTTGCTGGCAGGACTTGTGACCCTAGGGGGGATCCCACACTGGAGAAGTCTCATTCTGAAGGTCTGCACCCAGTGGAAGGGACCCACGCTGGGGCAGTGGAGAAGAACTGCAGCCCATGAAAAGGACTCATGTTAGAGAAGTTGGTGGAGGACTGTTTCCTGTGGGAGGGACCCCAGGCTGAAGCAGAAGAGTTGAGGAGTCCTCCCCCTGAGGAAGAAGGGGAGACAGAGGCAACATGTGATGAACCAACTGCAACCCCAATTCCCTGTCCCCCTGCACTGCTTGAGGGGAGGAGCTTGAGAAATCAGTTAAAAGTTAAGACTGGGAAGAAGAGAGGGAAAAGGGGAGGTTGTTTTAAGATTTGGTTTTATTTCTTATTACTTCACTCTGATTTGATTTGTAATAAATTGACTGACTGCCCCCAGTCTGAGTCTGTTTTGTCGATGACGGTAACTGCAGAGTGATCTCCCTGTCCTTCCCTCAACCTGCAAGCCTTACATTACAGTTTCTGTCCCCTGCCCAGCTAAGGATGGACAGTGATAGAACAGCTTTGGTGGGCACCTGGCCTCCAGCCAGAGTCAGACCACCACATGTAGATAAATGTCTACACTTGGCACAATGAAATCAACATGGCTAAGGCAAAATTATACCCAAGAACTCAAACATACTCACCGGGAATATGTTAGAAAACGTTCTTGGCAAAATGAAGTTTCTGTCACTAGAAGAAAACTAAATAACTTCTGGAGTGTTTTTAATAGACACTCCTCTCATGAAAAACATGGGACACAAATAGTGAACCCTTGTTAGTGTTCATGCCTCAACCAGACTGCTACAAGGGGTCTTAGCGGTCTTGTACCTTAAGATAAAGGTAAACATCATGCTGGAAAGAAGCCAGAGTAAAGCTGTAAGAACAACTCATTTATGAGTGTAATCTATGAGGAAAGTGAATAAAATTTAGTTTGAGAGAACATGATATACATACCTGCACATATAAACAACTGTATAAATAAATACATATATTTACACAGACACACTTATTAAAACACACATAAACGATGTAACAAGACTTGTCTATTTCCACTGGGAATTTGACAACATGGAACACAGCAAAGAAAATTTAGGTTGAATATTGGACAAATACATATTAATAAATGCTGTCAGACATTCGTACAAACTACATGCCAAGTTTTCTTTCAAACAGGTGCTTTTACAAATTTATTAGACAAACAATCCTTGCGGACGGTATCACTGGTTTTCAAACTGTGATCTGTCACCTACTTCAATTCTGTGAACTACTCCTAAGAGGTTCCTGAAAGACAATTAGCAGAAGCAAACCTCTTCTCACTACATACACCACTTCTCATACTCATGTTTACGGGGCCACAAATCGAAAATGGTTGAGTAACACTGATCAACATATACCTGATACAGCCTCAGCACACAGATTAGACACTCTCTTGAGGCCTACAAGCCTGTAACTCTTTTTATTCCTACGTGAAATATTACATGCCCTCCGTGAATCAATTTTTACACTTATAAAAATGCAGAGAGCGGTATTTTTCCACCTCACAAGAGATCGTGTCAGTAAATACATTATAAATAGTTCAGGTGCAATGGCGGTTAGATGAACTAAAGTGGTTTATGCGGACTAAGGGATTCTATATACCTCCCCCTACCACGGAGGCTTTTTAGGTTCCGGACACCTGGCAGAAACTCACCTCCTGCCCGGGCAACGCCTGTCACACACATTTTGGGCAGAAGGGATCTTACTCAAGTGGCATTATATTTACATTTTCTATTTAAATGCAAGGAAATAAACGTTCTCGCTGTTAACAAGGCTCCCTGTGCGCACGGAGCCGGTTTTCGGCATGACGCTCCCCGGGCCCACGTTTCCATACCCAGCTCCCGCTGGTGCTGTGAGCCCTGGGCACGGGCGGCACCTCCGTGACAGCAAGAGTAAAGCTAAAGCGGCAGCGGCTTTAGGGAGCGGGACGGAGAGAGGGGTTGTGGGTGCGTTCTTGTGAGGGTTCCCCCCGGCCCCTGCGCAGCCCAGTCCCGTCGCCGCGGAGGCCCTGAAGGGCCGCAGGCCCGTCGCAGCTCGGGCTGGGGGAGCAAAGCCCTCGGAGCCGAGAGTCTCCCTTCCCCGGCTGCTCGTGGCGCCTTCCCCCGCCTCTCTGGCGGTATAAACAGGGCGGGCGCCCCCGGCCGCCCCCGCCAGACCGGCTGCTTGCCTTCGGCCGCGGGCCGGTTCGTTCTCCCCGCCTCCCTGAGGCGCGGCCTAGCCTGGCCTGTTGTGGAGGCGGCGACGGCGACACCGACACTGAGGCCGGGCGGCTCCATGGCTTTCATCCGCAAGCGGCGGCTTGAGCGGGAGCTGTACTCCAAGGAGAGGTGAGCGGCCCTGCCTCGCCGGTCCCAGCCACCCCCGCTGGGCTTTCGCGGCTGGGGCCGGGGGACGCCCCCCGCGGGACTGAGATGGGCGAGAGGGGTCCGGTGCCGTGGTGCCACGGCCTACCGACTCTCCTCCTCTCCCTTCACCACGTCCTTTCTCTTCGGTCTGCCCCCTCCGCCGGGACGACGGCGGCTGGGTCTGCCGGGGCGGGGAGGCGAAGGGCCCGGCGGAGCGCTGCGGGAGGCAGGGCCGCTTCCAGGGAGGCAGCTGGCCGCGGCGTTGCCCCGATATCAGAGGCGAGCTGCTGAGCCGGGCTACTCCCGGCTTGTTGCGGCGGTTTGAGTCAGACGGGTAACGATTCCCGGGAGTTAAGACTGAAGAGACTGTAGTACGGAGCCGGGAAAAGGTGAATGCCGCTCGCCCTGTGTAAACTGCATGGAAATGCCGTGTAGGTTTTTGTTTCGTTGCCCTCACATGTGTTAGTGACATGGAATTAGAGCTCTGCCTCGCTGCTGATGGAGGTTTCTTGGGGATTTTTGCCTGAACGTGATAATCGGCGTATTGTCAGCCCTTAAATTACAGACTCTGTGATGGCACTTTGAGTTGTTTAAATTAGATTTCCCCGTTCCTGCTTTCTGACTGTACTCTGTATTTTGTGTTTCTGTGTTTAACAGAACATGCAAGAAAGGCTTCTGGCACGTGCAGAGTACAACCAGAATTTTCAGTCTTATGTTTAGGTAGTGTCCCACTTTCTTTCCTGTGGTTTATCTGCATCCGGCTTGTCACAGAGTTTCAAAACCCTTTGCAGTATTAATATTGCCGTGTTGGAAACCTCGGTAAGGTGAGAGCAGTAGGCCAGTGGGAGGGACATGGGTGTCTTTATCTGGGGGGAAGGAAGCAGGGCTCCCCGTTTGCCTTCCGTGGCAGGAACTGGGGAGCCAGCAGGCACAGGGGCCAGACATCAGACTGGTCCCATGCGAGCCCTGTGCAAATTCCTGATGCGCCCATGCTGCTGGTTATGCAGCATTGTTTATTGTTGGTGAGAAAACCACATGACAAAGAGCTTGGCTCACTTTGTTTATATTAATTCTGATTCAGAGCTATTCGGCCTGTAAAGCTACTACAGTTTTTGAAGTGTTTTATAAGTACAGACATATTTTGAATCACTTTTTGTCATCTTGTATATCTTTTCCTTGTTGCTTTTGGGGGTTAGCGTGGTCTTGCTATATAGGTTTGTGAATAGACAAACTTTAGGCGTAGAAGGAAAAGACTTTTAATTTTGAAAAAAAACCCAAACCATAAATACTGAGTATAGGAAAAGCTAGGAGAATGGCTGTTCTGTTAAAGATTTAATATAGTCTTGGTTTTTTTTCTGAGAAGCTTAGAAAAAAGACAAAACTCCTCAAACTTGTCTCAAAGAACCCAAGTGGGACCTGAGTATCTTGTAAAAAGCCCTGCAGACAGATCCAACGTATCACTGTGAGCATTACAGATTTGCAGTTAATGAAACCCTGTAATGAGAAATATTTTTCTTTGCTCAAATTTGGAAGCATTTTGGCATCTTATTATTTGAGTTTATATAATGCGAGCTCTTAATGAAAAAAGAGTACTAGTAGCATTTCCTGTCTAAATGTGTGCAAACTGATTTCTTTGTTTCTTCCCTTTGCCTACAAATGTATACATTTGTAAAATAAAAGTAAATTTGTGTATGCTTTATACCTTACAGCAGGTCTTCCCTCCTTCCTCTCTTCGTGTGCTTTTGTGAATTAGGAAATCTTAAAAACAGTTAAATCACTTTAAAGATTTGGGGCCTGCAATATCAGTTGAAAAATATGGTATTCTCTGTTTTGCCTTAAAACAGAAGACACCCCCCCTCCCAGCTCTTTATCACTTAATTGATGGGAAAGCCTCTGAGAGCTTTTCTTTTAGCCTTGCTGAGTAATTGTTAGACACACAAGCCAACCCCTGCTTCAAAGCTTTTCTTGATTTATATAATCTTGATGTAGATATTTCCTAGTGAGATGACCAGGACATTTTGAAACTTGGTGGCAACTACATTTCCTGTGTGGTTTGGAGGTTTTTTGTTTGTTTGGCTTTGTTTGTTGTTATTGATATGTTGCTTTCTACAAAAATGTAAGCGATACAGGTTCTAGTTAAGTGTACTGTGAAATTGAGTAGGTAAAAAGTTAATCTTCTTATGCAGCTGCTTTGGTGGGGGGGAGACGAAGATCAGATTGGTTTTAAGTAATTTGAAAAAACATTTCTTCTTAATGAATTATTTGGACTGCTCCAGTATCTCGTTAAATAAACCTACTTTTCTGACTATGTCATTTTCTAGAAGAAAACCAGAAAATAATGAAGTGTCCCGTGTGCACACTGAGAACAAGGAGCAGGTCACACTACATTTTAAATAAATCTACGTCTGTACTAAGGAGGGCTCATTCTGGCAGGAATTTCCCCTTCAAGTTCATCTGTATTGTATGTCTTTCATCTTTGTCTCTTATTTTCACTTTGCCCAGGTGTTCAGAGTGAAGAAAGCTGAGATACTATATCTCTTTTTAGTTAGTTGTGTGTGCAAGCTTACCCAATGTATTTAATACTTAAATTACTCATCATTCATTATTAGTAATATTTTTTGACAAATAATTTTAGTTACAAATCTTCAAAGTAAATTATGCGTGGCTCAGGTTGTTGCTCTCCTTATAAACTTGAGTTCTCTTGGTGGTATGCCCAAATGTGGCAGAGTCTCTTCATAAAATAGTTCTGCTGGTTTGTCTTGAATGCTGCTCATCTTCCTGTTCCAGGGGCTTATCTCTGCTGCTGGGAATGTCACCTGTGCCAGGCATCCTCCTGGCAGCATCTCTGTCCTGTGGATGGATCTTTTGTGCTTGGATGTTTGTGGGTTTTGGTGGTACGGTTTGTTTTTTTTTGTTGTTGTGGAGGTGGTTGGGGTTTTGTTGTTTTGGTTTTCTGGATTTTTGCATCTGTAGCTTTATCTTGCTCTCTTGGGACAAAAATATACATAATCAAATCATGCATTCAAACATTAGCAATGAGTCCCACAGCTGGCCTGTAGATATTCTGCTCTCATTAGGCAGAGGTTTAATTTTAGAATTGGGTTTCACAAGGCAGTGGGCTGGCCTGCTGTATTTTCATCCCTGGCCATGTCCTTGTTACCAGGATTGCACTTTCAGTATCGGGTCCAGTGATTGTGCAAGGTGTGTTGTACCAGCCACTTGACATCCTTGTGTCTAAGTAGATTTCCAGTGTGTACTTTCCTGATGAAGTAATGGAATTCAGTCAAGAAATTAAATCAAGAAATTAAAGCAGGATCAATGGGGTTCATTTTCTTCTGAATTATCTAATTTGGATTTTGCCAGGACACCGATCTCTGCACATTTGTTCCTGCTCCTGATTTGAACAAGTGCAGTGGATCAGTGGTTGGTGATATTGGTATATAAAATAAATTGTGGGCTTTTTGGTTGTCTTGTTTTGCTTTTTTTCTTTCCCTATGTTGTTGGATCTCAGATAAGATAATTTCAAGCTGAAGTGTGCACATTCTTTATTTGGAGTGTATTTTATAGCATCTTGGCAGGGTTTATAAACCGCAGGCTGTAGTTTATGATTTGCTGCTTTGCGGCATACTGTAAGCAATGCAAGGAATGTTTGGGTGCCATTTGGGTTCCCAAACCATGTATATAGAGGATGACATCATAGGAGGTCAAGTTTTGCAAGTGCTTTCTTACTACTAAGTATCTTAGTTTTCCTATGTGTCTTGGGTGTGCTATTGACTCTTATTTCTCAGGCCTTTTCTCAGTGGCAGTTGCAGTGGAGCTTTTTTTGAAAAGGCAAAAATAAACAAGACACATTCAACTTTGTATTTAGAAGAGAGATTTTAAGAGCTCTTTGTTGCTTTGTTCATTTACCAACCTTGCCTATGGCACCCCTGTTTTTCTGCTGCTGTAGATGAAGTTCTGCTCTTTTTTTGCAAGGTCCTTGTGGTTGTTTTTTTTTTTCTTGTCTGAAGCTGGTTCTCACCCATACTGATTTCCTTCACAAGAAAATACTTTTCTTTTTTTCAGTATCACTTCCATATAACTTTTTTTGAGATTTTCTTAATATATCTGGGAGGAGAGACAATAGAAAGACAATCATTTGAAATAAGTTTTCAAGCAAAATTACGTTAGCATGCTTTAATTTACCTCTCCCCTTAAGTATAAGTGCTTAGCTTTTATGATCAAACAATTCCATCATAGACTATTAAAAGCTTAACTCTACTCCACAAGGTTCTGTATATGTCTAACACTGTGTTGAAGTCGAAGATGTTGCAACAGAGAAGCTTTTAGGCCCTTCATTAAATTTATTGGAGAGTGGTGGTACGGTGACATCCAATCTCCCTCCTGCCCTCCAACATAAACCCCCAGACACATGACACAACTGTGGCTGAATAATCCTCATTCTGTTTCAGACTTGGGAAATTACTTGTTCTTTAAAGTTATTTGTTTGTTTGGGGTTTTTTTCCAGCTCTGTGAGTTGTAATAGAATTCCCTTACCCAGAGTGTTCTTCTCCCAGACCTGTCCCAAGCTGCTTCTGCTGTTGATTCCAGGTACAGGATATGCATTAAATCTGAGCTCTGACAGCCTAAGTGCCATTCTGCCTACGCTAAAGCTCAAAGCTTTGCCTTGATGGTGGTGCTGCTGCTGATTATTTTCATCCTGGAAAGTGAAGCTACCTCTCAGCATCTCTGACAGCAGAACTGCAGTGCAGGCTTGCTACCCTCTGAGGAGTAAGGTCTTGGTTTGACCACCATGTTCTTGCCCTGACCCCTTCACACTGTACCTTCTCTGGTACCTCGTGTTGCCTTCTATGGACTGACTGAGGCTCTAAACCTGGCCTGGGGAAATTCAGCAGCCCTGAACGGAAGCTTGTGGTCTGATCTGACTGCTAGTGCCATAGCTTCTTCAGTTGGAAGTGGATTGCCTTCAAGACTGCAAGTAGGTTTTGAGGCATTACAAACTGATAGGCTGAATTTTGCCAGTGAAGATACCAAGGCCTTTTTTTTTTTCTTTTTCCAAGTACCTATTTTCAAATGATGTCATCCCCTCAGATGTTTTCTGAAATCTTGCTTGCTATTGGCAAGACTTTGAGGATAAAGATCAGGCTGTTAAGAAGCTGCAGTACAAGGCCTTGAACATCTTTAGAAATCTCATCCCTTGGGGGTACTTTTATGGGGTTTGAGCTTTCTTTGGAAGTGTTATCTAATTTGTAAGATTTTGTAACTTTCAAAATAATATATTCTGTTGTGGTTTTATTTTTTTTAAATGTCAAGCTCAATACACAAGGAAAATGGTAAATGACCCTTGAAGATAGGGCGCTGACTTACTAACTTCGTCTTTTGTGAGCTATTAAGTAGCATGGTGACCACAAAATTTGTGAGTGTAAACCTGTGAAGAGTGTCTTTACTTGGAAACCAGCATAACTATACCCAGTAATACACTTTAACATGTGAGTTTTATTGCTCTATTTCAAAGGATTTTGTGTCAACAGATGTTTGACATGCTTTCCAACAGAAGATACAGCATTACCCTTCTCAAAACAGATTTTTAATAAATGCTAAATCATTTATTCTTGTGAAGTTTCAAGTAACAAGTGGGTTATATGTTTTGAAAATGGATTTAAAATAAACCGCTTGCTGATGCTAAGAAAAATAGCTTAAATTTGATCCTCTTTTTGTTTGCCTGAAACATAATAGTTTCTAATATTTGATTATTACTCTGTTACAGGAGTACAGCATTTGAGAGCAACAGGCACATATTGGGGATACATTTGCTTTTTTCATTAAAAAAAAACCTGTTAGAACCAGTACTATTTATTCAGATACTAATGACGATAATTTAAAACAACAAACAAAATTTAGATATTATTTTAGTTTTAGATACAGTAGTAATTTTTGTGCATTTCCCAGGTAATACAGTTTACTTTTTCTGGGGAAAAATACTTTTTTTTAATTGGTTTGTCTATTTTTGGGGGAGGGATCCAGTTGTGTTACTGAAGTTGTCCAGTCCTTCTTACTGGAAGACTGGTTTCCCTGACCGATTGCTGAGGTTGAGGATTAGGTTTGGGGGTTGGTTTTTTTTGTTTTGTTTCTTGGAGTCAGACTGGAAGGCAAGGGACGATGGGCTGGGAACAGACTTGCTTAGCACTGCCTTTGTGACCCAGGCTGGTCTTTCAAGGATGTGTGGTAAGTCCTGGGCTTATAGTGTGTGTGGTTAATTACACAGAACAGGGAACAGCTGCTTGGTGGCTGAAGACCAAAATACAGTTCTCATCTCTTAGGGATTTAATTAGTTAATCATACATTCTATACCTTCTGTTACTAGTTTGGTTATTTTTGTTTGGGTTTCATTTTTTCTTCCTGTAATGCAAGAACTAATTTACTGTTTTGGTTCTGTAAGTGTGCTTGCAAATTCCTGTCCTAGGCATGATAGTTGATAGTATATAAATTTTGTATGTCAGTCATCTTGACACTATAAGTGTCTTTGGAATACCTCCTTTGACTCTTTGGAAGACTCCTAAATTCCTGCTGCTTAGCTAGTTGTTCAAAATCACCATTGCTTTAATTGTGTAGCTGTTGTGAAGGCCTGAAAAAAACAAGAAATCAATCACAATACTGTGTTTGCATACTCATGCAACATATCGGGGACTGATCTGTTCCTTTGCTGTCTGTAAATACTTGTGAAACCTCCTGGCAAGCTTGAAGTATCATCCTGTACAGTGATGGCTCTCAAGAGGGGATCCTGTTGATACAATAACTATCTGTGATGCTACTTATTCACATGGAAGAAGTCTGCTCTCTGGAGATAAAATCTCTGCCTGTGCTCTAGTAACATCTGGAGAAACTTGAATTTTCCTTTTTTTGACAGCCTTATGGATCATTAACACAGAAAAATGAAATTTAAATACTTAAACTGTAAGGACTGAGATGAGTTGAGAAATTCCAGAAGTTTATTCCAGAGATATGCTTCATCTCTCCAAAAGTAGTAATTAGCAGTAACTTGAACTGGTGTAGATTTGTTTGTCAGTAGCTGAGATACAAGTCTGCAAATTTTGTTCAATTTACAGTATAACAAGAACTCGAAAATTTGTAGAAGGTAAGAGGGACTGTTGTCGGGAGTGATTGAAAGTGAACAGAAAGAGAAAAGGAGATGTGAAAAAGCTCCAGGGAGCTGGAACACACTGGCAGTATCATGAAAAAGACTTAAAGATAGACTTGATAGGTGTAAGCAAACAGTGGAACTCCAGGAAAAAAAAAAATAGGGAAGAAAAAAAAAAGGGAAAAGTCTTTCTTCTTAGCTAATAATGTCTTTAATCCTACGTTCTTTCTTCCTGATGATGAAGCAGACAGTGAAATCATGTGGTTCAACTAATACTTTATGGCTATAAAAAGTGGAATTTTGAAAGGTGCCGTTTTTGTGACAGAATCTTTGGACAGGCTGTAAGTTTGTCCCCAGTTGCAGTGGGTGTATGGAAAGAGTAGAGATCAGTGATTGTGTTCCAGGAGCTTTGTTATCTGTCTCTGCCTGCAGAAGTGACTCATGGCAGCCCTGAAAATACAGGAAGAAGCCATTAGAGTAAATGGATTTGCAAGTAGGAAAGTAGCAACAAGCACAGATATGTGTGGAAGAAGATACAGAACCATGTGGAAGACTTTGTGGAGAGTGGGGAGGAGAGGGAAGAAAAAAAATGTAGAAAATGTAATTGGCCTGTATGACATGTAATGTTTGTAGAAAAATTGCTTCAAGCTGCTGGCAATACAACCGTTTTTCAGGAGAGCAAAGCTGAGTTCATAAAGTACGTGTGAGGTTATGGCACAGGAGGTTGGTGGACTCCAGCAAGGAGGTCTGCAGAAGATGCTGTCTCTGTAAAACTGGATACCAAGTACTTGTGTGGAAGACACAGAGAGACTACCAGCAAAAGGATAAACTGGATACTGCTAGTAAGTACTGTCTTTAAAAGGAAGAAACCTACAATTTTCCACATTAGTTAGACTATAAAAGTCAAATCCTCAAATCAAATCCTCAAAATCCTCAAATCCTTCTTAGTAGCTCACAGCTTCAGGTTTTTGGAAAGTGAATTGGTGCATGAAGGTTTCAGTATAGAGATTTAACAGATTTCCAGGGGATTGTTATCCTGAAAAGTTAGAGAGAACTCTCTTGGTTTATGTATTTTGGCTTATGTAAGCATGTTGTAATTGCTGTGAATAAAGACCAATGTTTTGATGTAAAATATTCTGGCTTATCTTGAATATATGCAGGATTCCCACATTTACCAGAAACTGAAAAGCAAAGTCTGGTAATTGCCAGTGCTGTCAACAACTGTTCTTCTGAACAGTCTGTCAGAAGAATAGGTGGAGAGAAAGGAAGGAATCAAAAAATGAAGAATTTCAGAAATGGGTTCTATTGACCAGGCATTAACAGTTTGCTTGAAAGAAAAATTGAGGGACCAGGAGCATCATTACTGTGAAGCTATGATGAAATAGAGTAGAACCATATGTTTTCTCAAACAGATCTGGGTATTATTTTTGTCTTGTTTGTTTGTTTATTAAAGTATTTTGGCTTGTGGATAGTAAGGTCACTGTGTATGCTTACATAGACTGTAAAGCAAAACATTCTGGCGGTGAACTTCTCTTTATATTTCCTAAGGTAGCTTTATTAAAATGCTTTCAATCCAAATGTGATAGCACTTGGTAGAACTGAGTTTACAAACTCCCAGAAATTTTATGTTTGTCCCAGATGATTTAAATTGGAAATGTTGAAAAATGGAATTTAATGGTAACTATGTGGAAGATGCTATGGTTTCATACTCATTTTTTCCTTCTTAGCTTGTAAACTGTTTCTTCTGAAGATTTTTTTTTTCCTCAAATGCGGAGCTAGACCTTATATTTTAGCTTCCTGAAGATGAGTGATTAAAATAAATTATTCTTTATTTATCTCCTTCAAAGGCACTGAGGCCTCAAATTTGGAAATTCAGTTTATACCTGTTGGTAGGACATGCTTTTATAGGTGGCAGTTAAGTTTGAGGCAACAGAAGTATCTTCTGAGAAAGGATTCATGAGGGCAAAGCCCCTAAAGCCTCATGGGAAACTAGAGATATTCAGGAGCCATACAATGGCAGTGACTAGAGTAGAGGCTGAAGAGATATTTTGGGATTTTTGTTGAATTTTCTTGGAGTTTTGTGCGATGCATACTGTTAGATCTCATTTGCCTCCTCCCTGGAGGTTTTTGAGGCTAGGTTGGATGAGGACTTGAGCAGACTGGTCTAGTGAGAGGTGTCCCTGCCCATGTAAGGGGGGTTGGAACTTGATGATCTTAAGGTCCTTTAAAAAAAATGCTGTTTTGTAGAAGTAGTTGAGCAAAGCGTCTTGGATACACAAGCAGATTTTAGTTATATGGACCCACTGTTATGTGTAGTTACAGTAAACCTTTATTGTTATGTTCTGTTTAATGTAATGGATACAACACAAATCTTACATGAACAAAACTTTTTTCCAGTAAATCTGTTTTGTTTTCTGTTGTGAAATGTGCTTTCTTAATGAGCAGGCTATTCAGTGCGTTCAGTTCATTTTGTGAACTCTTAACATGGTTATTGCTATTTGAATACTGCTCTGGGGGCACTCAACGTTTATTAGCATTGTCACAGGCATTTCTCGTGAACACAAACACAGTAAAAAAAAACCCAAAAAACCAACAAACCAAAAGCTTGAAGTGTGGATGTGAATAAATACTAAGTACTTCTGCAGATCAGGCCAGCACTGCACACAAACTGTTGTTCTTCCAGATGAAGGGATAGAAGATGGTTCTGCTCCTCCTGCTGTGCCAGTGCCCACTGCCATTCCCCACAGCTGAAATACATCTCACCTTGTTAGTAAAGTTGGTGAGTTTTAATCACTTGCAGCAGGTTTTTAAAGTTAGAGGTCACAGTTTCATGTTATCTTATATAGCTTGTTTGCATTTACCTCATACCAACCAGTACTGGCGTCACTGTGATCCTGTAAACACTTTAGAAGATTTCAAGTTTTGTTGTTGTTGAAGTTTGTTAGTTGAATGAGTCCATGAAGAGGCTCCCTGTGGGGCTGAACTGCAGAAATGCAGAAATGTGTTTGGAAAGTAATGCTTCCTCAGAGGGTACCCATCAAGTGACTCAGCTGTGTTGTATAAACCATGTCCATGTTTCATGTGATGCTTCAGACAGATGTAATTTGGCTTTGCTTCAGAAAGATCTAATTCCTCCATTCCAAGGGATTAGCTTCTGCCTCTCCTTTTGTGTCATTGGTTATTTTGACTGGCATACACTGATCATGGCTAAGCTAATGGCCACTGAGAGGAAAGCCTGGAAACATTAGGATCGTTCCCACCTGAGACCTATGAACAGAATACAGCATCCAACCTTGTATGTGTTGGAAGAGCATCAGTTGTTCTTGATGTGTACACAAATTTTCCATGTGGTTTCATGCTTTTTAAAAGCTAATTTAATTTGTTCTTGGGGTGTGGCACACAGCATACAACTCGGGGAAGACTTTCTAAATGCTTGACATCTTTTATTAAGAATACTAACTTTGGTAGTGTTTTCTTTTTGAATAAATATTTTTTATTTATTTGTAGGTTTTCGTTGCTTCTTCTTAACCTGGAAGAATATTACTTTGAACAGCACACAGCTAATCATATTATAAATAAAGGTTGCAGAGGTGAAAGGTACAAATCTTTTTCATACATGATTTACTGGAATTGTTCCAATCTCATAGATCTCTAACACATAAACAACTATTTTTGTTTTTCTTTATTGTTCCCTTTAGAAAATTCAGAGGCTCTCTAAAAATCTGTTCGAAGTCAATAATTTTTGAACCTGATGACAATGTCCAACCCATTATTAAGGTAAGCAGCGCAACCTTGCAATTTCTTGGTAACTCAAGATTCTCTTTAGAAAGCTTTTAAGAAGGACTATGTATTTTTATGACTTGCTGCAGATACCATTGAGAGACTGCATTAGTATAAAAGCCCCAGAGGACAATGAAGCAAATAACCCTTTCACACGGTATGTGAATTTGAGTTACTGTGTATATGTATTTAACTCTTTTTAAAGCCGAACTGCCCATGTCTTCAAATATCTTATTTATGTTTTAGGGGTACATCAGGAGGGGTTTCTGTTGTATGTAATCAGGTAAGACCTGCATATACTAGATTCTTAATGTATAAACAAGTTCTTTAATGGTGGGGGGTTTTGGGAGCTGGAGTTGTAGGGTGAAGGTTTAACTGGAAACAAAACTTAGTGTCAAAAACTTAGCATTAACGTGAAGCTCTTGATGTTGGAAATTTCAGACTGTAAATAACTTCAGTAAATCATTCATTTGATGAAGTGAACTTTTTGCACTGTGCATGTTATAGTGGAGCTTAGGGAAATACTGTTAAAACATTCTAACATCTTTTAAAAATCTGTTTTTTGCAATACCTGAAACTCATAGTCTTGCTCAGTTAAGTACTGCAGCACTCAAAAATGAACTCAAGAATTTAATATTGTCTATGCTGGAGAAGTTTGTAGACAATCTTAAAGTGATAGCTATATTTAATTTCATCTTGAAACTGCTTCTGTGACAGGTATTACATAGTCAGGGTTTCTTGTGTTTGCAGGTTTTTTTGTGTGTTCAGTGGTTTTTGTTTTGTGGGGTTTTTTTTTAAGTATTTTTAATTGTTTTATGCATTTGTGCTACCATACATCATTAACATGTTCTGAAAAACAAATAATTTTAGAAACATCTCCAAGGAAAGAAGAATTAGCTTTTAATATAACAAATGTGGTTTTCACCCACCATTCTCTCCCTGCCCATGGGTAGCTTCCCAGTCATCCTTCTGTCTCTGGGGAAATGTTCAGAAATAATTTGGTGGCATGGCGCACTGTTATTTTGTATAGACAGCATGGTGGCTTTTGGCTGTGAACTATCACTAGTTGTACTTAATGACAAATCATGATCTAATTGTAAATCCTTTTTTTTTTAATTAGAATTTCTGCCTTGTAGGAAACTGCATGTAGCAAAAAATTCGAAGATCTTAATCATGTTTGCCTTTTCTTCAGGCTCAAAAATACATTGTTAATGCAAAGCTGGAAAAGAAGCTTTGCTTTACATAACAGGCATCTTAGAAATTAATGGATATAAAATACAGCAAATGAAAACAATAAATGGAGATTATTTCAATATTTTTTTCTCAGGATAAAAATGGGGGAAATCCTCTAAAATGGGAAACAAATACAGTATGATAAAGATTTTGCTTTGCCTCCTTTTTTTAATGTTGTCTACTTTTTCATGTAATTTTGGGTCTGTCAGTGTAGAAAGAAATACTTAATTATCCTGCAGAAGAGCAATCTGAGTGCAAAGCAGGTGGCTCTTGATTCTTATTCTTCTGTGGCCCAATTCAGGTCTGTACAAGTGATATCAGATGAAGGGCACTAGTTACCATTACTTTTTTTCATGCAGCACTTGCAGGTAGAACTTTGAAGCTTCTGAGTGTACCGCTCACTTTCTTCTGGCTGGACAGTGCTGCGAGTGGTCATGTGGGCAAAGTTGGCTTTGTTGTCAGCTTGTGGGACATGGGAGGGCTGAACATGCCAGCCCCAAGGTTTCTGGATAGAGAGTGATACAGTGTCTGTCCTTTTGGAAGTTAAATACTTGCTCTTGGTTTGAGGCTGCTGCCACAGTACCTTGGAGTGTAGAACTGCAGGCGTGATACTGGCTGTAGGAATCAAAGCAGGTCACCAAAAAGGCCTGTGGTCTCTTTGGACGTGGAGTAGAAGACAGTTGGTAGTGAAGTCCAGTGTCTAGTTTGGAACCAGTCCTGTGTTATAATCAGGCCTGAGATTTAGCAAGTTTGAGCCTTCCCTACAAACAGGGCTAAACCATGACTCACTCCTGACTTTTCTTTCAGACATCAGATAGTATAAGGTGATATCCACAAGCCAAAGTGTTAGCAGTCAAGGCTTCCTATTGAAGTTGAGAGAATGTTCTGAAGATGAGGAATGGTTTCATGTGGGTTTTGGGGAGAGCAGATCCTCTCAGATACAAGAATAGCATCAGAGAGAGAAAATAGTTCAAAAACACGTTGGATGGGAGAGGAAATCTGGTGTTCACGGTGGTTGGAACTGGAAATGAAACGTTTTGCAGTGGAAGAAGGGGTTCATTTGAAAAGGTTTACACAGCAGTTTATGGGATTTTTATATTTGTTTTCCCCCGTGGACTAATTCCCATTGGGTCAGAATCCTAAGGGTGTGAGCCACCAGAAGAAAAGAGGGGGAAGATCCTCCCACTGAGTATGGTTAGACTGATGGCTGTCTTACTGGCCTTAACCTTGCAACTCCTTGAAGGTCACGTGGCAGGAATAAAACCCCTCTAATAAACTATGTAAGTAAACCTCTGAACTAAATTGGACACTTGCCCCTCCTGCAGTTAGACCTACAAAAGGTCCTTGTCATCACCTACAAAAGGTCCTTATGTTGATCTACAATGGGTCATTGTTTTTCTGCAGTTTATTTAGGGTAGCTAAAGTAGAGTGTTGAAACTCGGTGTTTTACTTTCTTAAACAGCATTCTTAGCTTTGTCTTTATCAGCACTTCTGATTCATTTTACTATTTTAAGGACTGAAGCTAACATTTCTTACTCTTTCAGGTTTTTCTCATTAAAGAAAGAAACATTATTGCACCCTATAAAACAGTAAGAGTAAGTATGTATTTTTTCACTATTAGCAAAGTAATGTTTTTCAAGGATTTACCTTTTCAATTCTGAAAGAGTAAGATAACTTTCACTCGAGGAATATGACAACAAAGCTTAAAAAAACCCAAATAATTGTGTATATTGGTAGAACAAGAATCTGATTTCTTCCATAATGATTTTGAGCTATTTATTGAAGGACATACTGCAGACTTGACACTTGCACATCAAGGGAAATAGCAGCTCTGGTCTCAAGAGTCAGAGCTGTCAGCTGTCTGCTAGTATTCAGTGGACACTGTATCCTGGCTAAATGGCTTCTCCTCAGGTGTGCTCACACCTGAGATGAAAGGTTGCTAACTGATATCAGCTGAGTGCTTCGTCAAAGAGATTGCAGATGAAGTTGCTCACAGCAGCGCTTGCTTTTTTGTTTGTGCTCTGTTGATGAGGTGGGTCTGCTCTGGTCCTGAGTATGAAGGCTTCAAGGCATAGAAAGGTTTAGGGTGGGTTACGGCACAAACACAAAATGAAAATGTGGGGTAATTAAATATTGTATTTGCACATGAATTGAAATGGACAGAATTGTATTTCTTAATGTATGTGTTCAAAGTAAGAAATTTTCAAGAAAGGTAGACTTCATAAACTTGCACTGCTGCAATGAGCAGCAAAGAGGCAAGAGATTATTTCTGTTCTCTTAACTGTTTTGGGTTGGTTTTGTGCTGAGATCTATCTCTAAACTAGGATTGCTTAATTTTCTGTGTTTGCTTCATGCCATTAATTCTCCATGTGTTGAACCTGTTTTCTTTTGTGGTTAATCTCTTTTTCTGGTTTGCCTCCATGTGCAAGATTAAGTATCATATGAATATCTTATCACTTTGCCAACACAGTGAACAAGAATAAGGCTTTCCACTTTTTCTCCTAAGTCAAGATTCATTCATTCCTAAAATGTTTCTGACAGTTAACCGTTACGATTTACCTCACAAAAGTGCAGCTATGTTCCTGCATATTAAAACAAGAAATCTAGTTTACTTTCAGTCCTTTTCAGATTTTTTTTTTCTGTTGCTGCCGAGTATCTTCTACTTGAGTTGTTGTCAGTTCCAGATACATCATGGAGTGCTGGAATTGGGTAGTACATTTTATCTTTCATGTCTTGCATTGATTTTTCCAATCTATTACAAAATACTGAGCTATTGTCTTTGCACAAAACAAAATTTCTGCATTGTTAGTTGTAAGCAATCCTTGTAGACTATCCACTAGGATGTCTGAGAGCAGTGCTTTCCATCTTGGAGGAAAATGATGCTCCAAGTGAAGTGTTACAAGGCTTTTATCTAAATTGCTACTGAATTTCTTGTCTCCCTTTACTCCAGCTCCATTTGCTTCCTGAAGTATACTTTCCTCTTTGGTTGTTGTCAGTTCAGCTCAGATCACATACATTACACTGAACATCAACGCCTTTCCTTCAGTTTTAAATTAATCTAATTGTATCCATTGATCAATGTCTTCATGTAATCTTACTGATTACTTAAAAAAAAAAAAGTCTAGCCTAAGAAATTACAGAAACCTCCAGAAATGTGTTTATACAGTTTTATGTGATATTCAGAGGTCGCTGTTAAGGGATCCCACCAACTTTTCTAAATATGGGTTATGTGTAAGAGTTAATATTGCTTGATGCATGCACAGGGTTATAATGTACTTCAGTCAAAAACAGAAATATGAGCTGGGAAATCACACTTAAAACTGGGAAATCTTTATAAAGGAAAAAAATTAGTATGCCACATATGCTGGGTGATGTGTTTGTGAAGCTTTTATAAATGACTTTTCAGCTGGAAATATAGAATATGTAGATGAGAGATACATGCTTACAGCCCAGAAAGCCAAACATATTCCACGCTGCATCAAAACCAGCATGACCAAAAAAAAAAAAACAAACCCAAAACATAAAACATCGCAAAAACAGCATGAAAAAAGGCTGAGGGAAGTAATTCTACCCTCTACTCATCTCTTGAGACACCACCTGGAGTACTGTGTCCAGCTCTGGGGTCACCAGTACAGGAAAGATGTGGAGCTGCTGGAGCAGGTCCAGAAGAAAGCCACAGAGATTATCAGAGGGTTGGAGCATTTCTCCTCTGAAGACAGGCCGAAAGAGTTTGGCTTATTCAGCCTGGAGAAGAGAAGGCTCTGGGGAGACCTTACAGCAGCCTGCCAGTACCTGAAAGGGACTAAAGGAAGGATGTAAAGGGACTGTTTTTCAGAGTGGAGTGATTGGACCAGGGGTAATGCCCTTAAGTTGAAGGAGTGTAGGTTTATGTTGCACGTAAGGGGAAATAAAACCCAAAAACAAAAGTATTGTGAAGGTGGTGAGTCCCTGGCACAGACTGCCCAGAGAAGCTGTGGCTGTCCCCTCCCTGGCAGTGTTCAAGGCCAGGTTGGATGGGGCTTTGGGCAGCCTGGGCTAGTGGAGGGTGTCCCTGCCCATGTCACAGGGGGTTGGAACTAGATGGGCTTTGGGGTCCCTTCCAACCCAAACCAATCTGTGATAACTTTTATAGCTTAGTGTTTAAAGATTTGATAGGCTGGTGTCTTCTGTCTGCAGTAGCTGTTTAACATGCTATTTACTGCTTCTATGTTAACATGTGATTACCTGATACTAAAATAGACAAGAGTAGGTACTCATTCTAAAATTACTTAGGCTTACAATATAACAATTTGTTCACTTCAAAGCTGTTACGTTGTGCTGTATTAAATAATAGACTAAATACTGCACGGAGAGCTTACCCCAGGGAAGGTATATTTCTAAAGAAAAAAAAAAAAGCAGGTTTAACATCTGCCTTTGCGGCATACCTGAAATGTTCCAACCTTTGATAGCATACTTTGATAATTTTTTAGGGTACTTTGATTTTAGTTGTTAGTGTTTTTCCCTCAACTTTATTTTAAACTCACTTATAGTAAATGTACATTTGATTTTAGGGTAAAACAGAACACTTATTTCAACTGGATGTTGCTGGGAAAGTGGGAGATGTTGTGCAGACTCTACATCAGGTATGTGATTATTTGACGTCTTTACACATTTAATCATAGAATCTTTTTTATTTTTAATGGAGTACTTTAAATATTTATTGTCAATGTGAAATTCTTGGAGTATCTATTTTTAAAATGTAGTGGTTGAACACAGCATTTAGGTCTGACAGCTGCCATGAGCTGCCCTTTCTAGCTTTTAGTATCCAGGGTGGTAGTATACAAAGTATTAACATGACTGTAGACATGATCAAGCATGTTCTAATTTTAAAAGAATAATAGTTCTTTTAGTACTCTTTGTCACCAAGAATGCTAACGACCACACAAAGAGTTTTTATTGACTTCTGAGCTTTTGGGGAGATCAAACTGCTATTTCACTCAGTTTGTTCTTTAGCTTTACAGGGCTTCTTGTCTAGATAAGATGGGAGATCAGGCTGCCATGGTAAGCATCTGATTATTTCTGATATCACTGTTTAATGAAATTTTAATTGCACACTGTAATAACATTTTTTTCCCCTCCATATTAGATAACTGCTATATTGCAGTCACGCTTGGCTAGAACTTCATTTGATAAAAACAGGTATCTTCCTAATCACTTTCTATTGGGGAATGATCTTCGACTTGTTAGTTGATTAATCTGCTGCATCAGTACTTAATAGGTGCTTGTTTGGGCCAGCATAAGATCTCTAATTCAAAGAGTTATCATATTTTTATTCTGAACCATCTAGAATGGAGAATGGGAAATTCTGTGTAATGAAGATATTACTTTTTCATCTCTTCAGACTGTTGTGTTTATGAATTTATTGCTAATTGGGCATCAGTATAGGCCAAATAAAGCTAGGTATAGAGAAGTCCACTGGCATATTGCTCTGGGACTGGAACAGAATGCAGCAACTTTCCATTCTGGAGGCTCTGTTAAAGTAGAGGTCTCAAAAAAGGACTTTCTTAGTGTCTGTAATAGGCTTAGTGAAGCCCCCGTTGTGATGTCCCAAGGTTATAAGCTAACGTAAGACGTTTCTAAAGAATTTAAATGTAGCTCTACTGAAGTAAGTACTGGAGGTAAATTTACTCCCTTTCTTCACTTGTAGATTTCAAAGCATTTCAGAAACGCTGCATATGGAATGTAAAGCAGAAATGGTGACACCACTGGTGACTAATCCAGGGCATGTGTGTGTTACTGATGCGAACTTGTACTTCCAGCCTCTTAATGGATATCCTGTAAGTGCCTCATAGATGGTCTTGCATATGATGTGAGCACATCGCTCCTGTAGCAGACAGTTCTCATTTTCTGTAGTGTTCCTCTGTAGTGCACATGTAGCACATCTCTGAGAAGAATCTATTTCCACTTGTAAGCAGAAGCTCTGTAGGTTTCCTTTGATCTGTGCTGATCTGTTGCATTCAGGGCATTTCTGCTGCTGAGGCTTTGTTTTGTGCTAACTTGCTTACAGCTGACCTCCTGCTGACAAAGCACAAATCACCCTTCACTCGTTCTCTATTAATATTTAAAGATCACTTTTTGTAACATTCCATTTAAGATACGTTTCTTAATCTTACTCTGTGATGCCGTCCCTCCTACCTTGTGAGAACTTTATGCACGTTTATTTTCTACTGAAACATCTTACCTGGGGTTTCTATTAAACCGATCGTTCATTTCTCCAGAGGAAGACCGAGTGCGTGTCGCAGACAGGTTACTGCTTCGGGACTTTGTCACAGAGACAGCAGCGATAGTCTTACCAGGCCACTAGCACACTGAAAGCGCCGGCAGACCATGACAAGGCGTTTCGCGGCTGCTGACCAAGTGCCATTCAAGTGGGGACCAGCAGGTGTCAGGATTGGCAAACAGTTTGCCCAGCAGCCCAATGGCTGCCGCCTTTTTCAATTGTTACTTAACGTTCTGCGCCTCTCTTGCGTGGCAGTTATAACTGGCCATGGATGTGGGCGACAACAACACTATTCTTATTCTTACACCGCTTTGCGACTCAGACATGAAGCAACAGCAAAGACAATGTTCCTCTTTTTAATGTAACTGCTTAGCACCTCTTTGCTGCTGCTGAAATGACAGGGATGGGTGTTTTTTTCATATTGCTGTTATCTCTAGTCAAGAGAAACTTAGGGTCTGTGATTATCTGGAGAGGTTAATGTGGAATAACCTATACCTTTAGGAGTGTCTCCATCTTTTCTTCCTCTCCCTTGCCCCACCCCCACAGAAACCAGTGGTACAAATAACACTGCAAAATGTGCGTCGCATCTATAAAAGGAGACATGGCCTAATGCCACTGGTAAGTTTAAAATTATTGTTACTATATTTTAAATTTCTTGCTGTACATAGTGCCAGCTGGTAAACTTAAAGAATGTGTGCACTGTTAGGTAAAAACTAGATGTTTCTAAAAACTCTGGATTAAGTAGTGAACAGCACTCAAAAATCACTTCTGGTTTCTAAGTGTTTTAGTTCCCTGTGTTGTCAAAAAGATGAAAACAGAGAGTGAATGCTGTCAAGGATGAAAAATTTCTTTCATAAACAGTCAGTGTAGGGGAAGGGAGAAAGGAGTACCTCCAGGGAGCAATTCATTCCATTTATCTCAAACACCTATCTTGGGATAGAATGAATTGCTCTCTCAGGGTGTATTTTCTCCCTGGATTGATTCATGTGAGGAGCTTGATCACTGGCGCAGATTGAGACTAATGTGGAGCGATGAGTCCTGCTATATACGACTGAGGGCTGAGGAGAGTGCTGTAGTGGAATCTCGGTTGTATACTTTTCAGTGCTTGCACTGAAATTTCAGTCTTGAACAAAATTTTTGTCCCAAAACACACTTCTACTAGATAAACATTTAACTTTTTGCCTTACTCCGTTCACTTAGGACAAAAGAAGTATGTTACCTATGCTTAATCAAATTCAGGCAGAGCCAAGCTATGGACAGCTATAACCCTATTTGCTCAGTTAGGTGTAAACTGAATGCTTTTGGGATTGGAAATAGGAAAGATCAGAATGTTAGACTGCAGGCCAAGCTGCTACTCAGATAAGTCTTTTTTTTTTCTTTCTGTTAAAAGACCCCAAACACATTAGTATTACAGCTTGTCATTAATTGTTCTCATTTACTTTAAATTCTAAGGGACTTGAAGTATTTTGCACTGAAAATGATTTATGCTCTGACATCTACTTGAAATTCTACAATTATCAAGACCGAGATGAGCTCTACTTCCTTATTGCAACATATATAGGTTTGCTGTATTTCCTTATTAACGTTATCTGTAGCAGCTTGTGAAAGGAAAATTTTCTGGACTTTGCTCTGTTGACTTGTGGGAAGAATGGAAAGAATAAAAACCAAATATATTAGCCCTGCACATTTTTAAGAGAAGTAAGCGAGTTCAGAATAAATGTTGCAAAGTTGTGTATTTTCTGTTTGTTTTAAGAGCTGAGTATGGAAACTGAGATAGCATTATTAAAGTGAAACTAATTATTTTGATTTGTAACTTGATATGCACTGTCATTTAAAAAAAAAAAACAAAACCAAAAACAACACCAAGCCCCTCCTAACACTCCTCCCCCCTACACCCCTCCAAAAATTAACAAATGAAACAAACAAAAAAAATTGCCATGAACCACTCTTCAAAGCAAGTGAGTAAATAAGATCCACTCAGACAAATTGTGAACTTCGTTTTTTTTGAAAGAATATACACTGATTTTTGTGTGGAACTCCCTGATCCCAGATTAAGTCCAAGTAAAAATTCTTTTGAGAAAGTTCCTGTAACAGATGGATTTCCAGGGCACGCACAAATACTTAACTTTTCTCAGTCTTAGCAGTGGCTCATGAAAAGCACCATTCTTAAACAGTGAAATTCTAATTTGTATTAAATCTCACATCCATTAATTCCTAGAAAATCATATGTATCTTGCAGATCATGAACAGCAACTTTTTAATACGCTGGAGTGTGTGCTGGAAAAATGAAGGGAGAAAGCTAATAGTTTTTCTGTAATGCTGTTATAACTGAAATATTATGTTTACTGCCAATATTGAATGTGTTTATGTAAAGTTTATACTGTTTAGTTATTGTACCAAAACTCTAGTTCTGGTTTAATGCATTTACCTATACATCAGTAGACATCTTCCCTACTTCACATAGCAAAGTGGAAAGGCCACAAATGAACAATCACTTCCCCTGAGAATCATGTTATTCTCTTTAGATTTGTCCTTTTGAAAAGAAATAGATCCTGACATGATTTTCTGTTACTGAAACAGCTGCGTGCTGTTACTCTGCTTCGGACTTTTTCTGGATAACTTTCAAAGATGAAATTTCAAGGCGCAAATAAAGATGATGATGGCGGCGTTGTTACAGAGTAGATATAAAGAAGGATGAGCCTTTTCTCTAAAGGTGTTTGTAGCACCTCAGTAGCTGTCTCTGACAGCAGATCCTCTCTTTGAAGGGGCTGACACTTTTTACTTGCAGAATTTAGGGTACTTACTTGAAGGGAGGGATGGAACATGTTTTTACGTTTGATGCTAGAGGCCAACCATATCCTAATCTGAATTGCTTTCCTTCTAGGTAGTAACTGTAGTGAAAATAGGTGACTAATTTGATGTTCCTTGGAAATTGTAATCATCTAACTTTGTGTTGTAGCTTTCAGCAGCAAATTGTGGTAAAAAGGTATTTAAAGACTCAAGTGGGAAGAGGAGCAGCCTTTAACACAGATGCAGTAAAATAAGAATGCAGAAATGGTGTCGTGTAATGCTTTGTACGGCAAGGATTTGGTTTCACTGTGATTACTTGATGAGGAGGCTGAGTGGATGGTTTCTTGTCATTGTGCAGGGGTCGCAGACCTTCAGTTCTGCTATTTGAGGCACTTAACAAGGTTGCTGTAAACTGAGTCAATAGAAGGACTAAAACAGAAATGCAAAACTACAACTATTTCTCTTGATAAAACTGCCACACAGAGGACAGGCTTAAGATATGAAAGAAAACCCTTTACTTTAATGTTAAGGTAAAAAAACAGAATTGTCTTATTATACAATAAACTTCTGAGTTAAGAGAGTAGTGCAGTTTTTAATTTCTTGAGCCCCTGCCTAATGATTCAGGTAGAGGCTCCAGATGCATCATTCCTATTTTCTTGAGTGGCAGCCAAGTTCTATCTTGTAGTTCCTCTGTTTCCATGGTTTTGAAGCTGAATCCTATTTGCATATATGACTTCTTTCCATGAGTCATTGTTAGTGTTCATCCTTAGTTGTCCAGTAGGAATATTAATATTTTTTTTCTTGACTCTATCAGAATTACTTCTAGAAATTTGAAATCTCAAAGGTGTCTGATTGCCAAGAGAGCTGTTCATGGTCTGCAAATACTTTTCTATGCCTCCATAAATGTTTGAGTTCCTTCCCTTTTTTTATTATGTTTGGTTTCAGCACTCTTGCATGGTGTGTTTTTGGTGTTTGGGTTTTTGGTTTTTTTTCGCTTTTAGTTCTTTAATGAAATTTAGGTGGAACTCCAAACCTCAGAACTCCTACTGCTTTCTTTTATTTTAGAAAATCATATTACAGAGCATACAGCTGAAAGTTATATGTTGCAATGGCAGCGGGGACATATATCAAATTACCAGTATCTTCTTCATCTCAACAATCTGGCTGATAGAAGCTGCAATGATCTCTCCCAGTATCCAGTGTTTCCCTGGATCATAGCAGACTACTGTAGTTCATCGTTAGGTATGTGCAGACAAAAAGACAATGCATCATGTCCAACATGAAATGTCTCACTGGGTCTTATACTGTGTAAAGTTAAAGTTCATGGTGCCTCAGAATGTACCTGACACATATGATCTTAGAAGTTATCTTGTGCACTAACCTTTACTCTGAAGTTTGGTGGACAAAATACCTCTTGCCTTTTTCTCTTAATATTTCACTCTTCATATGCAGAGTATGTACCAAGCATGTGCTTGGTCACTTTGAAAATTTACAGTGCTGAGCATTAGTTCAAACACTTCTGGTGATTCTAACAGATGCAGAAGAGCCAGTAAAATGGCTTTCTAAAAAAAAAGTTGAATGTATTGGAGTGTTTAGAATCCATATGTTCTTTTATAGTTACTAGCCTCTTCATCCTGTAGTGCTAACAAGGCTTGTACCTAAATAGGGCCCTTGATCTCTGTAGACTTCGTCTTGGAAGGTTTTCCTTTTGAGGATTGTGTCCTTCCACAGGCAGTAGAGGTGGAGAATCTCATGGTATTTGTCAGCACTGTGCAAACACTCCGGTCTGATTGTTTGGTAGAACTTAACTGTGGCCTGCCACGCTAGTTAATGAGTAGGAAGAAGAGATACTGACTGCTTTTGTGCCTCAGGTAGCAGGACCTGTACCAAGTAAGTGATGTTAAATAGCTGTCATGTATATGTAACTACTAGTTCTAGGAGATTACGTTTACTTGGAAAGTAGCAGATGAGTTGCAATTTACAGTAAGATTTTATTCTTTTGTAATTAGGGAGCAGGGAAAAATTACTGGAGGGGTTCTGTGTTGTTAGGTTTGTTGCTATCCAGGCTTTTTGGTTTGTTTTGTTTTCAAATACTGATTAAAGTACATTCCTGTCTAGCAGAATCAATGCATAGAGTTTAACTTCATTTTTTCAGATCTAACAAAGCCCGAAACATTTCGGGACCTTAGTAAACCAATTGGTGCCCTGAATAAGGAAAGACTGGATAGATTATTGGTATGTATATCATGGCTTTCATGTATTGCACGTTTTAGGCTTTGTACATATTGGCAATAAAATTAATGTCTCCAAGCAAGCTTTGGGAATTGCGTAGATACCTATAATGAACTATAAACCTTATCAGAAGAAACTACCCATAAACATACCACACTTATTTTCTGCTTGATTTTATCAGTACTAATTTAAGATTACTTCAATGTTTCCTCTTTTCTTTCTACCATTTCATAGGTATGTGCTTCTAGATATTTTACCTCACTTTTAAAATAAAGTCCCCAGATCCATTTAACTACTGTAATTGCATTTGTATGGCAGGTGCTGAATATATAATATATATATATATAAATATGAAAATATAAGACTTCAATGCCAATGGATTTAAATGTGTAATATAAAATATGTGCATGTATTAAACAAGGCAAAGTTGTAGGAGTCTTAAGTACTTCCATTTAAAAAAATGCTGAGTTTGAGGGAGAATACTTCAAAAGACAAGAATCTAAATCTGTGGAGATCAGAACTCCAGTCTGAAATTTCTATGTGCAGAAAAGAGTGGACAAACATTTTCCATTTCTCACAGTAAACAGGTTTTAATTTCATAAGCAATGAAACACATAGTTATGCACTTAAAGTCATTGGTTTCTGGTCTTCCAATTCTTTGTATAAAATCATGATTTTGGTAAGTTAAATATTCCAAAATAACTTACAGGTCATAACGATATGTAATGTTTTGGAACTTTTATTCTTAATGAAGCATTTGGGGCGGGGGGGGCGAGTATTTCCAGGCTAACTACATTACATTGACAAAAAAGATTAAATATTTCAAAATCCTAAGGCTATGGAAGATAAGAACAAGATAAATATTACGCTTTCAATAGCAGGAAATAAAGTTCTGAGTTCTGACTGTTTCCTCAAACTCCTGCTGCTACATACTTACTGCAGTAGAAGTGATTTTATTTAGTTATGAGAGATTATAGGCTAACACATAGGAGTTTAAGACAGGAGGGAATCCTGCAGGCTGAATTCAGTCAATGTGTTCTTCCATATCCTCATTAAACTTCATGTGAAAGACAAAAAGGAAGTCTTTGTTTGCGGTCCTTTGAAGTCGAGTCAGTTATGTGTGAAAGTGAGAGAAAAGCTGACAACCTTGTAATTCTGGATGATAGGTTATAACAACTTTTTTACTGTATTAACTTATGGATCTGTTTAAAGCTTCATGGTTGTTGGAACTCAGAGTTTGTTTTATCATTAGGAAAAAAAGCAAATGATGGTAGTCCTAAACTGTGTTTAAAAAAAAAAAACCAAAAAACAAAAAAACCAAAAAACAGACCTGCTAAGTAGTATGTATATGTTCAATATTGAAGGAGAGCAAGAGTGCTGATTTTAAACAGACCTCACTTTCTTTTTCATATGTTGCAGACACGTTATAAGGAAATGCCGGAGCCGAAGTTCATGTATGGGAGCCATTATTCATCTCCGGGTTATGTTTTGTTTTACCTGGTTCGAGTCGGTAAGATGGCTTTTACGTGCTCTCTGACTAGACAGTTGCCTCCAAAGTGGACAAGGGTTGGAGCAAGCTGATGACTTTTTTTCTTTCCCCTTAGCTCCAGAATACATGCTCTGTCTGCAGAATGGAAAGTTTGATCACGCTGACAGAATGTTTAACAGGTTTGTTTACATTTTGTCTATATCTAGCTTAGGGGTTTTTTCCAGATATGCAAAGCCTTAAATCTTGTTTGTTTGGTTTTGGTTTTGTTTTGTGTTTTATTTTTAACAAATGTGTGAATGACATGTGTTATCTAGTATTGCAGAAACCTGGAAGAACTGTCTGGATGGTGCAACAGATTTCAAAGAGGTAAATTATTCAAGTCCTTCTTGGTATCTGTGGTAACCTTTCTGTTCTTAGGTGTCACCTGTTGATTTGAGAGTTTTGGGCTGGGAGTGGGGTGTGTTTGGCTGTTTTGTTGTTTTTTCTGTTTGTGGGTTTTAGTTGTCTGGAATTTTTTTAAGGCTGTTGACTGCATTTATGAATCAATGTTTTAAACTTCCTCCTACTCTGTAATTCCATGATTGCTTGTCTGTGTCTGCTTTCTGGCTCTTAGTATAGAAGCGTCATTGTGAGTGTTTTTGGAATAAATGGAAGTTACTAGCGTGGATTAGGGATAAAAAGATGTTATGTTATGTATAGCCTGCTGGAATCAAGACAGTACATATGGAGAGGTTAAACTATAGATGTTTTATCTTAGTTTTTTGAAGCTTACAGAAACCCTAACTTGTTTAGTGTGTTTAGAATGATTAACCGTGAGATAGTGGGTGCTGTTAGATGTTTCTTTGGTAAGGGAATGTAATAGTGGTTTGTGGTTCTTTTGGTTTTGTGGGGGTTTTTTTGGTTTTTTTTTTGCTTGTATTTAATAGTTAGCTGTGGTGGTCTTCCAGTAATAGATGTAATCTCTGAAATTCCTGTCATCATTCTAATTTTAGTCTAGGTTTTTGACCTGACAGTTCATGTCTTAAAAATGAAAAGGTAGCTATGTAATGGGAGTTCTGAAGATACTCTTAGATATAATGGGTTCTTTTGTCACACGTTACATGCTAAAAATATTTATGCCACTTTGAATTTAGCTCAGAGAATTGCCTTGCCATCAAGAAGCCTAATAGTCATTGAAGGAATAATGGGGGGAGGATGATTCCAGTGCTACTTTACTGAAGCTTTTTTAGAGCTTGACATAAAAACTGACTTCTACTGAAGTGATCAAAGTTAAACTAATCTCAAAAATTTCCTATTCTTTTCTTTCCTTTCTTCCAGTTGATTCCAGAATTTTATGAAAGTGATTCAAGTTTTCTAGTAAACAATTTGAAGTTGGATTTGGGAAAAAGACAAGGTGGAAAGATGGTTGAAGATGTAGAGCTTCCCCCTTGGGCATCAGGTAATAATAGCCAAACTTCTTGTATTGTGAATTAATTGTAGATTATCTAGATTCCTGGGATGATGGTAGTTATCTGTAAAATAACCATTCTATTTCCTTCTGAAATTCTGAAGGAATTTTTGTTTCTTAATAGCTGTGTTCAGTTTTTGTTGCAAATGTGAGGTTGGGTTGGTTTAGGTTTTTTTTTTCTTCGGTTGCTTTTTGAAGAAGGAAAACGAACAGAGGTGGAAACCAATACTGAAGGTATCTTTTTTAACTAATGATTCTCTTACCAGGCCCCGATGACTTTCTTCAGAAGAGCCGAGAGGCTTTAGAAAGTCAGTATGTATCAGAACATCTTCATGAATGGATTGACATAATATTTGGTTACAAGCAGAAAGGAAGTGAAGCAGTTGCAGCTCACAATGGTAAATATACACTTCACAGAAATAGCAAAAAATAAGGGAGATGCTTTAATTAGGCAGGAATGGCAATAGTAATATCATTAATAGTAATATCGATGATTCACACGTTCAGCAGTCTGATATGTAATCGTATATGTTACTACGCAGTAAGGAAATATCCTTTTGATAAAGAAAGACTAGCAGATTAGATTTATAAAGTATTTATTCCAGAAGCCCAGATTCTTTTGAAGGATTTCAAATAACAGACAATATTAAGATAATTTGCAATTAAGACAGAAAAAGTTTAAGAAAACCTTCCTACAAAATGTTGGGTGGAAAGAAAAAAAGAACTCATTTTGGTAGTCAGTGCTTTGTACTTTCAGGGTACTTTTTTTTTTTTTTTTTTTTGGTGTTGTGTTATGTTTTGGGCTTTCCCTCCCCGGATTTTGTTGTTATTGTTGATATACTTCCTTAAATCACAATTGGCTATATTTTTAGGTCTGCAAGGTTTGGTATCCAGTCTAATTGCAAGGGTCAGGTACAGTGTGGCAGAGACTTTGAATGCAACAAAGCATCATTTTAATTATGGTACTATATTTTCCTCTCAAATGAGAGCATTTTTATGCACAATGTGCTTCTGAAACAATGTAGATTTTTATTAGTATAATAAATTGAAGACACACGAGTAGATGAGAGACAGAAGGTATACATGTGTGAATCAACTTATGTCAAAATATAAAGTATTCCTATGCAGAGACCCCAAAGTCTGTGTCACTACTATCCTCATAACAAATGAACAAAAGAATATGTGTATCTTTACTATCATTCTCTGCTCCATTTGTTACTTGTCAAAAAATATAATTCTAGAAATCCAATTATGCAACTGCACTTCTTTCTTTCTTTATTGGACTGGTGTATTGTATTTTGTGCAACTTAAGTAAGACACTGAAGGAAGGATGACTTAGAAATCCTAGATTCCTTTTCTTTTCAAGCAAGAATCCAGGATTAAAGCACAAGACTCTATAGCCTGCTAAAATAGCATAGTTGCTTACACATAACCAAGTTGAGTAATGCAACTGTTTTTATGGTAGGTATGCAAGACAAACAAAATGAATTTTGTACGTTTACACTGTAGCAAGAAACTTTTTCTTTTTCTCCGCAGTGTTTCACCCATTAACTTATGAAGGAGGAGTGGATTTAAACAGGTAATTAGCAAGAATCATAATGTTTTTAATAAAGCAGTTAGCTAAACTACTCAGCATCCCTCCAGGTTCTCTGCTGTCTGTGAAAGTGTATGTGAATGGTGTAGCTCTTCCATTTTATACTCCTGAATGTGCAGAGAACTAGCTTCAGCTTGTCTTTTTAACATACATTGAGATACTGTTGCTTGAACATTTCTCCAGTCTGGCTTTTTTGAAATTGTTCAACTGACAAGCACACTTCCATTGTACATAAACAAAATTAGAAAGCTATTGTCTGACTGCCCATGACACCTGTGGTAGACCAGTTGTGTAAGAGTTTGCGATGGGCTGTAGTGCTGTAGCAACCATGTGTGCTGGCCCATGCTTTCAGGGAAGGGGAGAGGAAACAAATACTCGCTTACTTCACTTAATTTATTATCTTGTTTTTATGAAGTATTATGGACCCCAATGAAAAAGTAGCTCTGCTGACACAAATCTTGGAGTTTGGACAGACGCCAAAACAGTTGTTTACAAGTCCTCATCCCAGAAGGATAATACCGAAGTTGAAAAGCTTATCTCGAACATCTAGTCACAGTGTTTCCATAACTGAGTCTCCAGGTAAGTGTGTAACAGCTAAACTGGTGATTTAAGGGATTTGTAATTTTGAGAAGTTCTGTATCTTTCTCCCACAGGATCTCGTTATACAGCTCTCTTGACCACTTTCCCTGTAAGCCAACTCAAAATAAATCCATGAAAGGCCAGTTCCAAACTTGAAGAAACAGGCATTGTCCTCCATTTTTGCTTTCTGTTACAGTGGTATCCTCTGGGACTGCTCAACTTCTACTTTGTAAGCTGTGGGAGGTCCATGAATCCCTGGCCTTTCATGACTCTTTAAAATCAAGCTGATAGAGCAGCAGCTTCAATTACCTTATCTGCAGTCATTCTAAATGATATAAAGACTTGTTAAGATTTTTCAATAGTGATGTTTTTGTGGTGGTCATTGAGCTTGGTCTAAGTAAACCATAAGAAATTAACCTTCCATAAGTTTTGGGTTTTTTCCATGACTTGCACGAAAAATCTGTAAAGAACTTACTTTGTTTTCCCTACATACTGTAAGGACAATGTTGACTAACTTTCTTCAAGAAAAGAGTATATATACACAGAGAAAGATGTGAACAGGCTGGAAAGGGTCCAGAAAAGGGCCATCAGGATGGTACCAAAGAACTGGGAAGCCTTGCTTATGAGAAAGAGCTTAGACAACAGGGTTTGTTTGGCCTTGAGAAAAGAAGGCTTAGAGGAGACCTCCTCACCATGTAAAGGGTGGTTACAGAGAGGGTGGATACTCCCTTCTTACAAGGAGTTGCATGGAAAAGATAGAGTTACTCCTCCTGGGGAGATTGGAAGTGGACACTAGAGGAAAATTTTACATGATGGGAACAATGAACCATTAAAATAATCCCCCCAGGGAAATGGTGAATTCCCCAGCATTGGACACTTGTAAGATGTGGCTCTGCCATCTTGTCTAGACTGTGCTTTTAGCAAGAAAGGTTGGACTAGTTGATCCTTCAGATTCCTTCCAACCTGGTTATTCTGTAATTATGTGACGTGTAATACTATCATGGGCTTCTATTCAATTGCTTCTTTTCTGAAACTGACATGCTGTTGTCCTCAACATATGTATAGTGGTCTACTTCAGCCCTATGAAAAGGTTTTTCTCAGTTGTCTTCAATTCACTTATCTTTTGATGGCTTTCATTTTTAGGCAGAGGAGTGCTATGTAGCATGGCAACCTGTGGCATCTGACTGGCAGGAGTGGTTTTGAACTTCATATATGGTGATAATGTTCATAGGCAGCATGCCACGGCATCTATTTGACACATAAGTCATTAATTCACAGAGCACTTCCTGGTTTGTTTGTTCTTTTTATGGCAGTTGACATCTAAGTGTCTCAATTTTGTTGCTTTTTTTTTTCATCCCTTGACTTCAGCAACAGGGCAGTGAAATGAAGTTGTAAAATTTCTAACAGAATGCAATAGAACAATAAAATCACATGATTTATTGTAGCAGTAGATAGTTTTCCTAGTACTTTTCCATTTCGAAAGCCCTTGACATCTCAGCGGAACATCAAAACATCTCTGAAAAAAAAGCTGTAACATCTGGGTTTTGGGGGGGTGGGGTGGGTGGGTTTTTTGTTTTTTTTTCCCTATTTTGGAAGTGTACTCTGAAGTCTCCAGTTTAAAAGCCTTGGGTTTGGGACTAAAATAATTTTTTAATGTGTAAGCCTCTACATTCAGGAAGAGGTGTGAAAATTTTAGTTATCTTAGCTGAGAATTTTTATTCCTGGAGCTCTGCTTGATTTCTGTACTCTTAAATATGTTTGCAATTTTAGCTACCTAGTATTTGAAATCTGACTTTTTATTTTCTATTTATGATCAAACTTTATTGTGGCATTCTGTTGCAGTTTCTCCAAATGAAGAATCATTTGAAGATTTGACAGAAGAAAGTATAACACTTGCTTGGAACAATATTGCCAAACTGAAGTTAGATGAGCAATATAAAATTCACAAAGAGTAGGTACTATTCTTCAAAATTGTTCCATTTAATTGGGGGAGGGGTGGTAAGTGGCAGAGAGAGCTGTCTGCATGTCAATCTGAGTCATATGTTAAGGTTTAAATTAAAATTTTGTGAGACAGCTCATTGTTTTCATAACACAAGATAAGTTCGAGTACATGATGGCTTCTCAATACAGGAAAGGTCAGCTTGATTATGATTTTTTGTTTCTCTGGGTTGGGTGTTTGTGTTTTGGTGGGGTTTTTTTGTTTGCTTGTTTTTTTTTGTTCCTTGTACAAGTTTAGAGCTGAGTTTGTTATCACTTTGGTACCTGAAGAAGATATTGATTACCCATCTCTAAAACTGTGATAGCAGTGGCCAGATAAATATTTCCATTTATTTATTTTATGTAATCCCAAGAGGGACCTACCTTTCAAATTAAATTGGATGGATAGAAGTTTAAGCCAGTCTAGTTTAACTCCTGTACACCTTGAGCTGTGGCTGTATGAGCTGTTTGCCAAGCCTCCAGCTCTAGGTTTTCAGTTATTCCAGGTACTAAACTGCTGGTCTGATGGATTCCTATGGAGCCCTGAGTCAGCAGGGGTGTTTCAGGTGGACTTTGAAAATGCCTAACAATGAACAACAGCAGCTGTATTGAAAAAGAACAAGTTTTCTTTTGGCCCATCCCTTGTCCTAGCAGCTGAATTAGCAGCAGGATTTAATATTACCTTGAGTGCCACAACTTTCCTGGTGATTGAAACCTAGTTTAGGAAACAAACATTTTCTTGTCCAGAAAACAAGGTAATGCTTGCAGTGAGAAAGAGCTTCAGGTGCCAGAATTTTAGGCTTAGGGAAATGGTGATCCCTAAACCAGACCTGATTATTTCTTTTTTTTCTCCTGAAGAATGTGGAGAAAAGAATAGAAGCAGGTCTGTGTAACAGAATTTTGGCTTTGCGGAATGCTCTCTGCTTCCTGACAACTAATTCCCTGACATAAGCTATATGTCTAAAATTCTAGACTACAGTAGCTTTGGCCAAGGACCAATTTGAGGAGAAAAGACATGCTAGTTCTGATTTCTGGCACCTGAGGTATTTAGTATCTGCTCGTGGGCAGGTTCCTGATTCTTTTTGTAGCGAATCCAAAACTGGGAAAACTGAATATAAAACTACTTTTTTCCTCTCACATGGGTATGTCCTTTCTGAGGAGGATGAAGCTCTTGCAGAGGAATATGGGTAAAACCTGTACTGATGTTTCATATACTATACCAAAGTACATTTGTGTCTGTAGACATATAACACGCTATTGTAGTGCTTTTAATCACCTTGAACGTCTTAGCTTTTACAGAGATCAAATAAGAAATTTCAGACATAGTCAATTTACAGTATGGTGGTTAAGTTTCAAAACTTATGAAATCACCTATAAGCTTACTTGTATTAAACAGGGCAATTACTGGAATAGCAGTCACTTGCAATGGGTCTTCAGTTTTCACTACATCCCAGGGTAAGTATTTTTGCAGAGGTATTTACTGTAGCCTGCAGTGTGAATGCAGGTTGTAAGGACAGATAACGTTTTGTGGACAAAATAGCATGAAACTGAAATGTAGTTAAGATCAAATCCCATGACTATATCTTCACAGAGAGCAAAATGAACATGAAGTTAAATGGGGTATTTCTAGAATTGCTGAGTTCTGGTTTCTTTGCAGTCATGAAAGGAGTGGCACTTTCTTCTGCCAAACACAGGATTCTTGTTTTCACCTCTGGTCAATTGCTTCTCACTGAGAGAATTTTGGTATACGTGTCTAAAGGCTATTTCTGTTCAGGTTTATGGATTGTCACCTTTGCAAGGCAACTATTATAGAAATTGAGTTAAATATGTAAATACATATATCCTGTAATTAAATAGCTTAAGTACATGAATTTATTAAGTTTTAGATTACTTTGACTGAAGGGTTTTGATATTATCTATATGTAGTCTTGGAAAGGTAGGAGTTTCTCCCTTCAGAGTTCTCTTAGTTTGATAGGCCTGGGGGCGAGTCTGTAACTGGCAAGAAATAGACTAGTTCCAGGCTGAAGTCACAAGCGTTATAAAGACCTTTACCCGCTTTTCATAGTAAGCTGTTTGAATATTCAAACAGGAGCAGAATTGCTAGCTTCTCTAAGATAAAACAGTCCTTTTATTTTCTATTTTGTCTGTTGTCCCCAGATTCAACTTTGAAGATGTTTTCCAAAGAGTCAAAAACAATCCAGAGAAGTGTGTCCTTTTCAAACATGGTAAGTTGCTGTCAAAATAAAAATGAGATCAATGGGAACATCCTGAAAGCTACTCACAGAAAAGCCTCTTCTCTTCCCCTGCCCACTCAATTGTATCACGTGTGAATAATTTATCAGAGTGAACTGAGACTCTGACAGGCCTTTTGGAGAGACAGAGCACAGTCTGCAAACACAGGGAGGGAAGGAGCATTAAATGGCTGCACTTTAACTTCTGCTAGCTCTGGTTTGAGTTGCCCTGCTATCCAGCAAAGGGCGTATGGCAGACAAAAATAGTCTGGCATGAATAGGGGGAGTCTTTCTGGTCCCAACGGTAATTCAGAATTTTTCAGGATCACAAAAGTTAACTTGTGCTCACATTCCCTTACTGCTTCCAAGTGTTGGAAGGCTGTGAGTCAGCTGTCAGGAAAACCAAGCACAAGGAGTGGAATCTATGTTGGGTAAACTTAAGACATCCTCCATAAGCAGTGATCTCGGAAACCTCAGGACATTTTTTTTCCTATGGTTCTAAACCAGAACTTGGAAAAGAGATTCTGAATTTGACTTTCTGTGCTTGAGCACTGTGGCCAGACCTGAGTCACGGAGGCTCACTCCAACTGTCATGTTCAGAACCTTTTATTAAGGCCGAACACTTGTTCCCCCTAGAAACCCTCGTTTCTAGGGGGAACAAGAAACAAATGTGTTGCCCAGACAGAAGCCACAGCATGCTCTAACAGGTCCCCAAATAAGCTGCAGCACCAAGACCCACTGGAGTGTGATGGCACCCATGATCAGGTGCATGCAGCAATTCCTGATGCTTTAGCCAAAGTAATCGTAGGAATGTCCCTTCTTGACACTGTACAAAGGGAGCTCTTTCCTGAACTCTAGGCCAAAAGGAGTTTTTCTGAGAAAGCTCTCCTCTTTATATCATATTTGTGCTGATCTATTGCAGCAATGCTGGAAGCAGTAGTCCAGCAGTAGTCCAGCAGCTTACTGTTTAGAGAACAGGTCTTAAACATTAATGATGGTGGTAGAAACACTGGCCTGATTTTTTTTTTTTTTAATTTTTTTCCCTTCCTTTCTGCTTCCATTTTTGTAATGTAACTGAGCAGCTATCTGTAAAGAATGTTTCTTGTGGAGACCAGTAGGAATTAGACGGTTACATTTGTTGTTCCAAGGAATTGAGCTGATAAGTAGCTGGCATGAAGAGTAAACATCAAAGAAACATTCATTTTTAGTTTCTGTTAGCTGCTTGCATTTACAATTGACAGTAGCTTACAAGGTGAAAAGCTGACCCAGTTTTCTCCTCAGTGAGGAATTACATAGCATGTCCCTGAAATTCCAATGTCTTGAAAAAGAAGGTCCACAAGTTCTGCATGTGTTTCTGAACTTTAGTGCTGCCTTTGTATTTGAGGGATTGTGTTCTTGCTGTTCAGTGCCCAACCTATAAGGTTTTTCTTGGTTAGTATTCAGAGTACCTGCATGTTGTATGTATAGAGGAGTAAAATGCTGCTTGTTCTCCAAAAGCATGTTAATGTACTTCTGTTAGATCTGGGGCAAGAAACTGAATTCTACTTTCCCCCCCACACACACACCTCTCCTTTTTCTTGCAGGCTTTGTCATCTTGTCTAATCCTACCAGGAGATACCACTGTCATAAGTTCTTCATGGGACAATCATATGTGTGTATTTACTTCCTGTTGACTGTTGGATTACTTTTCGTGCCTTGGTCATTATGATTTTAGTTAATGATACAGAAATTGATTGTTAAAACACAGTGTCTATATTTTTACTTTATTTGAGTAGATTTCTGTTTAAAAACTGAACATGTAATGCCTTTATAACCTTCTCCCATTAGATATTTTTATTCAGTTGCATTTGGAAGACAGCAAGATATCTTAATGGGACATGATGATGCAGTCAGTAAGATCTGTTGGCGTGATGGGCGTTTATATTCTGCATCCTGGGATTCCACTGTGAAGGTTTGTAGTGTCTAACTATTTCTAGCCAGCACTTTTTGATATTCAGCCAGCCAGATGCTTTGGGGTGGGTGTAGCTGTTGTACTGAAATAATAGTTTAATAGTTTTGTAGTTTGTGTTCTTCAACTAAGTGGACCAGAAACTTGTTCATCCAAAGAGCACGTCGACAGTTAGGCGGGAAGATAATTTGGAAGTTAGAGACAAGAAAGAATTTCCCAAAGCCTTCTGCAACATGGCTTTTTGGTAAGTAGAGGTTGAGTGCAGTGATGTGCCCTTACTTAGGTGGGCTTCTGTAAGCTGTCTGGGACCAGCATAGCCGTGTGTGGCCTTGCTTAGGGTAAGCGAGTTCAGGTGCCATGTGTTGTTCCTATATTCTATACATAAAGGGAGGCCCATGGTGAACACTCTCAGCCTTCCTTGTGACGTCAGAATTCAGTACTGGAGAAACTCATTCAGAATTATACTAATGCTTCCTTGAGCAAACTTAAATATCTGTGTTGCAGGTGTGGCACTGTGTCCCTGGAGAGGCCTTGAGCAATAAGAAACACCACTTTGAACTGCTCGCAGAGTTAGAACATGACGTTAGTGTAAGTGTGTGGGCAGAGATAAAGTATCTCAGAATATGAATATTAATGCTCCTTAAAGTTGATGTCAGGATCTAGTGGCAAAGCCCAAGGACTGAGGGCTGAGGAGGGGGTGTGTGTATAAGGGTGTTTTATTTAATTTTGGGGTGTCTTATCCATCGTGTGTCTTGTGGCAGTGTCCCCTGCTTCCCTGGTTGAAAGGTCAACTCCTTGTGGACTTGAAACCACAACAGAAGCAGAAGTTTCTTAATTTGCCTTGCTCGTCTTGTATTCCCAATGTTCTGGAGGAGACTAGGGGTGGGGGGGATGTCACCTATTTTGTTTTTGAAAACAGACTATTATTTTTGAAGTATTTTATTGTTAACAGCTTCTCCTTAATTTATCTTTGCTAAAGGCAAGCAAATGAAAAAGAATTCATCTGGGTTGTTTACTATGCTATAAAATATATTACTGAATTTCACTGTAAATATATAAACACTATGTGTGCAGTGAATCATAAATGTGTAACTGCACGCTTCTATTTGTAGCATCTACTGTCACCCTTAGTATATTTAGGGTGACTGTGTTAAACCTTCATAATAGTTTTCCAGCATAGATGAATATTGGAACAGTTCTGATAACATTTCAGAACTGTACACAAGAGACTTGGAAACAACTGATGATTACAAAGTTCTTTTTAAAAAGAAAGAAGAATTTAACCTTTAAGGATAAAGTCTTACATTTAGGTAGAGAGTATTGGTACTAAAAGTAGTCTAAAAGGTCAATTTGCATTTCTGATTCTGCAAAGAAAAAGCATTTCAAATTATCATCAGAGACCTGTCTTTTTAGTCTTTGTAGTTAGGATTTTTAATAATTGTTCTTAATTAAGGGTATTGTAGATTTAAATATAAAAGCTTCTTATAAATAAAAAACTTCATATTGTACAGATAATGGGCTTACTTTTGTGTGTTTAAAACTTGTCTCGAAATAGCTCAGAGTAAAGAATAGGAATATCATGAGATGTTTAACTTCTTCCTAGGTAAATACAATCGACCTTAATGCTGCAAATACTATACTAGCTTCTGGAACCAAAGAGGGCACCATTAGTGTCTGGGATGTTACTACAGCAACAGCGTTGCACCAGTTACCGTGTCATTGTGGGACTGTGTTTGATGCTGCTTTTAGTCCCGGTACGTTGCATTTCAGTTTCTAATGTGCACTGTTAGGAGTTCCAAGGGGAATCTTATTCCCGGTATCACAGACTAAGCCCTGTTATTGGCATTACTAATTTAAGGGGGACAGTGGGGTGTTTTGGATTGCCAGGCATCTCCATTATAACTAACTCATTAATTGTACGCAAGGTCATACTAGACTGTAGAGCAGTGGTCTAGTCTCTAAACCAATTTTGTTTATCGTTGCTTGTTTAGAGACTTAATTTACAGTAAATTAAGTAGGTAGGTCAGGCAATGTCACATATGACATGCTGTATTGCAGACTGCTACAGTAACTAGAAATTGATGTCTGAACGTGCTCTCTGGTTGTCCTTCCTTTTGTTTGTTTTTCTCTTCTGTGCAGACAGCAGACATCTACTCAGTACAGGAGAGGACTGTTGTTTTAAAGTAATAGATGTGCAAACTGGAATGCTTATATCTTCTGTAACTGCTGATGAGCCCCAGAGGTAATTCTGAGAACATCCAGATTATGAAACTGTGTGACCACTTCAGTTAATTGTGGAAATGCTTGTTGGCTGGTGATGGCAGAATGGAAAGAGAAGCAATACTGGCAACTTTGTTTTACTGAATTACTGTTTAAAATGCAAGGGTTAACGTTCTAGCATGTTGTGTGTGCTATGGTCTTGCTTTCTGAACTGGAGCAAACCCAGACAAGTACCTGAGTAAATAATCCACACTTTTTCAACACATATTTAGCCTCCATACAAGATCAGAGCTGTGTAGCTCAGCATGAATTCCATCAGCTGAGCTACAGAAATGGCTAATAGGTAGCCAGTTCTCTTCTTTGATGTATGTCTGTCAATAATCTTGATTACTTTTTTAAAAAAACTTTTTCAATGCATCCTTTTTGGTTTTGTGACACGAGAAAAAGATTGGCTCTTATAACTAAAGAGTGATCCCTTCTTTCACAAATGGAAATGCATACAGTTCTATATGGTTTATTAGGTAAACAGATGGAATGCTTACTCAGTTACTGGAGTAAAAATATAGCAGCCATGCAAGGAGTAAGCTTGTTGGTTTCTTGTGTATGTGTATACACAAATGTGTTTGTATTTGCATGTGTGTGTTATGTGTACTTCAGTTGTTTCCCTGAAAGTCCTCTTTGCACTTGAGGTGATCATTTCAGAACACCAGGTGGCAGAAGTGATGGCTCACAAGGGTACTTTGGTACCCTACACATATACAGCTGACTGGGTGCTCTTCTGCTGCGGCAGTGTGTTTCGTCCTTATGCCAGCAGAAGGCCTGGCTTGGTCCAGGGCAGTGAGAGAAGCAAGTTTGGGTCATAGCTTTTCAAAACAATATGGGAATAACCTTTCAGGATGTGTTGGAAGGATCAAGTTTTCTTTGTACATAAAATTTCAATTATTTTTGGCTTCATCAGTTTGGAAATATTCAGGTGTCATTACACAAAAGCTTGAAGTGAACTGATTTCAGACTTGTGTGTAGGTGCTTCAAGTGGGATGGAAATACCATCTTATCAGGAAGTCAGTCTGGTGAATTACTGATTTGGGACCTTCTTGGAGGAAAGGTTGTTGAAAGAATCAAAGGACATACAGGTATGCCTGAACTATTCCTATTCTAAACTTGAATGGAAGATTCCTCCTGTTTTCCTGGAAATTTTGAGTCATCTGCTCAGCTTGGTGTTAGTGTTATGTGGGACACCAGAACTAAAAGTAGTTCCACGTGAGCCTCCTAAGAAACTTCATAACAATGGAGGAATGTTGCTTCTTCCCAAGACTGACCAAAGGTAAATTACTTGGGATTTCTGTAATTCAACATCACGAAAGTCAACTTTTCTACCTCATAGCTCTAGTAAGTTGTAGTATAGACTGCACTGTATACTTTGTCAACATCTGTCCCGACTGTGAGTCTTTACAAATTGTGAAGTTCACTGGAGAAATACTTTTGGATAGGGATTTGTAGTCTGCTTAAATGTATCTGTAGTACAGTGGCAACCGAGATGTGTGAAGAAGAAAAACTCTGATACATTCAGTCTGTTTTTGAAGGCTGCCCTCATGAATGGTCACTTGAAAAGTCCCTACAAGCGCTTGTGCTCTGGAGCTTGGCTTGTACAGAGCTCATTCCGTAGCCAGGGCAGTCTTTAGAAGTGGGCTTCTAGGCCTGTGCTGGGCAACCTGAATACACTTGGAATAGGTGCAAACCAAATGCAGAGTGAAATACCGCCACATTATAGAATTCATTGGGTTGGGAGGGGCTTCTGAAGGTGATCTAGTCCAACCCCCTGTGCAGTAAGCAGGGACATGTTCACTAGGTCAGGTGAAGATATCTCATCTTCTAGAGAAACCCTCTCCCCTTATCCCCATGAATTCTTTTGCCAGTGGGCCATCTGCATTCTGCACCACCACTGACACTGTCCCCCAGCACCCAAAGTCAGCTGAGGCACCGCAGCATGAGATCAGCTCTGCAAGTAAGAGCAGTAGATGCCTAATAAAATTACTCTCAGTATATTTGGTATCACTGTAACCAGCCTAACGATCAGATTATCCTAAACTCTTAAATATCTGTTCTGTCATCTCAACTGCTGCTTTTATTTGCATTTGGATTTACTTGTTTGTTTTTTCCTCAGGTGCTGTAACATCTATGTGGATGAATGAACAGTGCAACCGTGTTATTACAGGAGGGGAAGACAAACAAATCATGTTCTGGAATTTGCAATACTAAAAGCACCTTTTCCTCCAGACAATTAAAAGAACTCTTATTTTAAACCAAACCTTTTAAAGGAACTTAACTGTGTGCAATGGTGGCTGCTGAAGTTCAACCAGAGAGGAAGCTTTGTTCCGCTACAACTTTCTACGTTATGGTGACTTCACTGAGAGCTCTTAACTTGCAGAGTGTATGCATTTGTTTTTCATGGACTATTGTACTAAAAATGCTTGTCTAAAATGATATGAGGTGAAATTAAAGACCTATTTTTCTGTAATTAAAAAGCTCTTAATCAATGACTGCAAGTTGATTTATACAGAATGCATCCTAGCATGCTGTTTCAACTGTGTTCAGAGAAGCATTTGCATTAAGAAGCCTTCAAGGATGCTTGCAATTTGGTGCCCCATCTCATGACCTGATGATGTACGTACATCTTATAGTAAACCTTTCTACCTTGTGGAGACACATACAATACCTCTTTGAACACTTACATCACAGCTAGCTGGTGGTGGGAGCAAGGGGCAGTCTTGTGGTCTGTCTAGTCTCCAGGCGTGGCCGTTTGCAGAGGCATAGAGAATAAGAACTTAGTCTGTATTGCTTTTTCCTGTTGAAAACCAGCACTAACATATTAACCAGAAAGGAAGCAGAGCACAATGCTGATCCCCTACACATACGTGTAATGTGGTGAGATAAATCTTCCCCTCATAACATGTCTGAAGTTAGTCTGTAGTTGTCATATGCTGTACTACTAGTGCCTTTTGCCACTTCTCTTAGTAGCATCTCCCATTTGGTTTGGTAGTCTTGAACCCTTTCAACTCAAATCACCTTTGGGATGAAATTTTAATACAGCATTTAAACCCAGGAGCTGTAGCTCTGTTTATCTGATTCCTTGTTGAATCCCAGTGCCAAAGTCTAGGCTTGTCTCCTCTGTAAGACATAAGGATGCAGTTTCCTATAAAGAGCTGTTCTGAAGTTAAAGACTCCAAATAGCCTTGTAACAAAAAGAAGCAGCTGCAGTTGTGATGCCGCCCCTGTGTGACCTGAGATCAGTGTTTTCCTCTGACTGTTCTCTACTGCTGGTATTAAGATGCTGCATCACTGTGTCCAGGATAAAGGCTCTTCTAAATGATGTTCAGCCAGTCTACTGGCCTTGGGCTTGATACCAAACACCAATTTTGGGGCACAGCTTTTTTTTTTATGACTGTAAAACAACTTCTATGGCACTTAACTGACTTACTGAATAACTGAATTTTGATGTAATGTAAGGTGGCTGTGGTGTGGGTGTAATCTAAACCCACATTCTGCATGTGCTTGGAGATGTCTCAGGTAACTTTGGCATTGCATGAAAAGCCCTTCAGTTTGTTCTGTGTGTGCTCACCTCCACCCTATGGTGTTTTGTCCCTGGGCCCCAGGGCTTTGGCTACCTGCATTAGGGAACCAGCCTAAGTTTAGCATTTACACTGTAACATACCTTATCACACATCCTCTTTTTTTTGTATTCCATTCCTCCTAACGTGCAGTTCTCCAGCTCATGTCATGAGCTCAGCATGTTTCAAAAACCACTACAGACCTACATGAGCAATAGCCAACTCTCACCCTTCACCCCAGGCTTCCCCACAGCTGCCCTTACCCAGGTCTGGGCACAGCTGGGCTCCTTCGTCACTCAAGGGAAAGTACCCTGCAGTGTGCCACTCCTGAATTTGACTGAAGTCACCTCTGAGACAGGCTGCCCTGCCCTTTCTTTAGGTTAAGCATGGCTGCAGTGACAGCATCGCTCTTCAGCGCAGAAGAGGCTTGCTCTCTGCCATACAGCACTCGGGCGGAGCACAGCCCCCAGCCAGCTGCTTGGCTGCCTAAAGCAGCCTTAGCTTTGTAAGGAGGGAGGGGAAAGTCAAGTTAGCTTATTAGAGTTAAAATATCAATACCTGAGGGTGTGTGTGTGTGTGTATTTAAGTTGGATGTGGGTAAGGAACTAGATATTTCCTTGCAGCTCAACATGAAAGCTTATCTGTATGCATACATTTACCCATAACTTACTCTTTAATACAGGCTGGGTTCTGCACGAAAACAGGAGAGCTTTGCTTAGCTCACTCACTTCTGGATGCTGCACAGCTGGAAGGAGTTACACTGACCTGCCTCTTACTTCCAGCTCATCTCCCCTGCAGTTACAGCCAGCTGATAATGAAAAAAAGGTGTGTGTTTGTATTAGTCTTCCTTCATACTGGTTTTTGTCTCTTATTTACTTTTTATAAAGTATTAGCCAGCCTTGCACTTCACATGGAATCTTGACATTCAGAGGGGGCAGCCATCCTTGGTCAGGCTGTATGATGGTGACAGGTTTGTTTAAACACAGAGCTTTGAAGCTTGAAGAGGTACAGAACCAGCCCCTGCTACATCATCTGCTTCTACATAAGCACAGGTTAGGGGCAGAGATCAGCGTTTCCCTAATACCTTCTGTTGGGCTCCAGGGATTTCCCAGTAAGCAAAGCAGCTTGCCAAGGAGCTGAAGCAATGAGTGCTCCAGGGCACAGGCCTGTGCCCATAAGGCTGAATCATACCAACACAGCACACAGTCACCAGTTACTGCCAGTACATGCTTTCCAGAGTGGTTCCACAGACATACCATTTAGTAACCAAACAATCCAATTCAAATGGGTCCCAGGATTAGCTGGATCACCACTACAGCCTGAAGTGGTGGAAGGGTTGTCTCCCACTTACCATAACTGAGAAATTCATTTGAGAAACAGGAAACCACCCAACACTCTTCTTGCCAGGCAGAGCTGAGCTCACACTGCTGACCTCAACAGTACACTAGGAAAGGAGGGCTGCAGCCCAGACTCTCACCTACAGCTCCCACCCTGTCACCACCCTTCCTACAAGCTGAAAAAGGGGCCATTATACCCACAGAGTAGTAAGGGATTAACACATGACACCTTAATGCAGAAGTCCAGCTATGACCTGCTTGCTTTTCTTTTTTAATGTGAGCTCTTACAGTCATCTTCCAAAGTATTGTCAGTCAAACAGACAAGGAAGTACACAATTAAGCTACCACCAGCCCCAGACCAGATCCAAGTTAGTTCTGAAAGAACACACCCATCTTCCAACAACTAATACCTACATTAAAGTTCCCTGCTTTGACTTTGGGCTACCATTGTCTCTGAGGGAGGCCGAAGTTCAGAGTGTGGATTTTTTATCTGAAACCTGGACCAGAGTATAAAAAACAACCACACCTCACCAAAACCAGTATTTGGCTTCAGACCATTTACTTATCAAGCCTAAGCTGAAACAAGCTAGAGGGGCTGACCCCAACCAGCATCTGAGCCCTCACTTTCTCACTCACCTACCTACAGCAGAACAGGTAAGAGAAACAGGAGGGAAAAGGCCAGTAAAGTTTGTGTGTTGGGACAATGGGAGCTTGCCTAGTGCTAGGAGAGGGGAGGAAAATATGCAGGCTGCTGCCCAGGCAGTCATCAGGCAACAATGACTGGAGAGACAACCCCCAAACTACTGCTGAGCGCGATGTTAAGTGGCATGTATATTTTTCTCTGGGCAGTTTGGTTCAGCAGTCCCAGCTGTGTCCCCTCTCTGCCTCTTGACCACCCTCAGCCTGGTCTAGTGACAAGTCTCAAACTTGTCACAGCATGAAATTTCCTCATAGCACCAGACCATCTGCTGTGAAGGATGTTAACTCCAGCTCAAGCAGACACCCTGCAAGCTACAGACAGTTTTAAACTGAAGTGGCAACTATGCAGATAGTAAGTCTTGTGGGTCAACTAGGCTGCCAATCCACATTAAGCAGAAGGTATGAAAAGAGTTAAACAGATCTGGTCTGAAATATCCCAGCTCCACCCTCTTCAAACATTTCAACATGGAAGGCACTGAGCCTACTCAGAAAGCTATTTTAAACTGCTTCTCTTATCTTGTCTGTGTTGCTGACTGAAACTGACCTCAACTAAACAAGCCAGGCTTAGCACGCTTGTCTGAAGTATGCACACTCAGGCACCCCATCTAAAGTTTCATTCATTTATTTGGTTATTTTCAAATCCTTAAGAACATGGTTAAGGCGAGAGATAAGCATATTAGTTACAATTTTTATGTAACAAGTGATAATAAAAAGATTTGAGTATCTGTACACTACTTTTATTTAATACACTTACTTACTGAATGCTGCAGTTTGCTACACTCAGCCTAGCCAGCATTCCTGCGTAAAGAGTATTTACTAGAACAAAAAGTTAACTAGTACTAGCCATACGACTAATAAGCTATCTGAAACCTACTCTTGCAAAGAGAAAGCAGTAAAAAAATACTCAGTTGAGTTTAACAGACAAAGCACAGCATTGTTCTAGGTAACAACACATGACTTTGCAAGTGATATCTGGCTCCTTTAGTTGCAATGGCTTATAGTAGTAGTAAACTAAAAAAAAAACTAGGAAAGGAAGTTGTAACACAATTGGAATTTCACATTTGTCAAGCATATAAGGCTACAAGTTTTACAGTTTGTGAACGAGCAAGATACGTGGAGCTGTAACATTCCCAGCCATTTATAGATGCAGATGCTCGATGCAGCGTCTCTTCTCTTAGCCTCCAGAAGGGCTCATGTGCAGAAGAAAGAAATCACTGAGTAAAATCGCCCAAGTTTAGTGGAATCATCATTACGTATCTGTACACACACGTACATGATGCGGGTTTAGACTTCAGGAATGGAGTGATCCATCAGGCTTTTCATAATGCTAGTCGCCATCCTGAAGAAAAGGAAGAGGCATTGGGTGTTGTAAGACAACTGCAGAAGATGGCCAACGCTTCCGATGGCTGCACCTTTGCCATCGCTGGCCCTTCAATGCCATTTAAGAGTCAGCCTTTCGCACCACTTCTTTGTGACAAAAACGATGCTATAGAAAAGCTGCACCAGACAGCCCACAATACTCAACATTTTTGTGAGCAACTGAGCTGTGTTAATGTCTTTCAGGGTGAGGACACACGTGCAAGCAGAGTAGCATCACAAGCATGAGGGAGGGAGGGCAGGGGGAAAAGGCGGCCCTTCGACCGAAAACTGCTCTGCAGAAAGAGCACAGCAAGCAAGGAAAGACTCAATTATACCTGAAGCATTATTAATTTCTAGAAACTTCAAAAACTTTTTTTTTTCTGGGGAGATTTAGCTGTAGTGAGCCAGTGCTGCCAAGGGATTAGGGAAAAAACAACTGTATCCCGCCAAGAATCATGTTTACACCAGAATTAGTCCCACTGGAAACAGTACTTTAGTTACAAGGTAACAAATACTTATAATCACTTACGTAAGTTAAATCTGTACTTAAATGAGTTCCTGGAGACTCAACTGTAGTCAAATTATGATTAGAAAAGGGCTTTTTAAAAGAAAAGGCAAAGAAGCATTGCTGACATATGAACAGTTTTCATAACTGAGCCAAATCATGCTGGTCTGACCAGAAGATCCAATTAATTTCAGACTCCCCCACCCTTCTTCAGCCTTCACGGTAAGTTATTTAGAAAAAAAGAAGCCACTGCCAACATGATTTATAATCAAGCCCACGGCCGCTTTGTTTTTACCCACCTCTTTATTATATACTCATAAATACTGGCAGGCATGACTGTAATGGTGACCACATTTCCAGCTGTTGCCAAGATGTCTGCAATCTGAGGGTCCTGTTATTAAACAAAAGTCATATGAGCAACATTACTCAGGGTAACTAATAAAGAGCAATTCAAGAACCTTTTCTAGGCAGATTTCATGTGGCAAAGACACCCACAATTCCTTGCTTAGACTATTTAACCTTCAGGGCAAATCACTGAACCTGCAATGCCACTTCACAGAAGTTTGGTTATCAGCATCTCACACGAACTCACTAGAGATGGGATTCAGATGTCATACACTGAATTCCTACTAGAGTTTGACACAGGCTGGCGTGGGAAGCCTTATTCTGTATGTTTTGCCAGCAAAGTAGGGCTAAAGGGTCAGGCTACAGACAGGTAGAGGTAGAGAGAAAGACTAATTGTCCTGTCTACAGTTACACAACTGTAAAGAACCCTCAAAACACACATCCCTCCGATCAAGTTAGTCACAAGAAATAAGTTTCATTAACATTCCACAATATAATAGTCCCCCTCCAAAAACACAACTACTATACAGACACACAAAAAGCACACAGCTATCCACACCAACCACACACTACTTGTCTCACCTTCAATCCAATTACATTCTGGCCATTGATTTCACAGATGTTGTGCTCTGTAAGAAGTCCATTTCTTGCAGCAGAGCTGTCTTTCACTATTGAGGTTATTTTTCCATTCTTGAATATGAAACCAACATGCCCTGTGCTGTCCTTGTGCATAGTAATAATCCTCTCAAAAGGCCTACAAGAAGTAAGAGACATTTAAAATACCAAAAACATGGTTTCACGGTCCTACCAAAGAAGAGCCACACACTATTTCAATAACTTTGACTTAAAGCACTCATGCATCAACTACAACAAAGAACAATTGGGTTAAGCTTTATTTTGCGAATAGTTGCTGTTTTAATCCCTTCCAGGGTGAAGTCACACTGCATATGTATAGAAACTTTACATATTTCCTCTGTTCTACAGGTATTTCACCTCTGGATTATTAATAATACTACAAAAAAATCCACATAATATCCGACATAACACCCAACCACACACAAATAGCCACTAAAGTTTTGCCTACAAATGTTAACAAGTAGACAAAATAGTGCAGGTAGTTTTAAAAGCTATGGGCAGATGACAATTCTGGAGCCCAAGGCTTTCCCAACAACGTTTCTACTGCTCTAGAGCCAATGAGCCTTTAAATTGCATCTTAAATTCAGGAAGGGGTTGGGAACTTGGACAGTGTAGATAAAGCAGGGAATCCTCTACCACAGTGTTTTTATTCACTAAATGACAGACATACTGCCTTAACAGGTGCAGCATGCCTTCTGCTTGGTTAAATCTGGTTCTTAAAAAAGAACATTCAAAAAAGCTTCAAGACATCTACCTGGTCATAGCATGTATCATCTTTTCTTACAGCCTACAGACCTTGTGTTGAATCTAACCCACTGCTACTGCACACACTTAGTGATACGTTCATTATCCAACAGAGACTAAAATTAGACATTGGTTCAAACAATTTTAGTGAGACTGGCATTGATTCATACATAAGCAATAAACTTCACAGGAAAACTATCGTGCTAGATAAAAGCAGAAATGAAAATTTTGAGGTTAATACGGTGACTGGTACTGTCTTCTATTGCTTTTTTCAGCTCATATAAGCAAAGGTCAGGTGACATGATGAAGAAAAGCACAAGACTGCTGAAGTCAGAGTTTAAGCGGTGCTATCACTTGGCACCTGGCAAGCACTATGCCTCGACACGTCCAGGGCAAGAGGCACACACTAGATGTTTACAAGTTAACAACAGTTTTGGCTGTTATTTTGAATGTTCCCCAAAACCAGGAACACTTCTGAGGATCTTTAATTGTACATGGACAAAGATTTATTTTTATAATGCCTGCAAGGCTACTCAAATGAGGGGTGACCCAAATGTCACAATTACTTCAAGATGGACAATGACATTCTGTATCTGCAGCTGGCTTTACCTGTCCCGAATGATCATCGAAATCCTTTCTCCAGAAGCTTGTTTCAGAACTTTATGTGCTTTATCAGAACTCCATCCTGCACAGTTTTCACCATTGATCTGCAGAACTTGGTCCCCAAACCGCAGCCCAGCAAGGGATGCTGGAGAGTTTGCCTGAACTAACTGGACAAAAATACCCTACAAAAGAGAAGGGTAAAGAAAACCATGGAGGAAGTTCTACCTTAAAGATGAAGGCCAACAACATAACATAAAATACTTCAATTTTAGTTTCCTATTCTCAATCTAACCAACTGGACAAAAGGACTTGCTAACTCTCTCTCCTTTAGAGGTATCTTTGAAGTGTCAGTCTGTTTCTAGATGTCTTTGAGAGGCTGGCAGATAATTAATGCTAGAATAAAGTTAGAAGACAGACATGTTTTTTTGAACAGGCATACATACTACAGATCACACCTTTGGAAAACAGGGAAATTTAAGAATTAAGACATGCTACTTTAAGAAAACCCCAGCATTTCCTAGGTTAGAAGGACTATGAAGTATGAAGAGCAGTTTAATAATTTATAAAACCTTGAGTACTTTTTTTTTAAGAAACACTCAGATTAAATGGTGTTACTGAAAAACCCACAAAACAACACAAACCACAAGCCAGAAAACCACACACATACAGAACAAAATAGCCTTTTCCGTGTCAAGAATCAAGAGATATTGGAAAAAGAGAAGCCCTGGAGAAGATTTAAGGATCTGTTGTGGTTTAGTCCTTGCCAGGGACTAAGCACCACACAGCTGCTCACTCACCGCCCCCTCCTCACCCCCAGTGGCAAGGGGGAGAGAACTGGAACAGTGAAAGTGAGAAACTTGTGGGCTGAAATAAAAACATTTTAATAAGACACACATATATACACAAAAAAGTTATGATAATATACTTTAATAATACATACACAAGTGATGAATATCCCTAAGTTAATGCTACCCAAGACCCCCAAACTGCCTAGCCCGCACACGCAAACAAAACAAGGAATTCCTCCACCCCTTCCCACAGGCAGGTGGGTGTTCAGCCATCACACTGAGTTGATGCTGTGCAAGACCCCCAGCTGCTGCATCACCTCCCCCAGCCCACCCTCAGTTATAAATCAAACATGACATCATATGGTATGGAATATCCCTTTGGGCAGTTTGGGTCACCTATCCTGGCTGTGTCCCCTCTCAGCTTCCTGGATGCACACACACCCACACCCCTTCTCATTAACAGGGCAGTGAAAGAAGCTCAGAAGTCCTTGACTGCTTGGCAACAACTGACAATCAGTGTATTAACCTTATTCTCATCCTAGCTCCTAAACACAGCACTACACCAGCTGCTTGAAAGTTAACTCTGTCCCTGCCCACACCAGGACATGATCTGACAGGGAAGCCCCAGAGCAGGTTTCAGGATCTCCCTACAGCTATGCTCATGTTAAGGGAAACTGGGAATTAACCTTATTCTCATCCTAGCTCCTAAACACAGCACTACACCAGCTGCTTGAAAGTTAACTCTGTCCCTGCCCACACCAGGACATGATCTGACAGGGAAGCCCCAGAGCAGGTTTCAGGATCTCCCTACAGCTATGCTCATGTTAAGGGAAACTGGGAAGAAAAGACAAAGCCTACTCTGAAATTCCACTTTACACATAGGTATGATGACACCATTGCTATCCTTAATTTTCTCACCAGCATCACATTGCAAGGTAACATGAGATGCTATTTCTAAGCCACAGGGACTTTTCTGCACACACTGAATTTTAAGCATAACAATAATAAAGACAGGAAGTCTTGAACTGTTAACAAGTATCACAGCAGCTCTGCAACAATAGTCATACTCCACAGTAGAAAAATGTTACAAGTATTTTTCAGGTGTTGTAAGACAAGTGGAAGTCAATTGCTGCTGGAAATTTAGGTCCTAGTCCAGTCAGCAGCAAGTGTAGTTACTGATGTGATTAAGGATTTTAAAGTTCAGATAACAGATAAGCAAGCACTATACAGATCTGACCACACAGTAACTTCACTACTAATTAATCCAGCAGTAATACCTCTATAGGCAGGTAAAAGCAAGCTTCTATACTTACGTTGTCAACAGACTTAAGGCGAAGTCCAATCTTGCCATCCTGATCCTTGCACAAAATTGCTTCACGGATGCCTTGCTTAATTTCTGCTCTGCGAATTCCAATATCATTGCCAGTCACTGGAGCTACCATGTAATTAGCAGAAGGTCGTGTTACCAGTTGCTGATTAAAACAAAATAGCCAGACAACTTAGTTTCAACTTTTTTTTAAACAAACAAAAACCATGTATCAGTTTATATGAAGTGATATTAAAAACAAACTACAAAGCAAACAAGTCACAACACCAGCTCTCCCCCTCCATGCCCCCAAACACTGCAAACACACTCCTGTTCAGACCAGAGCAAAACAGGCACTGTTATTAACAGTGCCTGTTTTGCTCTGGTCTGAACAATAACAATAACAGTTGTGCCTTTAGAACGCTACATATACATTTATTATCTATAGTTTTGTTTCCTAAAGCATGCTTGAGTGAGTGGTACCTACCCCCTGTGGCTGAGCAACTGCTGCCACTGGTAGGTTTCTCTGCACTTCCTCCTCATTGAGGCTCAGACCCATGTACTGGGAAAGTTCTGGATACAATCTGGGGTATAAGCCTATAGAGAGAAACAAAGCAAACAAAAACCTTCTCAATACAAACATTGGTTTAACAGAATGAACAGTTATTTCAACACATCTTGCGCTATTGAAATGTATTTCATCTGAAAATTAGGACAGAATACGCACTTGAACCAGGACTGCTCTTCTAGCCCAGGAAAGTAACCAGACAAGCAGCATTCTGAGATAAAGAGCTTACAGAGAGTTTTTAGCTTCAGTTACTCCATCCTTTCACACACAAATAGCTTTAGACACACTGTGATAAATTCCAAAAGCCAACCTTGTCCTGCAGCCCATAAAAGCATGCCCTTGCTCCAAAACTGTAGGACAATTAGTGGGGAACTCTTCTCCCTCTCACCCCCAAACCAGGCACGCTGGAGAATGGTGCTTTCCACCAAGTGCAAGACAGCACTCACAGGAGGCATCCACAGCAAGGACATTTCAAATCTCAGGAATGGTAAAGTTTCTTCAGGAGACAGTCTCCTGGCCGTAAGGTCCAGTGTAGTTTGCTTTAATAGTCTTGATAAGAAAGCAGATGTCACTTTCTCATTGCTTCAAAACAAAGTCAGTTTAGATGCACTTCTCAACAAAACACAACATGGTCTTTCAAATATCCATCAGGAAATCCCTCTGTGCCCAAGTGGGGCACAGGGAACAGTGGTGAGAAAGAAGGTAAACTGACATTTTTTTTCAGTCCTCAAGTTGAGCCACTCTGGAAATAAGCTTGATACCGCTCTTAACATTCCACATATAATTAACTGGTAGGATTTCACCAGAGGCAGTTCCAAATACTCGTAAGAGTCCACCTGCCCTTCCCACTGACTCAGTGGGGACAGAAAAAGCTGCTTAGAACACACGAGGTGGTACATGGGGCGCATGGGAAGCACGCAGGCTCCCCAGTCCACAGCGCTTCTGCTCCTGGCGTTCCCTTACGGGTAACACATGTAAAAACAGCTATTACAAAAATCCACTTTTCACCAGAAGTGGAAAGTAACATTTCTGGGAAGGAACACATAGGTCACAGCAAGGTGAATTCCAGCATAACTGAGAATTTTTTGCTTCCTAATACTTTCAGTGGTTATGTTTGCACTCTGCTTCAGAGGACAGCTGCCCTGTCTGAACATATTTCCAGATTATCCATTTGTGGTTGAACCAGTATTGACAAAACAGCTTTTAAAGAGTATTTCTTCTATGGGCATCTTTTGTGTTTTCAAGTCTCTAGGGTTATACACAATTAATGTTGCACAAGACTTCTGCAGCTACTTGATTCTTCTCTTCTGTTCTTCCCCAAAGGCCACCACGCAGGATCCATCTTCGCTGGCTGCGCTCCATTCTCATTTGAATGAGAGACCTCCAAAGAGCAGAAAGCATCCAAGAGTTCTTGATGTTGTACATTCTCCTGCCGCCACCAGTACAGAAGTATTCCCAGCAGGTCTGGCAGAGCCCAGAGATGGTGCAGGCCTCCCTTCCTCTGGGATATATTCAGTGATTTATCACTCTTGCAGCCATATACATCTCCTGACAAATTCACACCCAAGATAGCATCAAAGTTATGTTGTCTGGCCAGCAGGCACAAAGGCTGCAGGAGAATTCAAACTATGAAGAGCAGAAAAAAACGGTACCAGGAAGGGCCTGCCAAAACAACCTTAAATGTGGTCTGTGAGGCCAGATAGGTATCCATCGCAGAATAGATCTGAGAGGCGGCTCTCTGGTGAGCTACACAGACTCCTGTCTTGAAATCATCTTAGATGCACCAGCACCAAGAGGAGAAACATGGACAAAGTTACACCCACCTAACTTCAATATCTGACCTACCAGTATTCTTAACAGTAGTTCCAGTACAGATGCTGGTTTGACATTTTAGGCCTTTTAGACCAAGCATAACTTACTAGCCCAAAGCTCTGAACTCAAACATACCAGTGCACACACACAGGAGAAGAGGAGGAAAATGGTTACAAATGGTTACAAATGGTTCCAGAAGAGGAGGAAAATGGTTCCAGCAGATACTGATCCCAGTATCCAGCAGATACTGATCCCAGTATCTGCTGGAAGCTCTATGTTAACAGTATGGCAAGATCAAGTTCTACCTTCCTGGGCACTTCTTTATTGACAAAGTTTTGTGTGTGTGTTTCTTTTTTCCAAAGAAAGCTTATGAGGAGAGTAGAGGCACTATAACCCACACTACCCTCTAAAACTTACAAAAATACACCTAATAAAATACAACAGTTTTTCAGTAAGAGTTAAAGAGAACTCAAATGGTACCAACAGCAGATCTTGTTATGTTTGGTTCCCTTGAAAAGGTTTTGAAAAGTCAGGAGGAGGTTTGTTTGCCACAACTTCTTTTTATAAGCGAACAGTTGTTTGAGTCCTGTAGCACCTCTGCCAAGTATTTTGGGGTGGGTGTTGTCCTTTCCAAAAAGTCTCATCCTCAGGGAAAAGGACTATACACTTACAGGTATTTCTGACCGCACTGTATCTTTAGGCTTTCACAACTGCTTTCCCCAACATTAGAATACTACTCAGTGCACAAGCTTACCTCCATCATGAGGAACAGGAGCAGAAGCTTCAGACAAGATTGCTGGATTAGCCGGATTTGAAGAAAATGCAGTCTGAGCCTAAAGAGCAAAAAAGCCCACATACATCACCTCTTATAAGAAAGATCTACAAACCTATTATTTTCTTACTTTGTTTACACACTAGTTACTATTCATCTTGATGTTCTGAGGTCATTCTTTTTCTCTGAAATAAGTAACTTCAACACAATATCTTGTAGCAGTATCAAGCTACTTCATTAGATCAACTTGTATCTTCCTCTGATAGAAGGCTACAGTAATAATGACAAAAACAAAAGAGATTGACAGTAAAGTCTTTACGCATTAAGCTGGTTAAAGAGCTCAAGATTCCTTTAAAAAGACACACTGAACTTGGCTAACAAAACTCTGTAACTTCACATTGTAAGGTACAACTGACCTTTGGCCATGTGTTTTGCAATTACTTTTTTTTCCCGGGCAGGACTGGAGCCATTTTAATCTCTTCACTATTTGCAGATTTTATTATTAAGGGACTGTGGCAGAAGTTACCAGCTGCAAATTAAGTTACTCACAATCCAACACTACTAGTTTAATACCTCCTGAAAGAAATAGAGGCCTTCTAAGATGATTTTTCTACGGAAACTGCCAATATAGTGGCACACTAAGCTTTGCTAATACATTGTTTACTGACTTATACATGTAAGAGACCTTATTAAAGTAAGGTAGCTTCCTTCCTTCTCACTACCTCAGGCTACTACTTCTTTGGCTTTGTGTAGCCATGACCAGTGGTAAAATATCGCACTGCAGAGGCCTGTGAAGCACGACGGAAGGGGCGCCCTCAACAGCCTGCCTGAGATTGAACGCCAAAGGCAGGGAAGCTACTACATGCTTAGTGCAACACTGTGCTAACCAGGTCACACAGGTCACCCAACGCAGCGGGACAGTCACACCACTTCACGTTAAGGAAATAATGCAGTCTTGTACTCTCCAGGAAGCTGCTTTTAGAATAAAGTTTCAGAACAAGAATGACTCATCCTGTTTCATTATTAGATGTATTTAAAACAGCCTCCAACTCAAATGCTGGACAAAAGGACAGTTAGAGTATTTAATGTAACGAGTCCTTGCGTTTTAGCCAGCAGTCACTTTAATCTCACTCCTTGGTTGGGGACATAGACTGTGTCCTTCAGTACTATGCCACCCTTTATCCCAAGAGCACTACCAGACATATTTTAAAAGGCACCATTTTTACAACACTGTTTTTGGAAGAGGCAAATAACTTAGTCTTTGCTAACAAAAAGCTCAGTGAAGATGGAATTGCTTACTCTTAAAAGAAATGGTATTTGGCATTAACAGTATTCACCTCCCCTCTCACAGGTGTACTCAGTAGACAGCCCATCACACCCGTGGTTCTACCCCTACAGCAGTCAGTAGGAGCAAGATGCCAAAGAGCAGCCTTCTCCACTGACAATGGCAACAAGAACACCCAAGCCTCTTCCACTGGGGACCTCTAACTGACACTTTTGGCTCTACCTCCCTTCTCTACCAACCCCCACGTGTATTAGAAAATTTGATTGATATCCCAGTCACCAGCATGTAGTAGCACTTTGTGAAATCCTAATTTAAACTTTGTATGGGCAGTTATCTTTAAGTATGACAGCAAGCATCTGTCCCACATGAACTGATGTTTGGAAAAAAGCTGTCCTTGAGATTGCAGCATTACCAAGGTTTCAACTATCTTAACAGAAGCATTTGCTATACTCTCTACAGAAACCTCTGTTGGGTTTACTCATCTGTGAAACACCACAACAGTCTACAGGTAGAAACACAGAGCAGCAGCACTTCTGCCCAAGCTGATAAGCCCTGCTGAGCTTATGGGCAAAAACCACGTACAAGAGTGCCTGCCCTATAAAATATCAGAATACATATCTATCATCCAACATTTATAGGACTTAACATAGAGATATCCTAATTCTATTTCCTCACAGATTCACTGAGAGATCACAAGAGCTTAGTAGTAAGATTATGTTTAATATTTTCAATATATAAGCTCTAGCAGTCAGCTGTTAACACTGAAGGAAGCACATTCCTGGCTCTAGGGTAGGGTTTGAGGTTTTTTGTTTGTTTGTTGTTTGGTTTTTTTTTTTTCAGTTCAGCATTACCTGACTGTAAAGGACTTTGTTAAGATAAGAAGAAAGAAGTGGGCAGGCATAACAAAGAAATACCAACACAACACCCACAACTTCAAGAGCTCCACTCCACATACACACAGACAGGTAAGAGTGAGGAACTCCACTTTGGGACAGCACAGGAGAGTTAATAAAACTGTTCTGTGCCATTTGCTCAATTGCACCCCAACAAAAAGGGTAAGGACAGAAGTAGCAGCCACCTTAAAATCCAATATAACTCACTGCTAAGCTGGATGGGAATCCAGTTAAAGATTAGGAAAGCAAAAATGAAGCTAGGTAAAATGCTGTAGAAAGCAAGGAAACTCATTAAAATCAAATTTATCAGGGATTTTTATCTATTAATGTGCTTTTCATCATTCTGTTTCACAGATTTTTTTTCACCCTAAAAATAAAGCTCCCAATAACCTTACACAAAGGTTTTTACACAAACGTGATAATCTTTTAAGTACTGGCAGAACTGGTGACTACCATGAAACAGCAGAGGACAAGTCTGATTCCAGAGGACATGAATAGCATCAGTGCTCAGGACTGGGATTTTTTGTGCCCCACTGAACATGACAGTTTTCTGCCATGGGTTTGGCCATAAGGAATGACACATAACAGGTTTAATAGTTCCTCACGTCAGAGCTAGTAGAGCTATAACAGACTGACTCTACTTTTGTCTACTTAAGGCCAAATACATACATGTCAAAAAGAAACCAACATAACACATTAAATACATAAACCAAAATAAATATACCCAACAGTGGTAAAATAAGTATTAATCATATTACATCAAGCTACAGAGTAAACAGGTTGTCTTTCCTCTTTTAGAGCATGATAAAAGAAACTCACACATGCAATAAAAGTTGTCCCTCCCCTAGGTTAAAAAAAATAAATAAAATCTATTATTGTCATAAAAACACATCTGAAAGCCCACCATACCTGAATAACTTTGTCCACCTTCAGATCTTCCAGTGAAGGATAGAGAGACATTTTGATGCAGTCTGAGTAGACAGGAAAGGCAGGAAAAAAAAAAGCAAACAAACTCTGGGGTTAGTCATAGTCATCACATACACTTCCTTAGCATTACAACTTAAAAAAGCAAAAGAGAAACTTTAAAAAGAGGAACAGTGATCTGTGACCTGCAAGTCTTTGCACTACAGATACCTGGCACTGCAGATAAATTCCATTAAGACTACCCATTTAATCCATTATCAGTAACAGACTTGTAATAGGCTCTATTTAATATACTTAATGTCAAAGTTTAGGTCTCAACATACAGAGAAAACCATTTCACAATAAGTACTGCAGAGACAGACTTTAGGAGATCAGAACCCAACAATGATGAGGGTTAAGGGGAAAAGGTTTTGTCACAGCCTTCCCCCTCTCCCAGCTAGGACAGTATTTTATACATGACTGTAGAAGCGTTCCTTCTGTCATCCGAAGTACCTAAACACTGGCTTCCCACATCCAGTTGCAACACTAACTGCAAGAAGTGACCATAAATCAGCAAGATTCAGTGAGCGCAGGGTTTCGAAACGCAAGGAGACTTCAGGCTGGCTCATGTGATGCTGGGAGAGTCCTGTGACAACTTATCAGGAAGTAGCACAACAAAAGAACACCGAGTGGAGGGGGGGTGGGGGGGAAGGGGTAGAGCAAGTGAAAGGCAAAACCCGGCTTCACGAGGTCCTGCTAGAGACAGGCACCTGAGTGAGGCCTTCAGGAAATCCTGTTTTCCCACAGCTCCTTCACTCGCTTTCTGAGGCCAGCTGAACTATTCCAAAGCTGCAGCAAGACGCCTCACACCGACGGATGGGAACGTTTGCATGAGCGGGGCGGGGGGAAGAGGGTCAGACACAGGACAACAAAGCGTGATCGAGCTCTGCAAACTGAAAAAGGCACTGAGAACAGTTAACGAGGTAGCCCTGGTCAAAGCTTTCAGTTTGGGGATTCATTTTCTCACACAAAGGAGAGAGGTCCTTACTTGTAATTTAGCAAAGACTCCAGACTGAAAGCGACACTACACAAGTCCTTGAGCTGCTGCTTCTCTACGTGCAGACGTTACATTACGTTGATTTAAAAAGATGAAACCCCACACACTGACGCCTCCTGCGACACCACAACATTTGTCTCTTCACATTAGGCTACACTGATCAACAGCTTTTCTACTTGTTCAGTAGAGAGCCCGGCAGCTTCGGTATCATGTCAGACTGCAATTAAAACTTTAAAAAGCCATGCCCTAAACGTGACAGAGATCTAAACACATGGCCAGTTACTCTGTACTAATTAATTGCCACTGACATATTTGACTAATTGTTGCAACTAAACCAAGCACAGTTAAAGTGGTTTTAAATGTGTATGTTTATAAAGCTTCCCGGCTTTCAGTTTCTGTTTTCATCCAGCACTGACCTGCAACCATCAAGTGCTCTTGCTCACACAAAGCCAGTAACAACAAACACAAGCCCGAGCCCAGCAAACCCCTTGCTCAGGTAAAGTGGTGTCCAGGCCCCGGTTTCTGCTGCCACACTATCCACCTCTAAGGCTACAGCTGCCCTGGTACATTCAGGTACCAGCCCGAGCACACGTTCAATGTCAGCAGAGCACCAGCAGCTCACAGGCATGAAAAGGAGGCAAACTGCGGACGGTGTCTTCCCAAAGGAGTCACCCCCTCGCAGGGGGATGAGGGGCACGGGAGCAGCGCTTGCACATGGCCACCTCTGACATCTGCGGAGCACAGCACAGGGCGTGCCAGGTCCCTCACCCGAGTGACCAACTTCCACACCGCAAACCCCAGTGTGTTTACACCTCGACCACTTCTAGTTCTCCTCCACAGACCAGTTTCACTCTGCATGCGACTACTGATGACTGTTTGTCACACAGGCAGCACCAGCCTTCCTCTCATTTACAAAGAGGAGCTGGGGCTCTCTGAAGAGCAGTAGCCAAGCTAAACATTAGTTGTCAGCTCACGTAACAGCAGCTTACCCTGCCACTTCACAAAACCTCCAGCCACCATTCCTCCCCAGCCCAGGGCTCACAAGCCCAAGTGTTTGTCACTGCTACCAAAGAACTTCCAGGCTAGCTTTCCTCACCAGAACCTCCCCAGTTGCTATTTCTGATTTTCCAATTGAATAGCCAGAAAAACTGTCACTACTGAAATTCCATTTTGTGAGCTTGTAGCTTTACATATGGTATTTTCGATTTCTGCGCAGGCAGCTGCGGCACAAATACCCTTTGTTAGACAAGGCAAGATCCATAAAATACCTTGTTTCATTTTAAACTATGACTTTTTAATAGCAAGTACCACTGTCAGGGAACCCCAGTAATCACAGGAAGAACTTGTTCAAGATTTCTGTGCATTGATATTCACAGTATAAACATCTGGGAGAAGACATGCTTCCCAACAGGTCTCGACGTTGGAAAGCATGGAGTTGAAGGCAGTGCAGGCTCCAGCTGAACCCCAGCACTGGCCAGCCTTTAGCAAAGGCTGCTGTCTCCGAAAGCATCATCAACCAATCCCGGGGGAGAGAAAAAAACCCAAACCCAAAAAGAAAAAAAAAACCACCAAACCAAAAAACACCCAAAACAAAACAAAAGCCACCCACAAGTGGTTTCGGCTGTAGCCCCGCAGAGAGTTTACAGCGGGACACAAAGCCAGCACCTATGCTAACAGCTGGCTTTCACTTCCACAAACTAGAAGCTCATGAACCCAAAAATTTATCTTTAAAGCAGATCCAGGATGAAAGCCTCCTGGTTCCTCTGCTCTGGCCGGGCGGTTGGACTAGATGATCTTTCAAGGTCCCTTCCAAGCCCTGACATTCTGTGATACTGTGGAGGTCAGGCTCGGCCATCAGGGACTGAGCCACTGTTTCGCAAGACACGTTCTCCGCTAACAACTCAGCGTTTCCCTTCGGATCCGTGTCTAACCAGCCTCCGAGCAGTTGCCCTCATTACACAGTTAGCTCCGAAACCTGCCACCTCCATTTCAGACCTGAAGCAGGGCTTGCCTGCCCGAGAAGGCACACCGCACCTACTCCGCCCCTGCAGCGCCAGCTAGCCTAGCCAGTGGAAAAAACAAGTTACTACGAGGCCCCGGGTACCCGTCCTTACAGCCACCGGCCGAGAAGCACGGTCCTCACGCAACGGCCCAGGAGCCTCAAGGAGAGGCCAGGTGACACCCCGAAACCCAAGACCACGGAAAGATGTGCGCACCGAAGGACGCTTAGTTACTGGCTGGCTTCTTTGGCTGCCAACCGATGGGCCCCTCGGAGGGGGAGGGAAGGGGGAAGGAGTGCGGTGGGCCTCCCCCCCTTCGCCCATCCCCTGCAACCGGCTCCGGTGACACGCCGCCGGCAGCGCCGCCCCGCAGGGGCGCGACGCGGCTCTCCGGGGACAAACGAACGCTGTCCTGGCCAGCGGTACAGCAAAGTTGCCGCTTCCCCCAGCCTCTTCCCGTAGCCGGCTCGCCATCGGCCTCCCTCGCCACGCCCTCTCCCCACTCCGCCATGCCCGGCCGCCCCCAGACCCCCTCTTCCCCTCTCCCTCCTACCCCCCGAGCCGCCGAGGGCGGGCCACCGCCCAGAGGCCGCGCACAAAGCGCCGCGGGGAAAAGGGTCCTGCCAGCCAGCACCAGCCCCTCCCTTACCTCCGGCCCAGGCGACAACCGCCGTTCGTTGGGGTCCTCGGCACGGAGAGACGCAGCAGCGACTGTAGGTCCCGATAGCGCCGCTATGAGAGAAGCGGAGGCGGCGACGGAACTGGACCGGCCCCGCGCATGCTCCGGCGGTGGCGGCAGGAGTGGGCCGAGCCTGGCGGGCGGCAAGGCGGGGCTGGCGGGCGGGAAGGCGTGACCCCGCATCACCTGGCCCGCGGCGTGGTGGACGCTCACTCACCAGCGGACCTCAGAGCCAGCGTGTCCCACCGCGGCCTAAAGTGCCCCAGCCACCGGGAAACCATAAAACGAGGGCGGAAAGAGCCCTCGGTGAGGGTGACAGGGTACTGGGACAGGTTGATCAGAGAGGTTGTTGAGGCTCCTCTGGAGACATTCAAGAGCAGTCTGGATACATTCCTGTGTGATCTAATCTAGGTGATCCTGCTCAGGCAGGGAGGTTGGACTAGATGATCTTTTGAGGTCCCTTCCATCTCCAGTTGTCTCACAGGCACCAGCCAGAGCAAGGGAAGGGAGGTTATGGCTGGAAACTAGGAGGATGGAGGAGGAGAATCGGGAACGAGCGGGAACGGTGGCGTCCTTCCTTCTGGCACTAACTGGCTGTCTCATCATTTGAGCTGCCCACACAATTATAACCGTAATTAAGCTAAAGAGAGATTTTGTTGTAATGTGTGTTTTCCAGTCCTCGTAAGTTTCTTGATCCTCTCCACTTGTCAGCATCTTTGGTGAGTACCACAGTACCACGTAAGACTGGGGAAGCAGTGGCAGCAGTGCTAACTACAGAGGTAAAGCCTTTCTCCAGCTGCTCAAAAGACTCCTTTCTACAGCTAACAATCAGCTGGGCCTGGCACCTTCTTGTGTATATGCTTTGTCAGACAAACTCTGTGTGCACTATTATTAATATGTAATCTAAGAACAAGCAAAATCTGGGTTACAGGCAGTAGATCTGGCACCATGCACACCTGGGGGGTATCCACTTTGGTAACAAAGAATCACAGAACCATAGCATGAGTTGGATTGGAAAAGACCTCAGAGATCATATAGTTCCAGCCCCCTGCCATGGCCTGGGACACCCCCCACTAGCCCAGGTTGCCCAAAGCCCCATCCAACCTGGCCTTGAACACTGCCAAGGAGGGGGCAGCCACAGCTTCTCTGGGAATTCTGTTCCAGGGCCTCACCACCCTCACAATACTGATTATTTTTTCCTAATATCTAATACAGATCTACCATCCTTCAGCTTAAGATCATTACCCCTTGTCCTGTCAATCTATGCCTTTATAAACAGTTCTTGTCCATCTTTCCTGTAGGATCCCTTCAGGTACTGGCAGGCTGCTATAAGGTCTCCCCAGAGCCTTCTCTTTTCCAGACTGAGCAAGCCCAACTCTCTCAGCCTGTCCTCACAGGAGAAGTGTTCAGATCATTTTTGATCTGAACACTCACACCTCAGATCATTTTTGTGGCCCTCCTCTGGACTCACTCCTACAACTCAGCATTTTTCTTTTCCTGGGGACCCCAGAGCTGGATGCAGTACTTCAGATGGGGTGTCATAAGAGCAGAGTAGATGGGGAGAATCAATTAGCTTTAACTGCTGGTCACACTATTTTTGATGCAGCCTATCATCCTTGTCTACAAATGAATAATGAAAACATGATTTCCTAAAAATTTTGAAGAACAGTAGGAGGATGCTGGTTTTTGCTTAAGAACAGGTTTTGGACAGTGAAAGATTAACCTTGTACTGAAAAGCTTTTTTGGAATTATCATTTAATACAGGAACAGAGTAGTGTCGCAATTGCAGGCCCTGGTTCTTATGGGGAATTTTAACTACCCAGATATTTGCTGGAATGCCTACACGGCCAGTCACTTGCAGTCCAGGAGGTTCCATAAGTGCATTGATGACAATTTCCTGATGCAAATGGTGAATTAGCCCACTAGGAGAGGTTTGCTGCCGGATCTTGTTCAAAAAAGGTCTGGTTGAAGTACTGAAAGTTCAAGGTAGACTTGGCTACAGCAATCGAGATTGTGGAGCTCAGGATCTTACGCAGTAGGAAGAGTACCTCAAATAGGACTGCAGCCTTGAACTTTGGCAGGGCTGACTTTGGCCTCTTCAAGCAATTACTAGGGGAAATACCATGGGACAGGGTACTGGAAGGACAAGGGGTCCTAAATAGTTGGTTCATATTCAAGGGCTGCTTCATCCAAGCTCAAGATCAGAGCATCCCAATGGGAAAAAAAATCAACACGGTGTGCCAGGAGACCTGTGTGGCTAAACAGGGGACTGCTGGGCAAACTCAAGTGGAAGAAGAGAGTCTACAGGTCATGGAAAGAGGGGATGGCTACATGGGAGGAATATAAGACTGTTGTCAGAGCATGTGGGGTGGCAACTAGGAAAGCTGAGGTCTTCTTGGAGTTAAACCTTGCAAGGGAGATTAAGGATAACAGGAAGGGTTTCTTCAAATACATAGCAGACAAAACTAACACTAGAGGCAAAGTAGGACTGCTGATGAATGAGGTGGGATGCTCTGGTGACTGAGGACAATAAGAAGGTGGAGTTACTGAATGCCTTCTTTCCCTCTGTCTATTCTGCTGGAGACTGTCTGCAGGAGCCTCTGATGGCTGAAGCCCCAAATGAAGTCAGGATAAATGAGGAATCTGCCTTTATTGAAGAGGACTGGGTCAGGGATCAGTTAAGCTGTCTGGACATCCATAAATCCATGGGTCCCGATGGAATGCACCCAAGGGTGCTGAGGGAGCTGGCAGAAGTCATTGCTAGGCCACTGTCCATCATCTTTGGGAAGTCCTGGGAAACGGGAGAGGTGCCTGAGGACTGGAGGAAAGCAAATGTCACTCCAGTCTTCAAAAAGGGCAAGAAGGAGGGCCCAGGTAACTACAGACCGCTCAGCCTCACTTCTATCCTGGGAAGGGTGATGGAACCACTTATCCTTGGTGATGTCTTCCGGCACATCAAGGATAAGAAGGTTATTAGAAGTAGTCAGCATGGTTTTACCAAGGGGAGGTCATGTCTGACTAATCTAATAGCCTTTTATGAGGATGTAATCAGGTGGATGGATGATGGTAGGGCAGTGAATGTGGTTTTTCTGGATCTCAGTAAGGCATCTGACACTGTCTCCCACAGCATCCTGGTGGAAAAACTGAGGAAGTGTGGGCTGGAGGGTAGAGTAGTGAGGTGGATTGAGAGCTGGTTAAGGGAAGAAGCCAGAGAATTGTCATTAAAGGGGCAGAGTCTGGCTGGAGGCCTGTAACTAGCAGAGTCCCTCAGGGGCTGGTACTGGGACCAGTACTGTTCAGTGTATTCATTGATGACATGGATGAGGGAATAGAGTGCACAGTCAGCAAGTTTGCTGATGACACAAAGCTGGGAGGGGTGGCTGACATACTGGAAGGTTGTGCTGTCATACAACAGGATTTAGACAGGCTGGAGAGCTGGGCAGAGAGATATTGAATGAGATTGAACAAGGACAAGTGTAGGGTCTTGCATCTGGGGAGGAACAACCCTAGGTACCAGTATAGGTTGGGGACTGGCCTGTTGGCAAGTAGTGTAGTGAGAGGGACCTGGGGGTCTTGGTGGACAGCAGGATGACCATGAACCTCCAGTGTGCCCTTGTGTCCAGGAAGGCCAATGGCATTTTGGGGTGTATGCGAAGGGGTGTGGCTAGTAGGTCAAGAGAGGTCCTTCTCCCCCTCTGCTCTGCCCTGGTGAGACTGCACCTGGAGTATTGTGTCCAGTTCTGGGCCCCTCAGTTCCAGAAGGTCATAGAACTCCTTGAGAGTCCAGTACAGGGCCAACAAGATGATGGAGTGGAACATCTTCCTTATGAGGAAAGGCTGAAAGAGCTGGAGGAGACTCTCTTTAGCTTGGAGAAGGCTGAGGGGTGACCTCATTAATATACATTCAAGACCAATCTGGGTACATTCCTGTGTGTTTTAATCTAGGTGACCCTGCTCAGGCAGAGGGGTTGGACTAGATGACATTTTGAGGTCCCTTCCAACTCTTAACATTCTTTGTGACTGTGTGAGAGTGTGTGTGTGTGTGTGTGTGTGTGTGTGTGTGTGTGTGTGTGTGTGTGTGAAAACAGAAAGATAATGGCTGGGAAATGGCTACATCTAATCTGTGCAACCAGTGCTGTTTCGCATGTCTTTGGCATGTTCTCCTCCTTCAGACACACAGACCAAAGACAATTTCAGCTACTGGTCTAGTCTTGTTTCCTTCCCAGGCAAGCCAAAGCTTGGAATGGGATGGCGCACATCTAAGTCACTCTGTGACATGAACTGACGACTTAGAACAAGGGAGATCCTTCTGTGCCCCAGAGTTTGGAGAGGAGCAGGAGCAGAGCCTGGTAATATCTTTCCAAGAGTTCCACCAAGACTAGGGAGCTCTAAGGAATCAGGGGTGAATCTCTCAAACATAACTCTTACTTAGTTCCTGAGGTATCTGCAAAAAGATTGCCCATTGTTTGAGGTGGAACAAAAATGCCCTAGTTATCACATTTTGCCTGTTGAAAACAGAACGTCCCATGGGCACCGTGTGGTAATTTTCCATTGTCAATATACTGTTCATGGGTTTTTTATTAGTCTTGTGCCAACTTTCAAAGAATAATAGAAGCCACCTACTGATCGCTATCAGTCTCAGCTGCTGCAAAAAATATCAATAAAATAACACCTGGTTATTGCCCAAAAATCCACTTTTCTCCTTTGAGGGTGGAACAAGTTGTGCTTATGTTTGCTAGGAAACTCTCCACCCATTCAGCAATGTGACATTATCAGTGGTCCCTCAAAGCACGAACAAGCTGTGAAAGACGGCACCCTGTCAGTACTGGAAACAGGTCACAGAATCACAGAATCACAGAATCACAGAATCACAGAATCATAGAATGTTGGGGGGTTGAAGGGACCTCAAAAGATCATCTAGTCCAACCCCTCTGCCCAAGTAGAATCACCCAGATTAAACCACACAGGAACGTGTCCAGGTTGGTCTTGAATGTCTCCAGAGAAGGAGACTCCACAACTCTATTAAGGCAGTTCTGTACCTGGGGTAGTTAGGAGGGAGTTAATGGGTTCTGCTTTAAGCCAGGTGCAAGGAGTGTCCTGAACCGTTGTTTCTATTTCTAGAACAAACCCACCCCAAAACAGCTTAACTAACTGTATTGCATTGCACTGAGCTGTGCTGGTGGGCCTCTAGACTTTGTAAACAAGAATTTTGGGGATTCACATATAGAAATGAGAATTACAGCATAAAACACCGTTATACAGAAGCTATTACATCACAGGAGCTCTGCTCTAGTAAAGTACTTAACATTAGAAACTGCTGGAATTAAAATTTCCTGGATCACTTTGCTTCTGACTCCCTTTTCATATGAATCCCATCTTTTCAGGGCAGTATAAGGTATTATTTTTGTTGTCCCATCCTGAGCCCACAGGGTGGATAGCGCTCAGTGAATGTTTAATTTTCCACTGTTCAGTTGGCAGTTTCATGCCTGATTTCCTGTCTGCTATTCAAACTCCGCTCTAAAGATGGAAATACTAATGTTGTCACCATCTTTTCTAAGTAACACTCCAGTGCCCAAGTGCTGTGCAAACAATTACTGATTTTCTATCATAATTGCCAGGACACAGATCGGGAAGTTGAATATGCTTATAATGTGTTGCTCTCTCACTTCTACAAACTTCTGTCTCCTGTTTTTGAGAACACAGAACGTTTCTTGTTAAATCCCCACTGTCCTGACTTCACTCACAGTTGCGTGCGCTCAGCCCTTCTCCAGATTAGACTTTAGGGCCTCTGTGGGACAACTGAAAAGTGAGGAAAGTAGAGGAACCACTTGTGGAGAGTCTGGCGAGAGGACTTGTTTGTCACCGCAGGAGAGCTCTGCGGCAGAGGTAGGAGCAGCATCCAACTGCAGCTTCCCAGTCCAAGGTGTGCGCAATAAGCTGTTCTTCTCTTCATTCATTACACACCTTCTGACCTTCACAACAGATGAAGCAAACAGGTCCTGGAGACAACAGGCTCCTTCATGCGTGACCCTGAGTCAGGCCTAGGAGAAGGGAGACAGGAAAGAGAGTTTAGGAAGGGGTGGATTTGAGCTCTACGCGGGCAGGCGGGAGGGATGACTGTGCTCTTCCTGTGCCTAATCCACCAGTGGGACTTTGCTGGAAAGGACTTAAATAGCCTGAGCAGCTCTTTCCTGTCTCTGACGTACACATTTCTACTGTTTTAAAATCTGTATTCTTTGTTTTCATATTGTAAAGACTAGGAACAGGAGCTACGCACAGTAGAAATAAGGCATGTATTTCACAGCAATTTTTAGTGTTTAACTGCTTTCCCAGGGATTCCATGTTTTTTCCTTTCTTCCAGTGTCTCTAAATCAACATTTTATATGTTTACATTAGGCATGGTCTGGTTCGGGCTGAGGTTATGGTCACTGATTTAGGTGACATTTTGTGGTCTAGACGAAGCATGAAGCCAGACTCGAGGACTACAGACAGTCCTCAAAATATGTAAATAAAATAGTCTGGTGGAGCATATTTCTCTGTTCTGCCTTTACTGGGTTGCAGTGTTACACTGGAGTCATTTGAATGTGAGAATGCAGGAGGAATTTAGATGGGCTCGAGTGCCTCAGCCCAAGAAGCTCTGTGGAGATCATTGCACAAACATTGCAGTGGCTGTGGTTCATGTGGTGGGGGGTGCACCCTGGCCACCTCTCCTATGAACTTTGGAAACACAGGGTGCAAGTGCCTCCATGGGAGCCTTGCACTTTGTCTTAAAAGACTGCTGAGGGTAAATTTGAGCAGACACCAGCCTCTGGGCTGGGCTGGTGGGATGTAGGTGTGTGCTCCTCTTGTGCTGCTCTGGCTGGTGGGCTGTAAGCTCTGGCAGAAGAGGCAAACGAGATTTGTCGACAACAGTGACCTCAACCACTTCAGCAATACTCACCAGTAGCACCTGATGGAGAAGTTTTATGGTGCCCCTTGAGGTGAGTTAAACACACATTTACACTTAAATATAGAGAAAAAACTAATGAGCATTGCATTGAGGAGAGTCTCATTGCAGTACATGGTTCTACATGGAATTTGTGAAGATGTGTCACAGGCAGATCCCTTATATGCACTTGCACTGGTCCTGAGAGCAGTTGCCTGGGGTACCTCTGTCCCACCACAGATCCATCCCCCAGCCCAGCTCTGCTGCCCAAACATGGTCCCTGAGCTTGGGGCCCTGAGCACTCACATGCCCAGTTTGCTACAAGACAATTCTGAGGCTGTTTCTTACCTCATCACCAATGGAAACCTCACTGCCTTGCAAGGAGCCTGTTCTGCCTCTGCCATTCCTGCTTACAGAGAGGTTAATCCTCTCTTGCAGAGGAGCCTCCTTACCCTTCATATCACATCATTCCTCAGTCACAAGTTAGTGCTGCTGAGCAGTTATAATTAGGATTTCCCTTTCACATTTGCCACCCCTGGAAGTCTTTAGCCCAACCTGAAAATTTCTGGGGAGACTTTCATGGGAACTCGAATTGCCGTGGGCGATCAGAAGGCAGCTCATCCAAAGGCATGTAATGGTTGGTGTTGGCACAGAGCCCTTGCTTTTCTGGGGAGCTGCCTCCACACTGACTCAGCAAGTCAGATGCTTTCCGTAGCTCAGGAGTGGTTTTCTTTGGAAGCCTGCCACTGCATTTCTGACTGCACCAAACCTGTTTAACTTATGAGATCAGAGTCTTGGGTCAAATGGCTAGAGGAGCACCAATATTTGTCAACCTGTTAAGACAAGCAATCATTTGTTCCCATTTGTAAAATTTCCAGCCATTTCAGTGCTTCTTTTACCTTGTGTTTTGACTTTATCTTCCTCAGCTCCTGTTCCTGCAACACCTACCAGCCATCCCTCGTCCATCAGTTTTTTCTTCCTACCACGTTCTTTTTATGTATTTCTTTTATCATTTTTGTCTTCCTACTTGTGATTTAAGTCTTTTCATCTGCAGAGAAAAGCTGTAAGAGGTAGATCTCTGGTCTTTACCTATTTAAATTTAAAAATAATATAAACATGTAGAGAAAGAATTGGGTAAAATGCAGTATTGCAGCAATTCTGCTATGGGAATATCAGAATTACTTGATAAGAATCAGCACAGACAGATTTTTTTTTAAATTAGCCATCTGCATTCAGTTGTAATTTAATTTTCTCAGTCCATAAGGCTGATTTACATGTAAAGCTAGTGGGCTGTGCTTTGGACTGCTTGTTTATGTAGTCCCATATTCAGGTCTTTTTAATCTAATCTGGGCAGTAGAGCAATCTCACGCTTTCAAGTTGCTTTCTCTGTTACAAGACCATGGCATATTCTTCCTTCCTTCTGCACAACGAAGACATTCACTGCCACAGTTCCATTTCACCAGGCAAACCAAACCAAACCAAACCAAACCAAACCAAACCAAACCAAACCAAACCAAACCAAACCAAAGCACTTTGGCTGCATAGAAACACAGAAATATGATCACAAAGAGGAATATCTCACAGAAAAGGACTAAAGCAATAACTAGCTGAGTCCTGCTGCAGTACAGAGAGGCACTCACTCTTTGATTCTTCACTTGTATCCTCCAGTACGTACTGTAATGTAACAAGTAGCACATACAGATTGGGAAAATATAATGTTCAAGTACTTCTAGTACTAGGGGACACGTGTTTCCCCTTGTAGAGTAATACGTGGTTCATTCACATAGCTGTGTGCCCCGCACTGCATCTAGTTCTTTGCCTTTTGCTCAGTACAGTGAAGCTTGGATCTACACAAAGTGACACAGCTGTTTGAGGCAGTTTCCCCAACCTAGGCAACAGGCTGGCAGCAATCCACCAAGGATGCTCTGAGAGAATGATCCCTGTGTTCCTATATGAATCCAAAGAGAAACTGATAGAGGATCTGAAAGCAGGAGAGCAACTCTGCGAGGAATGCTGTGATGATAACTTTGCTCTGCGCACTGAGCAGCTCCCAGCATTTCCAGGGTAAGGATCCTTTCCCTCTGTCAATGCTAATCCAGCTTCTCTATTTCCCCCAAACTTCTGTAGGACTTCTCTGATCCCAAGATGTTGTGGCATGACAGCCACTGAAATCACTATCAAGAAGTCATTATGGATGGCTTCCAACTACTGGTTTCCTGCTGGCCTCTGTCTCCCCTCAGATCCTTCAGCCTGAAGGAAGAGTCTCCATTTTTGCAAACCAAACCCTTTCACAGACACCTTGCCTGTTGGTTTAGCAGACACTTGAAATGGAGACAGAAGGTCAGTAAGTGGGAAGGGTTTTTTTGCTGTTCTCTCCTCCAAGGCATCCATCTAGATTAGATTAACTTGATTTTACCTGTAACTGGAAGGTTTCTGCTTTCTTGTCAGGGGTTGAACCTCATTGTTACATGGAGCCTTTGTTTTAACTTGCTTGGCCAGGCTAATCATGGCTTAAGACTAAATAGAATTAAAAGCTTTTTACCTTTTCCCTGGCAATTGTGGGATTTAGAAGTCCAGCATGACACATGCAATAGGATTTTCCAGTACCTCAAGGGGGCCTACAAGAAAGATGGGGAGGGGCTGTTCAGTAGGGCCTGTTGTGACAGGACAAGGGGTAATGGTTTTAAAATAGAGGGAGGTAGATTTAGATTGGATATTAGAAAAAAGTTCTTTACTGTGAGAGTTGTGGAGCACTGGAACAGGTTGCCCAGGGAGGTGGTGGATGCCCCATCAACCTTTGAGTTTTGCAATTTACTTTTCCATTTTCAGTTCTCTCCCCCATTCCACTAGGTGAGGGCCGAGGAGAAAGCAAATGGCTGTGCAATTGTTTTATCTGTCAGGAGGATTAAACCACAGCAAGTACATAAGTGAAAAAGGCAAAGGTCTTACATACATGTGTATAAATACAGCTGGACATCCATATTTTAGCATTTTAGTTTGGATCAGGAGTGCATAGCAAATTTTCCAGATGTTCTATCTATCTATCTATCTATCTATCTATCTATCTATCTATCTATCTATCTATCTATCTATTTTAGGTGAATGGGAACCTTTGCAATACAGGAGGACATGTAGTCTGTTCTGCTGGCAGGTAGTCAGTCCACTGGGCCAGAGAGCTAGAGTGGAGGCAGAAGAAAAAAACAAAATATAGACAGAGTGAACATCAGATCTTCAGTACCATTTCACTCTACATTTCCACCCCCATGGAGTCCCACACCACTTGCTACTGCGGACATAAACTGTATGTATATGTATATGGACTTCTCAATCTCCCTGGATTATGAATGGAGATGTGAATGAGTTGTATGGTGGAATAGGGGGCATGAATTAAAAGCCACACTCACTCAGGCAGACGAAAGTGAAGCTGATAAGTGACAACACTATGTGGGAGATAGGACACTTCTTTTAGAAAAAAAGAAAAAAAAAGAGAAAAGTAAGAAAAAGCAGCAGCATAAGGAAAGCAAAAGGAAGCAAAGCGCGGCACAAAGTGCTGTTACATTCCCTGCTCCATCTGCTGGGGCAGGCCAGAATAGCTTGTCCTGTTGCTCATACAGACAGTTGTACGGTAGTGATAACCTTGTCCTGGCTTGTAATCTAACCACCTTTTTCCAAAATATTGTTTGGCAGTAGTGAGCTGCATCATTTGTGTCATCACACCTGAGCTTTGATTTCCCCCTGTTCAGTGTTTTGAGTACATGGAATTAGGCTTTTAGGTGTAATAGGCTAACAAACAAATCGCTATATTTTAATCAAATAATATGATTCAACTCAAGAGTTTAAAAAATTGCTTTAAGAAGATGCATTTTGCTGCACCAAGTAGTAGTAACTCCTCATGGTTTATTTTGTATCTGGTATCCATTTTCTTTCCCTGCTTGGGTTCCCATGTCAGTTCTCTTTTGTCCCTGCTTTCTTAATTACTCTTTTTTTTAGAGTTTCTTCTCTGTGATACCTGGGGGGGGGGAAGGGGGAAGTAATTTAAATCATAATATTATTAATTATTACCAGAAAACAGAGGTTTAGTAGTTTCCTTTTATATAGTTTTAAGGAAACCTGTCATGCCAAGATGCAATGTATTATTAAAATACTCTCATTCAGATGAAAGAAAGAATGCTATTTGTTAATTGCATGTAGTTTATATTCCTTGCTTTTAAAGGGAAGATAGTGGCATTGTAAGATCCAGGTTTTGATGGAAAAGCCACTAAATTTTGAACTGTCATTCCAAAAGAAAAAAGAAAATCCCTGAGAGGAAATGGAGTGATATGGTGTAAGCAAGCAAAGTTCACTATTTGGTACATGAGTATATACGTTCAATATAAATATTAACTTGGTCATTTCATGAAACATCTGTCCATACTATTATTTAAATGCTAGAGGGCAACTGGCCTTAAACAGGATGCAAATAGACCTGGTTCCCCAAAGTCTCTTCACCTTTATAACCCACCAGTGTGGGTTACAGTACTGTAATGCAGATACTCTGCTTTCTATATGCAGAGTGCTGTATAAAAAAAAATAACAGTGTAAAAGATATCACAAATGCATCACATTATAGAAGAGTTGTATCTCTACTGTACTATATTGAACCATCCAAACAATCTACAGAAAAATAAATAAATAAATGAAATCTGAGCACACTATTTTCCTGGAGCCAGATGACTCACAAATTTTGCAGAAGGCAATGTGCATTTTAGACAAAATCTGCCCTTTGAACAGACATGACAATTCCTAAAATAAAGCTGTAGAGCAATAGTGTCGTAGCATGAATTTATTATAGATTGCTTAGATCATTAAATAATTAAACTGTCATTATTCTCTACAGCTTCCTCTCATATCTTTTCAGATGTTCTATTCTTATTTAGGTATAGAGGACTTCCACCCTTTTCTTTGACCTAAGAAAACCAGGGAACAGGTGAGTCCATCTAAAGATTGGCTGCATTTGTTTCTGGGGTTACTGTCTCTCTGGGGAAGCAAATACATTTCTGGCCTGATCACTTCAGAACAGCAGCTAGTTAACACTCTTCTAACAGAGCACTAAAGTGGTGGTGAAAATAAGAGGCAGCAATCAAGAGGTACAATAATTCCATTTCCTAGTAGTAATTTTTCTCAGGTGGAAGCGCAGGGTATCCAGAGCGCAGTGGAGCTGAGGCACAGGACTTAATGGCTCGTCTGCTGCTAAGGGCTCCCTGCAGGGGCATGTCTTTGCCAAAGTGCAGCTAAGAACCTGTGCTGATGTCTGGACACCGTGGTGAAGGCAGCCTTGACAATGGCGTGCCATGGTGGGAGGGCTGGTCTGTTGTTGCTAATGGACACAGCAGCCAGTGTTGTCTTCTCTGCTTGGAGCATTGCTGATGCTTTCCAGTTTCTAGAGATATACTGGTTGTGTCAAGTCAATGCTGAAATTGGACAAGGACTTTCAATTTCTGGACTATCCCCTAAGTACAAGATCCTGTGTCTTGACAGCTGCCATTCATCTCTAAAAACAGGTTCTTCTTATGGCTGGCAGAGAGTAAATCCTGGTTCTGTTGAACTCGTTGGCAACATTTGCAGTGGCTCCAGTGTGCCAGTTTTGGCTGGGATAGTAGTATTACCATAGTGACTACCATGGGGCTGTGTTTTGTAGTTGTGCTGAAAGCAGTGTTGGTAACACAGGGGTGCTTCTGTCACTGCTGAGCAGTGCTTACACAAAGCCAAGGCCTTTGCTGCTTTTCACCCCACCCTGCCAGCAAGCAGGCTGGGGGTGCACAAGGAGTTGGGAGGGGACAGAGCTGGGACAGCTGACCCCAACTGCATATCCAAAGGCATAATAGCGTTTGACATCATATTCTGCATATCAACCTCGGAGAAAAAGAAGGAGGGGTGGCACTCCCCACCCAATGAGTGATGGCATTTGTCTTCCCACGTAAGTGATGGATCCCTGCTTTCCTGGGGATGGCTGAACACCTGTCTGCCCACGGGCAGTGAGGAATGAATCGTAGAATAATCACAGAATCACAGAATCACAGAATGTCAGGAGCTGGAAGGGACCTTGAAAGATCATGTAGTCCAACCCCCCTGCCTGAGCAGGATCATCTAGAGTAGATCACACAGAAATGTGTCCAGATTGGTCTTGAATGTCTCCAGAGAAGGAGACTCCACAACATCTCTGGGCAGCCTGTTCCAGTAATCCATCACCCTCGCAGTGAAAAAGTTCCTCATTATATTAAGATGGAACTTTATATGTTCCAGTTTGGAACCATTTCCCCTTGTTCTATCACTAACCAAAACCAAGACAAGCCTGGCTCGAACCTTCTGTCACTCACCCTTTACATATTTATAGACATTAATGAGGTCACTCCTCAGTCTCCTCTTCTCCAAGCTGAATACACCCAGCTCCCTCAGCCTGTTCTCATAAGGAAGATGTTCCATGCCCTTATTCATCTTGGTGTCCCTGCGCTGGACTCTCTTAAGGAGCTCTATGTCCTTCCCGAACTGAGGGGCCCAGAACTGGACGAATACTCAGGTGCAGTCTTACCAGGGCAGAGTAGAGGGGGAGAAGGACTTCTCTTGACCTACTAGCCACACCACTTCTAATACACCCCAAAATGCCATTGGCCTTCCTGGACACAAGGGCACACTGCTGGTTCATGGTCATCCTGCTATCTACCAGGACCCCCAGGTCTCTCTCACCTGCACTGCTCTCCAACAATCCAGACTCCAACCTATACCTATAATAGAATGGTTTGAGTTAGAAAAGACCTCAGAGATCATCTAGTTCCTGCCCCCTGCCACAGGCAGGGACACCCTCCACTAGCTCAAGTTGCCCAAAACCCCATCCAACCTGTCCTTGAACCCTGCCAGGGAGGAGGCAGCCACAGCTCATCTGGGCATCCTGTGCCAGGGCCTCATCACCCTTTCAGGGAAGAATTTCTTCCTAATATCTAATCTAAATCTACCCTCTTTTAGTTTAAAGCCATTACCCCTTGTCCTGTCACTCCATTCCTGACGAACTGTCCCTCTCCCAATTTCCTGTAGGGCCCCTTTAAGAATTCATCATTTTGCTTCATTTGGGTGTGCAGCTTTTGCTTTACTTATGAAACCGTCTTTATCTCAACCATGAGTTTTCTCACTTTCACTCTTTCGATTCTCTCCCTCCTCCCACTGTGGGGGACTGAGTGACTGGCTGCATGGTGCCCACTTGCCAGCCGGGGTCAAACCACGACCCTCAGAAAAGCCAGGTTTTCAGCTTGGTGCTCAGTGGCATCACCCAGTGTACCACACAGGCAGCAATCCATGACCACCAGAACACCCATGCTGAACACATCTAAGTTGTTCCTCAGGAACCAGCAGTGTGGTAGCTTTCAGAAAAGCTGTGCTCGTATGTAAATATGAAGAAAGGCACACAGAGCTAATGCCAGTTTTGTTTCACAGTAACAACTGCTGGCTAGTGACCTTCAGAGGTGGCTGTAGAATACAACACAAAAGTGCCACTCAAAGAGGTTTACCAGTAGGTGGTGGCATATAATTATTTATTAGCAATTTTCTGTCCGCAAAAGTTTCTGAGCTAGAAGCTGCACGCTGTGTGACTCCTATGCTTGTTGCTTAGGCTTTCCTTTCATATGGCTCCACATTTCTGAGGTATCGTTTACGTGTTTCACAGCTGCAGAAACGTTTCACAGCAGGGCTGATTCTACACCACTGGGCTGGTTTTTGTGTGGTTTCAGTGGTTTTCATCTGCTGGTGAAAGATACTAAGGCAGTTCTCACAACACATGCAAGAGAAAAAATGTGAATAATTTCTTTACAGAGTGTAACTCTTACTTACTTGCAGTGAATAAAGAGGTTTTATAGTCAGCTGTGTGAAAATTTGCTATTCATTGCAAAATGTAATCATCAGCCTCTTGTAACTCCATCACACACTTCCAAGCTCCAGCTATCCACAGTTATGAAACCATCGGTAACCCTGTAAAAAATTATTCACCTCAACTTCCTTATCTATTATTGTCTATTTAAATGCCATGTGTGGGTTGTGACTAGTGAAAGCCATATAGCACAGCATATGGGATGGAGCTGGGGTTTGGATGGTTAGTGATTTGTTCCCAAGAGGCTGTAAGAAGCAAGCCAGAAGGCTTCAGGAATCACCTCAGGTCCTCTCCAGAAGTGATCTGGGCCAGTTTGCTTTGTGGGAACAATATTTGCTCCACAAAGGCCATGACCAAAGAGACTTCTCCATCTGGAGTGGAGCTGATAGATAAGAGTGCTGCTGGCAGCCTGTGTGCACTGCCTGTGGGCATATCTGGGTGAAAAGTGTCCTGGTGCCCTTTTTGGGAAAGTGGTGCAGTGTAACTGCTCATCAGTCTCCACAAGTCATGCCCTGAAGGCACAAGCGGAGCCATATCCCCACTGAGCAGTGTAGGTAGCCAGGCTGGGACAGAAGTGGTCGTGAAACACATCATGCTGGGTAGAATACCTGCACACTGCTTTATCTGCATCCATGTTCTCCCGAGTTCCTCTTTCTGGAGCTCAGCATGCACTAGGGCTTAACCAAGAGGTCAAATGGAAGTTGTCAAAAACTTTTGCATCTTCTAACTGTCATCCAATCTGAGTTTCTCCATTGCTCTTAAGGAATGAACACCCATATTCACACCTGAAATGACAAAGGCTTATACATTCAAAGACATGTTGTGCTTTATTCTGGCATTAGCCTGAGGTGAGCTTGGAGCCCAAGTCATGTCAGTTCTTTGCACTAATATTCTTCTTACCATTTGTGCTAGGAGTCTGCTTCACAAAGCCAATGTAAAACAAGTCAGTGAGTTTTTTCTGGCTGCACCCAAAACTCCTCTGGGCTGTACTTTTGGTCTGGGACAAGAGAGCCAACTTCTGGTCTGGGACAAGAGAGCCAACTTCATGCACAGCATACAATGTGTCAGTGGGACAACATGGTGCCTTCAAGCTGCTCTCTACAGATTGGTGGCAACTGCCCCAGCTTTGGCAGGGGAAAATGGACCCAGCCTGCTGTCATGTCTCATTCTGAAAATGCAGAATGCCAAAATACCATACCCATAAAGTCAGGGCACCCAACTGCTTCTCCTTAAAAATTGGGGAAGCCCAGTGATGTAAATGGAGAATCGTACTTATCTGCTGAATTTGGGGGAGTATCTGTGATGGACAATGCTTACATTTATCACCAGGACATGTGTCACAGGCCACAGCCTGCTGTAGTACTGGCTGGCTTTGGGGCTAGAGACTGCTTAAGTAGGAAAACAGGTGGGAGATGACCTGGTGCTGGGAGCAGCTCAAACTACATGAACCATAGAATTATAGAATGTTTAGGTTGGAAGGGACCTTTAAAGGCGACTGATTCTGTTCTGTCATAACAGTTATTTACAAAGGTGCTACCACATGAAAGTCTTTTATATGGAAAAGAGGGAGCACATTTTATTTTCCTGACAGAAAGAACAATTATTTAAGGTAAGCTGCCAACCAGCTCCTGTTCTCGCCCTACATCTGGTTACACTTACATACAAATCAGGAGGAGAAAGAAGGTGGGCAGCTTCACAGAAGCTATTCCTGTTGTGGCAGCAGGATGCCGTCTATAAATGACGTTATCATCATGCTGCATCACAACTACCTAAAGCACACAGGGAAAAGGCAGGTGTGATCGGCTGCTCTGCCTGGTGGGACCCAGGATGGTGTGAGGAGCCATGGGTGTCTGTTGCTGGTTAAATGCTCTTTCTCACAAATATGTATTTATAAATATTTATAAACATTGGTGAGATTATGTTATTCCTGTGTATTAGAGACAAAACCAACTGAAGTTTCCAGCTTTCTTATTCTGTGTTGTCTGGACATAAAGAGGCTGAGACCTACACACACAGTAAGAATTAGGCGCAAACTTAATCAAATGATTACGCTGGTTTAGGATGAAGATAGGAGGTAGTCAAAGATGGCACCCAGAGCTGAGATTTTCCATAATGGAAACAAGCAGGAAATGGGAAAGCCTGGATTTTATAAAGCACTGAGGCTGAAGTCAGCTGATGAAGAAGCAGTTTTTCTTGGAAAATATAAGAGCCACCTGTGCTTAAATGGAAATAGGGTGGGGGCCTGGATCGTGAGCTGACGCACAAAAGGACTTGGCTATTAGAGTAAGCGAGGGCAAATCTCAATGCTATAAAAAGTTGTTTTTCTTCAGTATAGAAACTTTAAAATTGCCTCAAATGTAATGGCTTTTGCTCGGAGCTTTCCCATGCCTCACCGCCATCCTTAGTTTGGAGCTCGATGGCTTCAGTGTAGAACTCAAAGTGTCAGACTTTGGTGAAAAGTCCAAATCTTTACTGTTTTATCACACATCTTTAGGGACAGCAACAAAAACTGGTACAAAAGTGAGTCTGGAAAAATGACTAAAAGCCCACCAGTTTCTCTCTTAGAAACATATTAGGCCCTGAATGGCTAATGAGGCGTCACCGTATGTGGCCTGAGCTGTCTCCTCAGTGGCTTACTGTTGGATGCCGGGGGCAAACCAAAGTTTGAACTCACGCTAGTTAGTGTGAAGGGAAGGAGGGAAGAAGGGAAGAAGGTTTAATCTTAAGTGATTAAACTATTGTCGTAAGAGAGACAACACAGCCATACTCTTTCTCAAAGGCCATCCAACAAACCGCACTATGCAAGTTAGTCACGGCGCTTACTCATTTGTGTGACCTAATCTAGGTGATCCTGCCCAGGGAGGGGGGTTGGACTAGATGATCTTTTGAGGTCCCTTCCAACTCCTGACATTCTGTGATTCAAACAAGAAGCAGCCTCATGACTTTTTCCTTAACTTTTCTTGAAGTGTTTAATCAAAATACCAGAAAGAGTTTCAATGTAATGATCACTAAATTCATCCCACATTGCCCTGTTCTGTCTTCAGAGCACCAAAAGTGCTCTCCTACTCCTTACAGCTTGAGGGAACACAGCAAGGGGAAGCTTGGCATACTCTCTACCAAACAACAGCAAGTCCAGGAGCACCGCCAGCACTGACCTTTGGGTAGCAGCAATACCTCCTGGATGATCTCCAGCCCACAGATAGTGGACTTTTCCTCTAATCTCACACGTGTGCCTTTGCATTTGGTTCCCCACTTATTCCAGTCCTCTCTCCCACACAGATTCTTTGTTCCTTTCCTTCCTTCTCCCATCTAAATATATTTCCTCCTTAATTAGAAACATTTGTCTCTCTTGTTGTTCTCCTGTCCACTGTGCAGCATTTCTACTGGATGTAGCACCTCTTGAGGGCAAGGTATATGTCTACACAGTACATGAGAAAGGACTTAGTACTGTATGGACAAGACATTGCAGAACTCAACATGGCTGATGAGAGAAAATGGGTATGTAGGGATATATTTAAGCAGAAAGGACTGAATTAGACGGAGAAAGGGAGGCTTGGTCCTCTAGAAGCTGAAAATCCAATGCGTTTTACAGAGTTTTCCTAAAACAGGACCAGAGGCCATATTGCAAGTCTACAAATTTGACTGAATTGGTGCTGTACAACTTGAGTAAAGGCAAAAAAAAGTAGAAGATTTTAAGTGGGAGAGTAAAAGGTATTTATGAAGACACTGAGGAATAAACAACACTATGATTGCCTAGCACTGCTTGCTTCTCTCCAACTCTGCATCATAGAAAGCCCATTTTATTTTTCTATCAGAGAAAATGCTGTTGGAAGGAGTCAGTCAATCCCTGCAGCCATCCCGTTACCTGCAGCAGAATCCCCCACCATCCTTTTCACCATGGCACAGCAGAGCTGGGGTGGCGGGGGAGGGAGGGGATGAGCAGGCTGAAGGGCAACATGACCTGCAGCCACTGTGTAGCCCAGTCTGAATCCTCTGGACAGCTGTCAGGAGCCATTTCATATATTGCTAAACTTGAACTATAAACTGCAATTGGTAAATCTGCAGGGTAGTTCAAAACACACCTGACAGACCTTCAGATTATCAACTATTACAGCTATATGATTACTTTGGAACCGCTACTGATATATGACATCAGCTCAAGGCCATGTCTGCAACTGTCTGCATCAATCTAGCAAAGCTCTCTGCAAAAAGATGTCAGAGTAGAAGCCAAACAGGCTCTCTTCAGAAATGGTTAATCAATAGCTTGCTGGGTTGATTGAAGGCCAGTAGATACAGTCGTGCACCTACTGTATATAAATCGTGAACTGTCTTCTGTATCATTCTGTCACCTCTCCTGCCATACTGGTAGTCACGAGTTCTCCACTTGAAGTTTTTGGGCATTACCAGCAATGTTCATAGCAACGTGGATCTGGGGAACTGTGATAATGCTCTGCTGTGGGTTTTGGTTTCTTCTAGGGCGGAGGAAGAGGTAAGGAATCTATTTGCAAATGCATCTCAGCGTACCGAGCCTTTATTTCTTTCAAATAATCTGTGCACATAGCTAAAAGAAGTGTAGTCTTAAGGCTATCAGATGGACAGATGCAGGATAACACACACAGCACTGTAGTTTGCTCAATTCATTTATTTTACAACATGATTTTTGTGTACAGGCTTTGAAATAATAGAGAGGTAACACCCAGACATAGCTGTAGATATGAATCTAGGCTTAAACAAGTCATGGATATTCTGGTTTCCTAGTAGGCTACAGTTTAACCTGTATTGTAATCACAGCTAATGCTTGCTTATATCTAATCACAGCTTAATACCTACTTATAAACATTATCATATTATCAGTCTATCATATCTTGTTACACAGTTTAATACAGATAATATATGTGTACCTTGCTATGTCAAACACATATATTCCTTAGAAGCATTTATGCTAGTGGCAGATTTGCATAAGGAGCAAGCAGTTTGCTCACCAATTGTAGGTTTTTATTTTGCAGCAGTCATTTTCATATTTTACTTTAAAAATTTTCATGAAAAAAGTGAAAATTTTTAACTTTAACCATTGGGAATTTACTAGAAAAGCTAAAGTATCATCTGAACTTAGTTTTAGCAGCCATGGTGTCCTAATACAGGAAAGTAGTTTTCTGACTTGGAACAAAAAGTGTCATTTAAGTACATGCTTCTCCTTAAGCATATGCTTAACTTAAAGCATGTTCTTAATGACACTATGCCTCAAAGGTAACTCTTACGCTAACCGATGGTAATGGCAAAATTCCCACTTTTTGCAGCAGGATCTGGTCCAAATGGGATATGCCAATAATAACAACCTTTCCATGCTCAAAAGGCTATTCCCCTTGCTATTCAAATTGAATTGTGAACACCGTTGCCCAGAAATGCATCAGAAAATATTAGTGGGATGGATTGTTTATTTATGGGAGAATTATGTAACAGTTTATGTTAGCTAGTGGGAGTAATGTTTAATTTAAACAACGGAAAAATATACTTGTGCTCTAGGGAAAAGAAAAGTGGTGTAATCGAACTGTGGCTTACTATATTTATTATAATATAGACTGTTAAATGTATTATTTCTTGTGTACCATGGGCACCACAATAGGTTTAATTTTTAAGTGGAGGAAATTGCTTGTCAATATACTACTTGTTTGGGTATTTTTATTTTTTATATATCATTTTATTTACCTGGTAGTCCTGGAGGAGAGAAAGTCTAAATTCAGCTTTTGTTTGTGTTTTGTAGGCGACAAGGTGAGCCACCACTTGAAAACGGATTCCTTCCATACCTGGGCTGTGCCTTGCAGTTCGGTGCCAATCCCCTTGAATTCCTTAGAGAAAAGCAGAAAAAGCATGGCCACATTTTCACTTGCCGAGTCGCGGGGAAATACATTCATTTCCTCACTGACCCTTTCTCATACCATGCGTTGATACGCCAGGGAAAACACTTGGACTGGAAAAAATTCCATTTTGCTACTTCTGCCAAGGTACCACTTTAAAAAAGGTTTTAATATATTTTAATATATAACAAGTGAAGTATTTGATAGCAGGACAGGTGTTCACAGTTAGTCTTCATCACATAAATATACCTTTGAAATACAATTGGGTCCCCATTTCTGCACTTCTACTGGTTGGAAACATTTGGGTCTTTTTTCATAGAACCATGGCATGGTTTGGGTTGGAAATGACTTCAAAGCCCATCTAATTCCAAACCGCTGTCATGGGCAGGGACACCTTCACTAGCCCAGGTTGCCCAAAGCCCTATCCAACCTGGCCTTGAACACCTCCAGGGAGGGGGCAGCCACAGCTTCTCTGGGCATCCTGTGCCAGGGCCTCACCACCCTTACGGGGAAGGAAAGGAAATTTCCTCTCCTTAATGCAAGGACAATTTACAGTGATTTGTATTGTCCAAGAATGACAATATTTGGTCACATAATATCCCAAATTGCTGAAGTAGAATTACAATTAGCAGCATCTACATAATGGTAATACAGTTATCTGAAACTGAAACCTTCTTCCGGAGGTGCTCCCCACTGTGGTAGGTTTGGTCCTAATGCCTTAAAAAATGATGCATCACAGTGGGAGCTCAGTTAAACTCTCACTGAAGAAAGCAAAAAGTCTCCTGTTGAAGTCAGTGGGAGTGGAATGAAGGCCTAGGTAACCACATCCATTTACTTGTAAGCATCCCTCTGAATCTACTTTCTAATTTTGCCTAATTAACTGGTATGGTTACTGAGAAAGTATCTGTTCTAGTATTAATAGTGCTTATTACACTTACCTCTGGTAAGATATGAAGTTGTCCTTTCGCTTTAATTTCTGTTAGGCTTCATCCTCAAGGTTATGGCAGGCCTCATTTATCATGCATACAATTTATTTTGTGGCAGGCTTTTGGGCACGGTAGCATTGACCCAGCGGAGGGAAACACTACTGAAAATTTTCATCAGACTTTCATTAGAACCCTTCAAGGCAATGCCCTAGATGCCCTCATTGAAGCAATGATGGAAAACCTACAGTATGTCATGCTGCAGTCAAGAACCTCTAAACTTCAGTCTAATGCCTGGGTGACAGAAGGACTTTACACGTTCTGTTGCCAGGTGATGTTCGAGTCTGGCTTTTTAACACTTTTTGGTAAAGAATTCAATTCAAATCATGACAAAAATCTATCATCAAAGCAGGAAACTGAGAGAGCTCATATCCTAAATGCCCTCGAAAACTTCAAGGAATTTGATAGGATCTTTCCAGCCCTCGTGGCAGGGCTGCCAATCCACCTCTTCAAGAGTGCCCACAGTGCACGTGAGAAGCTGGGAGAAGCACTCCTCCACAAGAACCTCCTAAAGCGGGACAATCTCTCTGAGCTTGTCACCCTCCGCATGTTCCTGAATGACACTCTGTCAACCTTTGATGACATGGAAAAAGCCAAGACCCATGTGGCAGTGCTCTGGGCCTCACAAGCCAACACCATTCCTGCCACATTTTGGAGCTTGTTCTATCTTCTTAAGTAAGTCAAAAAGTGTTTGTTACCTTCCAGCAATCAGTTCTTTAATATGGGCAGATTCCACTGCTTGATATATTGTCATTAAAAAGATTGTCAGTTACAACAGAAACAGCATGTTGTTATGTCCTTCCACAGAAACCCCCTTCACTCATTGGAGCCCAAGGTGTGGTATCACAGAGCAACTTCTGTAGAAGTTTTTTTTTTTAAGAAAAAAAGCCTCCAAAACAAAATCAAAACCATTTCAGGACAATGCTTTTCCAAAAAAGCTTTGGAGTAAAACTATGTGATACAACATTAAAAGTGGTGGTTGCAGTCAGAATATTAGTTGTATTGAAGGCTCACAATATAATCAGTCATTTTTAGACCATCTTACTAGAGGAGTCAAAATGATCTTTGACCCCATTATTGTTTTCACAGATACTTAATGTAGCTTATACATTGATAGATCCTACAGAGGTTGAAGTGTAGACTGCAGCTGCTGAGCTTGTTACTCTTGAGAGGAGTGCACAGATCCAAAAATACTTTTAAATGTCCAATTTAGAGTAGGCCTCTGTGGAGTATCATCTACCTCCGCATGACTAACTCTTAAGTATGTATCTAGCTTGCTGACACTTTTATTTAGGCAGTGGCTTGCACCCTCATCTCTACCTGCCAACGCTGCTGGCTGAGGTTCTTTAGTACTTTTCATTCCAAGAATGCATTCTGGGCTGGCAGTTTTTGAATACCTTGATTGATTGTGCCTTCATCAAGACACTACTGCATCTTGCATTATTATCTATATGTATTTCACCAAAGCTCATATATTCTGTGTCTGTGACAAAGTCTAGACAGTGAAGGATATTATGTAGACTTTCAGTATTAGGAAGATGCTTTTCAGCTAGACAGAATATTGCCACATAATGGGACTTCATCCAGGATAAGTGATGTTATAAAACTGATCTATGATCCTGTTCCTAAATCTTTCTACCCCAAATGGGGCTATTTCCTAATCTACAACTGATTGTTTTATTTCTTATTCTTGGCATTGCTTTTTTTAGTGACATTACTGTTTATTACCTGCACATCAGTTCTGTCCCTCTTGTCAGTGGAGACAGAATCAAATGGGCCTCTTCTTTTTTTTTTTTTTTAAGCTATCCTACCTTTGTCAAGACATGAAAAAGTGTAATAGCAGCATTTTGCTGCAACATTTTCATTTTAGAAGGTTGTACTTGTCAGGTTACAAACTAAATTTTAGTCAGGAAGAAAGGTAATGGCAGAACCCCATTTTAAAGCTTTCTGAAGTGTAAAATTATTTTATACTTCTGCTCTTTTGCTCTTAGGAGTCCAGAAGCAATGAAAGCTGCTGCCAAAGAAGTGCAAAGTATTTTGGAAAGTACCGGACAGCAGATCAGCTTAGATGGCAAACACATTTCCTTGAACCGAAAACAACTGGACAATATGCCAGTGCTAGGTAAGATTATTTTATGCACAAGTGTCAGAAATCACCCCACAATTCTCACTGCCTTTTCTTTGTTACCATATAAATTCTTTCCATGGAATTACTATGGAATCAGCCAACAAATACCAGAACAAAAAGTTTTAAGTACCTTAACAGTAGCCAACACAATCAGTCTTCCCAGAGTCCCAGGTGGTACTGAGAGTACTCAAATTCACACAGAGTTCACGAGTTTTTTGTGGGTGATGCCGTGTCTTGGTACTGCTACACAGCTGCATAATGTAGTACTGGAGACCCATGAAGAATTCAGAAATATATTTTGTCTAGTAATTACTTTTAGATCACATAAAAGAGTGTTGACAAATTTTATATCCCATTTCATATGACGTGAAGCAGTATCTCCTAATAACACTACTTCTATTTCTTTTCAGTATTTTTCAAATTATAGGCATATTTTTTCTAAAGTGTCCAAGTTACAGAGAATTTTGAAAATGTCACCTTTTAACTACTGGGGGTTTTGGTTTTTTTTTTTTTTTGTTAAATCAGCTTATAGTGAAACAAACAAAAAACCCTAAACCTGTTTTTTTTTTTACTATTGGTTTCTATACATCACTACATAAAGTTTGAGAAAATCCTGATTACTGCACTGTTTGGGTTTTTTTTTGTTGTTTCCATTTTTTACTGGTTTGTTCTTTATCGCAGAGTGAAAATGTGTCTCGCTTTCAAATATTCTGCTGCATCAACTATAAGTGTTTTTTCTAGCGGAAAGCAGAGTATGTTCTCAGTGTTATCTGCAGAAGGGATAATAATGCTAAAAAGAAATGAGAAAGACACTTTCTTAGGCATTTAGAAAGTTATTGTTAAATTTTTTCTTCTATTAAATGCTGAGTTTGATAATGGGTTTGAAACAGTTCAAAATGCATGACCTCCCCAAGTGCATACACATTCCATTCCCAAAGTAATCACTCCCTCCTCTCTCTACAGACAGCATCATCAAGGAGGCAATGAGGCTATCGAGTGCATCCATGACTTTCCGAGTTGCCAAGGAGGATTTCACCTTGCACTTGGAGAATGATTTTTACAACATTCGCAGGGATGACATAGTAGCTCTTTATCCTCAGCTGTTGCATTTTGATCCAGAAATCTACGCTGATCCCTTGGTGAGTATTTACCAAAGTGCATTGAACTCTGAGCTCCATCAGAAGCTTACAACCCGTTTAACAGGGCATCTATCAAGGGTACTGCCGCCCCAGCTGGTTTCCTGCTGTACTCCAGTCTGTCCTTACACTGGAGACTCAGTGATAGGCAAGAAAAAGAGTCAGGTTGAAGCAAGTGCTACCCACAAAACAGATTCTGGTGTAAGCAAAATGTCTACTGGCAGCCCAAGACAGCCTTCTACGTATTGCCTTCCTTGGCGGGGAAAGTCACCACTAAGGGGGGGTTGGGTGACAACAAGGATATGGATAATACTTTCCCAAAAGCTCAGAAGGAGAAACCTTCCATTTTTCCTGCCTGATCAAGGATGCAGGTTGTACTCCTTTCTTTAAGAGGTCAGAAAAGGAGAGCTATCATCAATAAAATGGGGTGATGTTGTCCCACATGACAGACCCTCACAGGGACTGCCCTTTCCAAAACTGTACCCTGGAGCCTGGCGCTTCTGCGAAGCACATGAACTCTCCAGTACAATGTTCTGTACTCTTACTGCCCCTTCCTCCCCTGGCTTCACTATGTGTCCTAATGATGTCACCTAGGTTTTTTGGAGGCATTGCATGTCAAGTAACTCTTCTGGGGTTTCATTGCAGACATTTAAATATGACCGCTTTCTCAACGAGAACGGAGAAGAAAAGACTGACTTCTACCGCAATGGCCGCAAGCTGAAGTACTACTATATGCCATTTGGGACAGGCATAGCAAAATGCCCTGGCAGGTTATTTGCTGTCCATGAAATTAAACAATTTTTGGCTTTGGTATTTTCATATTTTGAGATAGAGCTTGTGGACAACAATGTGCAGTGTCCTTCTTTAGATCAATCTCGTGCAGGACTGGGTATTTTGCAACCAGCCAATGACATTGATTTCAAGTACAAGCTGAAATGTCTATGAGTATATATTTTATATTCTACATAAACACTATGTACTATATAAATACACTAAATAACATATACTTTATATGTATTTTATGTATATATTCAAGTGAAACTTTGCAAGTCTTTGGGGAAAATCTATATGAAGATGCTAATTCATCAGTCTAATGGAAAATGAATAATGTATAGCATTGCGGTGTGAGCATGCAGTGTGTCGATAAAACTGTTTCCCCTTTTACCAACCATTTTGAAATTCAAGTTAATGTTCTGAATTGTGCACATACCAGAGTTCTTTTTTTCTCTCTGTCAGCAAATGCTTTCCAAGGTTTAGTTAGAATTTCATCAGGTAATTAAAAATAATTGTCAAAATTCAACTACAGTTAAATTTTATTACATTTTACAATTTAAATGTTTGGTACAGTGTTCTCCCCACAGGTGAAATAAGATTTTGTTGTATAAAGGCAGACTCGTCGTGGGGGACAGGAGAGTTTCCTAGGGAAGTACCTTTATGGTTTTATGAAAAACTAGTAAAAGACTTGAAGATCTACAAAAAATGTTCACGTTCTAGTGAAACTGCAGAACTTGTGTTATATTCTTTGTAATATAGTTCTTTTCAGAAAGTTGTAACTGTATTAAAATAAATGATATTGGCCGAACCAAATGCATCTCTAGACTGTTAGTCATTTTAATGTCTTCACATTATCAGAAATTTATGCACTCATCCAGAGCCACCTATGACAGCTTTAAACTAGTCAGCTCCAATACCAACATGGAGATAAATAAATACCCACCATATATTCACTGGTGGTTCTGGTTGTATTTTGTATCATTCTCTGAACTCCATCTTTCCCTAAGCCTCCATCGGTCATACTCTTTATGTCTTCCTAGTCTAATTCCATGAAAGTTATCATGGGTGGTATGCCCACACATTTCATTTTTAGAGGAGGAGAACAACCATTCCCGGGACAATATCATTCGGTTCTCTGTAATATCCTTGTCCTTTTCTGCTGCAAATGATGGATGGATAGATGTCAAAAAAAAAAAAAAAGTCGTTTTTTAAATGAAACATTTTCAAGCTGAATGAGATAGCTTTCTTATCATTTGCCAATGAAAAGAACAAATGGGCTTATAATATCATTGCTTGCCTGTTTTTGTGTTTTTCTAAGAACCTGTGGTCTGACCTTTTATCCTTGGCTCAAAAGTAAGACTCATCACAGAAGACGAGATTAAATGTTTTCAAATTTCACATTCTAGCAAGACATCCAGAGCTGATAGCGCTCTCCCTAAACATGGGATTTTGGATTGATTTGCTTTGCTTTAAATTATGTAGCCATCTCTCTTCTCACTATCTTCTCTGCTAAATATTCAAAGGTAAATAAAAAGAAACTGTAGGGCGTGATTTTATTTTTATTACCTGTGTGTTGTCTTTGTAATTTTATTTAATCTTTTTCTGTTTGCTTTCAAATGAGGACAGAGAGCACCAATTTGTTGCCATTCACAATGCATATAGTATTAAACTACTGTGGATAATGCAAGTGATTTTGAAGTATCACTTTGGTTCTCTTGGTATGGGAAATATCCAGTCTGTCACTACAGCTTGTTTTCATACTTCTGTCAATTATATTTGTGTATGATTTACAGAAATTACAACACATTCAGTGTAAGTTAGCACTGTCTCAGACATGAAAGCCTGACATAATCATAATTACGTGTACCCTGGCACATATTATTAACATTAGAGCATCTATCCCCACTTTCTTAAACAAATCCTTCTTAAAAGAGCATTCTCTGAGGGTATCCAGGCTATGGAATGTTTTAAGCAAAGTACCTTTCCTCAACGAAAAGGAACTGAACATAAAACTACAAGAGCAGATAATAAAAGATAAGAAAAGGACTGATAAACTAATTTGAAGTTCCCTGGAAAATTAAGCCTTCTTCGACATCCTCCTGTCTCCTTCAAACTGATTGCTCCAGACTGCTCTGACTGTGGCTTAGTGCTTCGTCTCTGCTCCCTCAGTCTATCAGAAACTGAAGCATTCAGTAGCCTTGAGAGCTGACCTGACTTGTCAGCTACCCAAAGCACACAGACCGCGGAGAGCCGCAGGAAAGGTAAAGCCACCACAGGATTCACCCTGCAGATTAAAATCAAGTTCTGAACATTGGGAGGTGGCTACTGGCTTTATTCCCAAGCATCAATGCTCTCAGAGACAGCACAGGAGACACAAAAGCCATCATCCCCATGTCTCCATTACCTACTCATCTGTTCCTCCTTCCCCTTCTGGGGGATAATCCCATTCCATTAGAATTACATTCTCAGGGCTTTGCTTGGCTGGCCCGATCTCATTGCCCAGCCTTCCTTACTGCACTGACAGTGTCTGCACCAGCTCAGATGCCCAGAGTCTTTCCTGGGACTCCAAAACCCACTCTTCCCTCAACTACTAATTCTTCCCCTTGCTATACTTCTTTTTCATTCCTTCTGGATACTTGCTACGTGGGCAGAGCTACAGAGGATATTCGGAAAGGTATTGGTGTGGTCTTGCTGGTCCTTCAATCCCTTCTGCATTTCAGCTAAAAGTTCAGCCACGTTTTTCATTGCAGCAGGCATACTGAATAAAGCTTCAGTTTCCTTTTGAGGTTTACTCTTTTGTATCATTTTTTTATTACAGTGAGGATCAAATCAGTCTTTACTGTTCAGAATGTATAAGATAAATGCTACAAATGCATCTGGTTTGGTCTACTGCCTTCAGCCAACTTTGTACCAAGCAGCTGAAGAGCAAGCAAATAAAAATTGTGAAGTTCTGTCAGGCTGGACTGCTATTTAAAAATGTATGCTTGGCTCCAAAGTCAATGCTAAAATTGTTGACATTTTAGAACAGCAAGTGCTTCATTTCAGCCCCTGAAAATTTCTAATGAAAAAAAATCTAATATGCTTCTCTAAAAAAACTATTTGCAATTAAAATAACCATTTTAAAATGAAAAAGTCATACATATTCATGCAGACAATGAACAACTTTGCTTTAAAAATTATTTCCTTGAATATGCAAAGTACAAAGTTTCCTTTTCAAAGACATTTTAATAAATGTATGTCCAATGGAACAGAGATATACTCCTCCAGGGCAGATATGGCTAAGGAACATCCAGAGACCCCAAATATTCATGAAACACAACTATCTTGCAAACATAACACAGACCTACGTTCTTTAAAACCACCAGCTTTTCTACACCTTACATTGCTCTCCCAGAGAGCTAATTCAAAGATTTCCTAACAGAGCCAGTAAGACCGTTGTCAGGTAACAAAGCACAGGTGAGAAGCAGGCACGAAGGTCCATAACCATCCCACCCAAGTCCAATGCCGTATCTGCAGCGTCACTATGAATTGGCAGAATCCAGCACTGTTGTCTGACTGTGCACAGGGTCCTGGAAGGGTGGTTCAGGGCCTCCTGCCCAATCTCCTGGAAGCCTCACACCTTTCCATCGGTGCTGGGGTAGCAATTCTTCTTGGGTGGCTGGGCCCATATTCAGTGTATAAAACCACAGAGCTTGTTCTGCCCAGTTCTGAAGTCCTGCAAGATGATTATATCAGGACATCTTCAGAGGACTCTGAGGAGCAATGCCACGTTTTAATGTTGACTTAGTGTTATGTGACTGAAACCCCCCTCAGGTTATGTGACACTCCCCTGAGCACTCTTCCACTTTGGTACAAAAGACATATCAATGAACAATCGGAACAGTTTTGGATAAGGATTTTTTAAATATTTAAATTTTCTTTTATAGTGGACTACAGACAAGTATTTTTGGTTTGCTGCCATGGCTGCTAATTTTCTAACCTCAGATAAACCCTTTTTACCAGAGTCATGCAGATGCAAGTGAGGGGAGAAAAAGAGTACAAAGTCTGTGGCTGCTATGCCTCAGCTAAGGTAACCAAACACTTCAGCAATCGATAGTCATCTGCCTTGCCAGGGTCATGGACACCGCAAGGTTATAGCAGTGCAATTCTCTTTGCTGCCTCTCCTAGCGGCAGCGCTTTTCTTCAGACAGGAGATCAAACAAAAAGTAAAACTCAAGACCATAAGAGCAATTAGAAGAAGACTGGGTAGATTGAGGCTGATGGGAAGGAGGCAGTGTCAGTCATGGGTTGTGTGAGTGTTTTGCACTTGAGGTAGAGTGCATAAAGAGATGTGGGCAGAAGCGGGGCAGAGACCTCACCTCCCAGGTGAGAACCCAAACTATTCGTTCAGCTCAGGCATTCAGTCCTTCTCTCCAGGAGTCTGTAGCCCGTTTTCTCTGAAAAACACAACAGATTCAGCAGGATGATGTGCATGACTCCTTGCTGGTACACTTATAGCAAAAGTCCTCTTCTGGCAGAGAAAATATTCCAGTTTGACTGGTCACTGAAGTCCCTGACGTAGAAGAGGAAACTGAATCCAGTCTGTTGACGCCCCAGAGGACAACTCTAGTCTTGTGGCTGTCCTGCAAAGCATGAGTAAGAGCGATGGTACCACCTGAAGGAGCCATGAGATATTAGGCATACCAAGGAGATTAATGCTGGAGCTTTTTTGGACCCAGACAAACTTTGCATGGGGGCAAGCCCAGTGCCTCTGCCCAGTGACTTTAGGATTAGGAGCAAGACAGAGGCAGTTGGGTGAGAGCAGGTGGCTCATGGCCCAGGAGAAGGAGACATTTTGGCTGAGCCACTGTTATAGTTTTCAGGCTAAAAGAAATCTTTGCGTCATCATGGACCTCTTGGAGGTGACATGGTCACCTCACTAAAGAAAGAAAACACCTTATCAGAAAACGAGACAGTTTTACATTTCTGAAACCATGCTGGCCATAGCTGATTTTCACCACCTGGGATTCACCCATAGAGAAACTACTCCAGATAAGCTTCTTCTACATGTTAAGGGTCATGTAAACCTACTCTGGTCAGTCATCTGCCTCCAGAGGCTGAACCAGCTCCTTTTGGCATCACGAGCATGAAGCTGCAGCAGCCACATTTCGAGGCAGTAGTGGCAGACTTGGGAGCAGGAAGACGAAGCATGGAGGGGGCTCTCAGTGGTTGAGACTTGGGCCTTGTGAGCTCCAGAACACTGGTGACACTCTCAGGGCCAGGGTTCAGCCTGGAACTGCCTGACAGGTTGAAGCTAAAACCATCCTAGCCAGATTGGAAAAGGAAGAAGCTGTCACTGCACTGTGTGAGCACTTGATCTGCAAGGCTTGTTTTGAGGAGCTCCCCAATGGCAGAGAGAGAGAGAGAGAGAGAGAGAAAGAGAGAGGGAGGACCTCCTGGTATGTGGACACTGATGGGCTGTGGGTTGAAGCTGTGTGCAGAGTGCTACTCTTCTCAGTTGAAACTAAAGCCCTTCTGGGCTGAAACAGAAGCAAAAGTGTAGGCACCTAGTAACAGAGATGGCACCAAGTTCAGGCAGACACTCTTCCAACAGCAGTGGTTTTGGTGACTGTGATTCTCAACATGACTTTGAAATCCTACCTAAACTTCTTAAATTGTTTTTGGATTTTAGTGTACAAACACACGGATAAACTAGTGTTTATAACAAGACCTTTTGTGCAAGTTTCTGAAAAGAAAAAAAAAAAGAAAAAAAAAGGAAGAAAAAGAAGAAAAGTAGTGGGAAAAACATGGAACATATTTTAATGATAACTATAGCTTAGTTGTCAGTAGGCTGCTTCAAAAGATACCGTTGGTGGTCAGACAAGATCTGCTCTCATTTACACCACAGTAAGATCACACAGTTAAATGTCACACAGAGGGGGCTTGATCATAATTATGCCTCAAGTCTGTACCTCTTCATCTAGCTTCACACAGGCAGTTGGGTGGTACAAGCAGTCATTGCCTCATAATAACCTTAGAATTAAACAATAAAAAAGTCACATACTATTAATTGGACTGCTGTCATTGTAAATACCCAGCTTGCTAACTGTTGTTGACTTGAATATTTTTTCTGCCAAGACAGACAACTCTGTGGGACACATTTCAAATCAAATGATCTTCAGCAATCCATGAGTCACAAAAAGAAAGAGAGGTCACTTCAGAGCAATTCACTAGAGAGACACAGATTTTATTTTTTTTTAGTTAAAAGTTAATTTTACATAATTCATGAAGAAATTAGATTCTAACAGCAATTTATTGAATTCAACTCATCAGAGAGCAGGATCCCACAGAGATTTTAAAAGATTAAAACACCTTGGCTGACTGAATTGCACTTTTCTGAGGAGTCTTCAGTATGTGGAACCATGCAATTATTTCTCAGTAACATTTGTGTGACAGTTGACTGAGAGTGAATTAGATGTCTCACACTCTCCAGCAACTGCAAACTTGAGATACACACACATTCTCAAGAATATAATTAAAGACCATAGGCTGGAAAAAGTCAGGCTAGAGGTCTACTTGATCTTAGTTTTCCTTTCTCAGTGACATCCTACAAGTACTGGTGGAACTGCAAGGGAGGACAGAAAGCATGAGTGGAGCTCCCTCAGGATCCATATAAAGTTCTAGATGATGGACTTGTTCTCAGAGGTGCTCAACCTACAAGAGCTCAGCACTTTTCAAGAAAATGACTTGTTTTCTTTGAGGTTCTGGAGGGCTTTGGAAGGTCTCCATGCTCACATCAGCTGCTGGCAAACACGCTCTGCCAAGTGCTTGCTGTCAGGCATGTGGGGCCCAGCCCTCGCCACTCCTCTGATGTGCTTGTGCCTCTGTGCCATGGCCGGTCTCGCTCGGTTTATAGAGAGACAAACCTGTGTCTCTTCGCAGCCTGTGCTCCATATGGACATCTGGCCTGGCCTGTGCAGAGCATCTCAAAGGGCAAATCTGACCCCACAAGAGAATCCTGGACAGACACAGACACTTGTTGCTTACAAAAGATTAATCACTCACCTTGCACAACCGGTTTGAAGCACAGGGTGAGGAACATTGCCCAAAGGCTTGCATCAGCAGGCAAGAGGAGATCTGACCTGTGGTGACCTCAGTTCTGCTCCCTTCTTTAATGATAATTGCTCCTTATGCTGAGGGAAAGACTTCCTCTCCCTTTAAGTGACATTTCAGCTCTACTGCTCTGCCCAAGTAAGCGAAACCTCAGGAAAGGCAAACAATCAAGGGTAGGGGTAGGGTGTGCTCTCTAAAAATACATCCTCCACATTTAGCTGACTCACTTCACAGCTATTTTATTTCCCAGGTGGAAGGAGTGTGGCACAAGGAATAACGTCCTAATGAAGATTAAAAGCTAATGCTTAAAATGACAGGAGAAACCATTAATGATGCAAGTGACAGCCAGTGGTTACATGGGTTCTGTCAACTGTGCCTCCTACTCTTGGCATGAGGCCGGTTTTGGTATTCGCTTCTTACAGGCATTACCACTGCAAACCCAGGTAAACAGACCAAAAAAACGGTTGTCCATTGAAGGTGTATGTCTGGAGTTCACCTGCATCCATAAAGACACTAAAGTCAAAGGACTTTCCCTGAAACATGAGAACATGATAAAGCATTAGGAACTCTGCAGAATCTGCAGAAAACATAACCAGATGCCAGATACATCTATGGAGAGATCCAGTGCACTGCAGAGCTATCTGCATCTAACTGCCCTGAGGTTCCTAACGGCGGCATTGCAATGGCAGAAGACAGCAAGGTACCTGGCTGCACTTCAGAAGAGTCAAGTTAAATGCTGAGGTTCCTGGTGTAGACAGACCAGAGGTGAGGGCTGAAGGGCCAGCATGAACTTATTGGAGTGCATCCATAGGAGCACCACAAAAGGAACAAATGGCTGGAGCATCTTTCCTATGAAGACAGGCTGAGAGATTTGAGGTTGTTCAGCTTGGAGAAGAGAAGGCTCTGAGTGGACCTTATAGTGACCTTCCAGTACCTGAAAGGGGCTTATAAGAAATCTGGGGAAGAACTGTTCATGAGGACATGTAGTGATAGGACGAGAGGTAATGGTTCTAAACTAGAAAAGAGGAGATTTAGGTTGGATATTAGGAAAACATTCTTCAATATGAGGGTGGTGGATCATTGGAAAAAGTTGCCCAGAGAGGTGGTGGAGACCCCATCCCCAGAGATACTCAAGGTCAGACTTGATGGGGCTCTGAGCAACCTGATCTAATGAAGATGTCCCTGCTCACTGCAGGAGGTTGGACTAGATGTGTTTTAAAGGTCCCTTCCAATCCAATACATTCTATGATTCTATGTCACCTCATGAGTGTTTTCTAAAGATAAATGATGTCACATCCTTTATCCTTGGTGTCCCTGCTAAGAATTTTTTACTGTTATTTATTATTTATTATTGTTATTATTCCCATACAGATCAGGACTCTGTTGTGAGAATTATACAAACACAGAACGAACCCACAATGCTTCTCCCAAGGATGTCACAATCTAAGGAAATGACATGGTGAAAATCATCCAGCCATCCAGCCATCCATCATCTCACAAGGAAACAAGGCAGCATTGACAGCATGTCAGTTGGTGGTCTGAGGAGGCCAACGTGTCAGTCCATGTCAAGTTTATCACTGACTTTAAAGAATTTTGATCTGGGCAGATCTATACATCTAATACCAGATGACTCATAGGTGACCCATGGGTCACCTATGAGTCATCTGGTATTAATTTTGCTCCTGGAAAGCAAAAAAAGAGCTGTTTGGTGCTAGAAAAGATGCAGGAGAAGGCAGTGAGAAAGTGTGGAGGTTTGCTCCTGGCTGAAGGTCAGAATCCCACCAAAGTCACTCTATCACTCTCCTCTTATCTGGACGGGAGAAAATATCTATTGAGATATAGAGGAGGCTTCAGTCTTCACTCAGTTCCTCATGAGTTGCTTCTCCCACTCTTTCCCTTCTCTCAGAACCTTCTCTCAGAACCTCCTCTCCCCACTTCTTCACTTCACTGATCTTAGTGTCTGCAGAGTTTCTTCCATCTTCGCACTCCCTTCTCTGGTGGCAAAATGTGGCTGTTTGTGTTTTTCCCTCTCTAAAATGTGATTCTCAGAGGCCTGTGACCGGCTCTGATTGGCCCGGCTGCCCTTGTCAGTAACGGGGTTTGGGAGTTTGGAATTGGAAGCACACCTGGGATTTACTTTGTTGGACCCCTAAGAAGCTTCTAGGTGCTTCTTAAAGGAGCCACATTGCAAAACCACCACAGAGAGGAAGGATCACACTACAGATAAATGACCTTAGCATCAAAAATTCACAGAATCCCAGAATGATAGGGGTTGGGAGGGACCTCTGGAGATCATCTACTCCAACCCCCCTGGGGGGTTCCATCCAAGTGGATGTAGTAGGACAAGATAGCACTAGAAAATTGCAACAGTGCAAGAAGGAAGCACTTGGATGAATGCTTTGTTAGGAGAATGGCTAGGCAAGGCTCTACCTTCACAGCAGTTATGCAGAAGCCAAGACAGCATTTCGAAAAGAGGAGTACCACTGTGACAGAGATTGATGATGGCTGACCAAGGGTGAGACACTGGCTTTGAGACTTGGCCTGGGTGAAGGCACTGAGAAGCAGTATTGCTTGGGTGAAACAGGTGTAAATTCATTTGATGGGGTGCCAACACTTAGTGCTGCACTTCAGCAGCACTCTAGACTGTGATTTAATGATGCGTTCACCAAGCTATGAGGCAAGAAGGGAGTGTATCACCATCATCACTGAAGTCAACTTTCACTGGGTAACAAAAGAGAGAACAAAAGGTTAAGGGAAGGAGTGACAGGCAGGGTGACTCAGGAGGTACTGATAGGACAGTGTCAGAAGAAGAGGAGGAGAGCCCAATAAGAGTGGCTGTTTAGTGGAAATCATGGACTGTGGTTTCCAGAGTAGACCTCAGACACCCTATTCTAAAGAGTTACTGCTGTAAATAAAATACAGCAGACTGAATCCACATGCAGGTACTTACTTATGCAAATATTTGGTACCACACCGATCAAAGTTATTAGGTGATAATGTTCAGCCTTGGAAACTGCCCTTGAACAGCATTTATTAAGGTGTTCCACTACTACAGCTATTGCTAAAGAACTGTACAACAAACTGCACCATCAACCAGCCTTGAACCTTTGTGCAGAGGACTACCAGTAAAAATGTACAGAAAATAATATATCAGGAGCCTGCCAAACAAAACACCCATGCATCTATCACCAGCACTACGGGATCGTTATTACAATTCATGTCTTGTCAGAAACATGCTGAGCAACAAGAAGTAACTAAGGAAATGCAGAATTTTAACTGCTTGTTATGCTTATCTGGGGGATAATTAGAGCACTTTTTGAGGCAGGAGTGTTTTGCAAGTTAACAGTCTTTATTTCGAGTTCCTGGCTTCAGTGTAATATAAGTTTTTGTAATAAAGATATGGTGACCATACAATAAAGAATGGGAAAAAAAAATCAAATGCACATATATAGATGAAAATAACTCATGATATAGCCTGAAAAATAAAATACTAAATTGTGCCACCAAAGACTACATGAAAATAAACATTTATAATCCTTTTTTTGTGAGTGACAGAGAGCCAGAGCGAGAGTCAGCTCGCAGAATAAGAAACCAGTACGTAGGTGTCCATATGTGAACTAGTTCAAAACTCCTGATATAGCCCGTGGAGGTCTGGTCCACACAAGCAGACAGCTGAACACCAGCAGCTGCCAAAGTATATGTGTCTATTTTAGGACAAAATGTAAATATCTAGAATGAAATGATGGTTCTAACAAGGGGTTTGGCTCAGTTGTCCGCACACAGGTATCTGGAGCCATTTGAAATACTCTGTGGTACCCCATATCATCTCTACTCTCGCTTCATACAAGCACGTGGATCCTATAAATCATGAGATCTGTCGACTTCACGATGTCCACAGAGACTGAAAAGCTTCTGGGATCTGACTGTGGGATGACAGTCTAATCAAGCCCTAAACCTCCACAGACTAGATTGGGGGCTGGGCACCTTGCTCACACATAAATGCATACGGGTAGATACCTACACTTAAGTGTCCTAAACTTTGAATTGAATTATTTTCTCCGAGTTTCGAGGAATGTAAAAGAAATCCAGGCTTTTTGATCACTGGCTTTTAAAGCAAATTTTGATTTCTAGAGGAACAATAGGTATTGATCGTGTAAAATAAAAAACCTGTCCTGGAGACCTTTGCTCTCAGTCATCGTCTGAAAGGAGATCCTGAAGAGACAGTGTTCTTGGTTCAGGGGGTTAGACCTTGTGTCACGTGGTTTATGCATAAGCCAAGGGAGCTGAGATTGCACAAATATGGCAAAATACTTTGGCCAAAAACACTTGGGGGAAAAAAATGTAAATTGTAGTCAAATAAAACGGTTATATATGGTTTTCATTTCCTGAGTCACTTAGAATTGAAACAAGCAAATTAATTCATTCCTTTCACAGTATCCAAAATGAGATATTTCTGGTTTTCTTCCAATTAAAAAAAGCTCTTTCATTTCAAAATTGCTTCAGGTTAAAGGGTTAAAAGGTGAAAAGCACAGCATTTTGTTTCATTAGATCTATACTGGCTGTCACAATGTTTTGGTGTGACAAAGATTCTGATGTATTTTACTTAGGTCAGATCTGCTAAACGTCTACCATCCAACTCCTTCTGAAAAGAATTATTTTCATAACTTCCCCGGTAACTCAAACTTCTGCTTTTTCATTTTAACTGTTAACTGTCTCCTACCATGAATTCATACATTTAAATGCATGAAAACTCGTACATTTGCTTCTGAAAACATTTACCAATCACTTTTGCTTTGGAGTCTTACACAGTGAAAATTTCTCCAAGATACTTGGCATCTGTTTGTGTCCAGTCTTATCAACAACAATTGGAACTTAATCTAAAACTTCCTCCATAGGAAGTGAAAGCAATGTGTACTGCTACTGCAAGTCTATTCTCTAACTTCCTCCAACTTTTACTACAAGGGCAGGAAGTGGCTTTGTATACTTCTATTAACTAAAAATCACACAAGAGAGAGATCAGGTCAGATAACAGGAATGATTTTCTGTGTATTGTATGGACAAATATGGATCCATCAAATGATGATGTTCCTGACTGCTGAAATTAAATTTTAGTATGCATCATGAATATCACTTTAAAATATATCAGAGAAAACAAATTCAAATTCCCAATCATAAAATCAAAGTTGCTTAACTAACATTCAAGTCTGGCCTTAAAATCTCTGGTGTACTCAGGCTTCTTTTTTAAAGCCTAACACTTTCCTCTCGTTGAGAAGTGCAAGTTATTGGCAGAATTTGCATCCATATTTCACAAAGGGAATTTAGAAGCTACGGCATCCTGAACAAACCATGATGTAGTTCATTCTTGAAGACTGGTCTGATTTCATCAGAACAGCAGCTTTGACAACTCCTGCTTGGCTTCACCTATAGAACCCTAATCCAAATGATATTTTTCTATCTGATAGTATTTTTTTTAATCCTGTCTTGCATGAATTAAAATATCCTTATAATTGTAGACCAGCTCTCTGTAACTACTGCTAGTACATAAAATTCCAAAATCTTCTGAATATATTATGAAAATCCATATTATGGACTATCACGTTGCTCCTCTATGGAAAAGATGCTGATTTGTTTATCTAAGAGTAGACTTAACCGAATCACTTAGCAAAATGTCGTTTTCCCCATAATAACATTACACTACTGTAACAGCATTTAACAAACACTTGGTTACTGTGCTTCTACAAAGACAGCAGTGCTATCTGAGCTTGAAACTGGCACTATTCAGATAAAATTCATAAAATGAAGTGCATGTTTGTTGGTGGCCTTGGCCATGAGTAAAGACTATTTGGAAATCACTGACTCCAGGTCACCTCTACCTTTTCTGCTTGCGCAGTCGATTGGGTAATAAAGCCCATACAGACAACTAAGGCAAACAGACCTTGCCAGGTTGGCATGTTCTGACTTTTTATGGGTTCAGCTAAACTGCCACTTCAAAAGAGAAAGAAAGAGAAAACAAATATTTTTTTTTCACTTCCATGCATTTTCTCAACACCAAAGCTACAGATTATACCTATCGATGCATCAACCTGGAGACCCCTTGGACTGATACTGCAGTACCAACCAGGCACTAGGAACCTGACAGGTACTCAGAGCTAGAATTGGAGAAACCAATACCTAGTCATTAAACTGATTTTCTTTTTTATTGTTTCAAAGTTTACTGCAGTAGGCCAGATCGCAACTAGAACTAGGGAGCCACTATTTTTAGGAATTGCAGACTCACTGAGAGACATGACACCAGCCACAAAAAGTTTTGGACCTGAAAATTAAACCTAAAGTTAATAATTCTCACATGTGCCTGCAGGTGGGCCAAGAGACTGTAGGGAGTTGCCCAGGTGGACAGGCAGAAGGCATTGCAGGCTCGAGTCTCTGGTACACACCTTCTGTAATGCATAGGAGATAATGGTTAGCTGGGCAAACAACAAGTGAAAAAACGCTGTGTGGAAGAGGTCACAGTGCAGGTTAGAGGAGAAACGTGGAGAATCAGAGTGCTCCCAAAATTCTTTCAAGGTTCTAGTTTTCTCACATTTATTTGCTGACACTGTGACCTACTCCACATGTTTATCTATACGCAACCTAAGCTTTATTTCTTAATTTGGGCCATGAGGTACTACAGAAAACCCACAAAAAACCACCCAAATGGAACTGTATCTGAGATCTGCAACAACAAGAATTCAAAAAGCATGAGATAAGTACATCTCACATATTATTCACAGACCCTTGGGAGGGGTGTGTCTCAAAAGAATTGTCAGATTTTAATGTGAAGCATTAAAACACCGGGTAACTCAGTACAGCCTAGAATATATGTTGACTAACCAAGCTTTATCTGCTAATAAACCAAGCAAAAAATTATAAAAGAAATAAATCTTGTCATAGTGAAGTGTGGGCCTGAGGAAAGAGAGCTGCCATCATGAGAATTCCACAGGGCTGGAGTCCTTGGGCAGAAATGATCTGCCAGCACCATAAGCTTGCCAGGAGGGATACAGGGAAGGAACCAAAAATTTCATTACATCATTTTTTCAGTGCACGTGTATTAAAACCAAATAGAGGTATGGCAAGTGCAACATCTACAAGTCACATGGTGAGAAGGTAACAGTCCAAACTTGCTTAATATATACCCAGGTCAAGTTTTAGCTTAGTGTATCTTTGGGGTCTTATACTGAAGAAAGATGGATGAAGAAAGGTCTCGAGGGAAAGGGGAAGACCAATCTACATAGGAAGTTCCATGTGAATGTAAGGGAAAACTATTTCACGGTGAGTGTGACAGAGCACCGGAACAGGCTGCCCAGAGAGGTTGTGGAGTCTCCTCTGGAGACGTTCAAGACCAATCTGGACACATTCCTGTGTGGTTTAATCTAGGTGATCCTGCTCAGGCAGGGGGGTTGGATTAGATGATCTTTTGAGGTCCCTTTCGACTCCTGACATTCTGTGATTCCGCGATTTGTAGCAGGGGCTTCTTGCAAACCAGTACAACTGTAAGAACTGACATACCACAGGCAGTGTCCTACTGAACAGGATCAAGCAGCAGAGAATTTCCAACCACCAGATGGTCAGGAATGAAGGAAATCAGGTGTCACCACCAGCTTTGATTTGTCCAACAGCCTCTGAGGGAACAGCAGGTATTTCAAGCTGAGATGCATTGTAAGTGCCCATCAAAAAACATCCTCTCCTGCATATGATCGCTGAGGTGTGGCTGCTCTGCCTCCTAGGCCACAATAGCCTCCAGATTTGCCAGACTGCCACATCCATCTGATCCCTCTTCTCTGTTTACTTAGTTCCATTTATTTAAGTAAGGGCTTTAGAGAGGGATACAGATCACGGAGATGCAGACAGAAACCTGAAAGCTGAATTGCACCATAAAAAAACCCCACAACTCCTTTGAAATGAAAACCTTTTGTTCAGCAAGTAAAAATGGCTCTACTATCATCAAAGCTTGAAATCATCACTTTGCAAAGAATCTTTCATTTTTTAATTTTCCCTTGTCATTGTGACATGTGTGATTAATGTACAATGGCCAAGATAGAGATGTTCAGGGAATTCCCCTTGGGCATAACCCTAATAATGGGGCTTAGCCCTCCATTAAGGGTTGTGACTGATGCCAGACCTCTCTGTTAGACCTAGATGAAACCTAGAACGTTTCCAGGGCTCTAAGTTTTATTTTTTATTCTACCAAGGTGGATTGTTAGCTTCTAACTTAAAACCAGCTTGCAGTACAGTAGGGTCAGGAAGAGTTAGCTCTCTCCTTGCAAGCCAATTGCACAAGGTTTTTTTTTCTATTTTTTACTATCTTCACAAAGGGCAGAGGGAAGAACCCCCTCAAAACAACTAAACTCAAGTCAGAACAATTAGTCACTTTTCCTTTTCATGGATTACACGATAAACCTAAAACATGCATCTACAACTCAGTGGTAAATCCCAACTTTCCCCACGTTAGGATTTGAGATGGGATTCAGGTTCACCTTTTTCCTCTGAGCAGATCCTTTCAAAGTCTAAGTGCCTGAACCCCTTTCACACAGACCAAATGCTGGTTACAGAACTTTAGTGGTGACCAAGTTACCAAGCAGTTCCAACTAGGTCTAAGATCTGTGTCTTTTTTCCAGGAAAAACAGTGTTCAGGAAGACTCCTTAGAAAACAAAAAGAAGTATTAGTCTATAAGAGCTTGTGCAAATCATTTAGTAAAACACGTTTAAACATAACCATCTGCCTGTATCCACTTGCAATCCGTCTTCTGCTCTCAATGATTTCTTGTAGGCTACAGGACTCAGGGACTGCTACAGGAAGCAGCACAGCATTAATAAAAGTATGTAGGAGTTGAATTTTATTGTTAAAAGAGTTGAACATGGCCATGGAGAAAAAGTGGTAGCACTGTTCTGTGTTCAGAGCCAGTGTCTTCTCCACTGAAAATGTCTCAATTTCTTTTAACAAGAACCAGCTTGCGAAGAGTAGTAGTAGTAGAAAAGTAATCTCATCTACATTCTCTATTAACTGTAAACTTTCCCAAAACACCAGCATTTAGATTTCTGCACTCATGCAGAGATTTTTATGTGTAAAACCTAATTTAAAATAGATTAACTAAATCAGCACAAAAGACTGACTGTAAGGACATCTATATTGTGAATATCTGATCATGATTTCATTTAACTTAATTAAGAACATTTGCAAGATAAACAGAAATGAATTCTGTTCAGTGAAATTAACTTTTTTTTGGGGGGGGGTGGTGAAGGGGGAGGTGTTTGCACTACGCAGGCACTAAAGTTCTGAGGCTTTCACTAGTCCAAAACACTGTATCAGTCATTACTATGGAAAAGTTAATTAAATCTTTGATTTGGAAATAGCAAAATTAATTTTGCCCTCTAAAAGCAATTATGTGATAATTCTTAGGACAGTTAGAATCCATAGTATTTACTATTGTGTTTTTTTCTAGAATAGACAAAACACATTTTTGTGTTAGCATCTAGTAAAACCAGCAGCTTCACAGCCCTGCATAAGACTCCTTCAGTTCAAACTACAGCGAAGAACATCATATAGGAAAAACGACTCATGAGTATTCCCACTTGGGAGTACTTGCTCATTAGTATTTAAATGTTTTAAGATCTCAACAAATTAATTTAGACTGAGGTAGATTTATAAATGTATAAATTTATAAATGTCCAGAATAATTCTCTAAAGTATTTTTATTTTTTTCCAATTCCACAGTAAAGAATGCCTCACTTAATTTACCTCAGTGCAGTTCAGAATAACACATCTATCTTGTCATAGCCCAGAAAAATAACACAAATATGTGGCTTATAAATCACGTATTTAACTCAAGAGCAGGCAGCTCCCAGCAAACAGAGAAGAACTGCATACCTTCCCTACTTCTGTTTTAGATAGAAAGCTTTTTGAACTTGTTTCTTTCTTTTAACATTCAGATGTTCTGACACAGAGCTCTTCAATTAACAAGACCCTTACTACAGGATGAGAGTTGCAAGTAAGCAGTGTGAGAAGATGACTACTTCTGGTCTGTATCCTGAGTTCCATTAATCACCTCTCTGTCTCTAATGAAAACACTGAAGATGTACAGCAAGGTACATAACACTCCCAGCCTTCAAATATGAAACACACAGCAGAATTTACTAATTGTAAGCATGGTTGGACAAAGTGAATTGCTTTCCAAAAGCTAGGCCATCTTATTTTACCTTGTTGCCTTAGTAGCAAAACACAAATTCAGTTTAATTAAAACAAATCTTACAGAGAATCAGCATAACAATGAGAAAAAAAAAACAACAAAAAAACCTCCAAACTCAGAAGGCAAATTTAAATGTCAAGGTTGCTTCATTCCAGTAGTTCAACTATTGACAAATGTGTTTTCATTTCACTTTAAAAATACCTGAACCAAGTTTCCAGCTTCTTTCTCATTCTTGTTATGCTTTTCTCTACCAGTCTCATAATACTTTTTTCTCCTCTCTGAAGTAAGTGCCCAATTTAAATCACCTAATCCCTCTGGTTTCTTCCTAACAAGCTACCCATTTTGAACTCTTTTAAGATAAGGTATTTTAATTCCGTATTTTCATTGATTTTTTTCATCTCAACTCTAAAGTTCTTAAGAAACAGGACCAGCACCATAAGCATTATCAAATTCACCAATTAAAAACACATGGATTAAAATTGTCTCCCAGCCACAGTCAACTCTGTAAACCTTAAAGGGGTGGGAGTTGTTCTGCTTCACCACTGTCGGAAAGAAGACACTGGGAGACCGAAGGTAATGACTACCTTTTATTGTCTCAACTACTTGCAGGAACTGCATATGATTTTATACTTTTTAGTTACATTCCAGCAATTTGAGTGTCAGTACACGATTGGATAACATCTTGTTTTTGCAAGTAGTGATTGGTCAGGCATTATGTAGGTTAGTATCTTCTGTTATGGCTTGGTTATAACCTATCTGAGGGTCCAGGCACAGATGTTCAGCCTCCTGTTTTCATCTAGTGTTCAGCCACAAGGTCATGGGACCTGATAACATACATACCGTTTCGCTCACTCAGAACTTTGCTTCAGGCCAGAGATACTCTGCAGCATCATGGCCTTGTGCTGCTAACCATCCCCCCAACACACCGCTTTCCTACTGACAGCCAGGGCCAGTGCTTTCCCATCTGTTGGTGTCCTCCACAACTGGTGCCAGAGTCATATCTGGCTGTACTAAAGTACTGATCCAATTACTACAGTTCACTAAACACTCGCCACTGTTGCTGCCCACTGTCGGTTATGGTTGCACTGATCTTCAGCTTTTCAAACCTATTTTCAAATGATAGCAGCTAAATAGTACCAGTGATCTCTGATCTCTTCAGGAACCCATTCCAACTATATCCATCCCTTAGAAATGCCGGGAGCTTTTGCTGTGACATGAAGTCAGTATTACCCCAGTCCCTTGCTGTTCACGGTGTCACCTGTCCACATGCCCAAGCTGTCAGGCTTAGTCAGCATGAGCAAGGGGAAGGTGTATCTCTCTACATTCTCCATGCACAGAATAAGAAAATTTTAAGATCATGGGAGCTTCAGCTTCTGCAAACAACTAAGCAGGACGCTAGTAACAGCTCCTCTGAGTGCCCACACGCTCTTCCATGGTTCATTTAATAGCGGACAGATTTTCACCAAAGAGAAAGAACAGCATGAGTCAGCTGTTAATATATGCTAAAAGTGCAAGTGTGTCCCGGAGACTGATTAGAGCAGAACAATTACACATGTCTCGGTGTGCTGCTGGAAAAAAAAGAAAAAACCCAAACCCAAGCCTGACTCTGTTTATCCAAAATAAATGATTACGAAGATGGTCGAGAGAGAGGTTCTTAACAGAAAATGTTCAGTTTGGGATTATTTGGCTTTTGTGTGATAAAGGATTTCTGGGAAAGACATTTACATATTTGGGTTTACATATTTGGCAAGCAATAAAATTACCCCTGCATCACAACATAAGTTAGGAATAAAAAAAAAGAATTGCTCTTTTTAGCTTAAAGTTTTAATTACTTTAGCACATGAAATGAGTTATGATAAAAATCATGCAGACAGATTATAAACAAAAATACTTCAAATACAATTGAACGTTTAAAATTTACCCAAATATCTACTTTGAGGTAAAATTGTGAGATTAATCAACTATACTGAGTAATTATAAGCTTAGCATAAATAAATATTATATTCAACAAAATAATCCATGAAAACAGCATTTTTAACATGTGTATCAGTACAAGAGATACAGCCCATTCACCTTCCTTTAGACTGTTATCCATTCATGTGATATAAAGCCACCAATGTAGGATTCCTATCTGTCTACAGCTCTGCAGGGCCAAATTATTTGGAGAAAAAATACATAATTTCCAAGATTAAGGGGTTTAATTTTACACTTTCCAAACAATTACTGTGAAAGCTGCACAACCAAATCCCCACTGAAAGTTACAAAGATGATTGTGCATCTTGGTGGGGTTTTGGGAGGGTTATTTAATTAACTGTTCATCGGAATCATGTTGCTGCACAGGGTTCAATTGCATACTCAGATTCAAAGTGACTACAGGCCTACTCTTGTGAAATCTAAATCACAGTATTTCATCAGATGACAGTTGTCTCTCCTATTTCTTTAACTTAAATATCAGGAAAAAAAGAAAAAAGAATTCATATTTATTTTCACCACTAGTAGAACAACTAGAATACAAATGAGAACAATCTATTCTGGTCTGTAGTAGCTGAGGTTTGCATCTCCTGAACGGATTCACTTCATACAAACAATGACACAAGGAAAATGACATAAAAACTAGAATATAAGTATTATACTGCACCATGAAACACTAAAAACAGAATATACAAAAGTTATATTGGGGCACTAACTATCTGTCAACCTAATAAACAGACCACCTTAAGTATTAATACAGTTTGGAAGGTAAACATAACCTACAGGCTAAGTCTTCAAATGGCTGTTTGTCAATGCAGCATAAAACATTTCCATAGTGCAAATCTTACCAATGGTATTAAAGATACTGTCCCTTTCAGAAAAAATACTTCTCCCCCCACTCCACTCAAAATAAAGAAGAGTCATAAAGTCACACCTCATTTCACATTTAGTACAAGCTGTCATTTAAAACATACTAACACAAGGAAGCTTAATTTTAACACTGAAAAAGGGTTGGACAATGCTGAGAAATTAAAAAGTTAGATATGCTATAGCTGGAAGACATGAAACCCAAAAATCTGATCCACGGAAGTGGGGGAATAAAAAGACACTGATCTTCTTTTTTTTTTTTTTTCTTCCATCTGTTGGAAACATATTGTGTGACAATACAGCATGCTCCCTCTATTGAACCGACAACTGTAAGATTACTTTAATTGCTGTAGAATCACAGTGTTAAGTATATCTGCTTCTTGCAGTGTCAGGCTTTCATCTGTTAGCTCTTTATTTGGAAAGGTAGTCACGAGAACAAAATCAGTTGTTGCAAATGCTGGACGGGACTGGATAATGAAATCTCGAATATCCTTAATCCTGTGGAAAGGATATGGACATGAAAACTCTGTATGATTTCAATATAAACCTCTGTACACTAAGATGATCAGAGGACATGAAACCTTCTAACAGACCAAAATATTTAACATCTTATTGCTTTTACATTTCCATTTGATCCAGATAATTAATGGTCATAGCCTAGACTGTTTTTGCTTCTTGCTTAAAATTTTTTTGCTTCTTGCATAAAAAACCTGAAAAATTAAAGTGAATGACACTTGTTTTCTCAAGTATCAAAAAAAATTTGTAACATAGGTGTATATTGCAAACGAATACTTAAGACAGAATGTCATGTAATTTCAACACCAGCTATAAAAATATTTACTATTATTAGTATATTCTATAAAGTTAGAATTATTAAAGTAAGGAAGTATCTTAAAATATATGATGACAGTGATGAGTAAGCAGAGGGGAATTACTAATGTACTACTTCAACAGCAAGAAGTTTCCCCTACTTTCAATTAACACTGAACTTCTGAACACTAGTTCATAAAACCATGACATTGACAGTGTAACACGGATAATTCAGTCTTATAAAATGAGGATGAAAATGAGAAATATTTTAAAAATAAAAAAATAAATTTGAGGTTTCTTTCCTAGGACAGTAATTTGAGGATAAATGTTTAAAGATCTACTGTAACAAATAAATAGGCAGATTAACTGTAGCCAAAGAAACAGGGACTGCAACTTTCTATCCATCCTCAAGGCTTATGACAGAAGCAATGCACTTTAGTAGCTGATTTTTATCATGCATATGGCAAGCGTAACTAATACGCTCGCATCCAAGAGAAAGTTGATAATGATTAAAATAAGTTTCTGTCAACACATTACTGGGAAGTTCACCACTTCTACCCTTTCACACAGGGTAGAAGAACCCAAACCACAGCTACAGAGGCTCCCCATAAGCCCCACTCTTTAGCTAAGTCACTTCTCCAGCAAGTGCTGTGAAGAAAGGATCTGGGCCTGTCCTATGAGCACACATTGTCAGATCTGCTAAAATAGGGAAAGTTATTGCTGTGTCTTCCTCCCTGCTGGCATCTCAGCTAAAACTGCCTCATTGTGGTGTGTGTGCTCTGTCAGGGGAGGCAAGCTGCACATTGGCTCTGCCCTTATTCTGAGCCAGAAGGAAAAAAAAAGAAACACTTGAACTCTCCATGTAACAGTATTAACACTGAACTGAGTCCAAGATAAGACCACCTTCAAGGCTGGATTCAAGCTCGGTTTCAGCAGTTTTAACACAATGGCGCAGATTTCAGATCAGAGCTGGCTTCAGTGCTGCTTGTTGTGAAGCCTGGGTGGAACTACTGCCCAAATCTCTGCCCTCTGCCCAAAGTTCTCTCAACCACGCAGTGCAAAGTAGAGTTTTGCAGAACCTTGCACTAACACAACCTCTTAGGCAAATAAATGGTGTTGGACAACACCATTTGTGGCAATGTCCCAATAATGTCAATAAAACTGATGGAAAGCTCTTATCGGCAAACTTAACTGATCTGAAACCCCAAGTTCACACGCTGCCAGTTCCAAGGAGATGACCATCCAAAACAGAACAAAGTTTGGTTCTCAACGTTTTGTCCAGCCTACATACCAGAACTGTAAATGACTATGTTATGTCCATATTCCCTTCTGCATCTGGGCTGCAGTCTCCACTTACAACCCATGTAATGTTTAGTTACAGTCTCCAGTATGATGAGGTAGAAAGCTGGAGCTCCTGACTATAGGCCAAAGAATTTCTCTGCCTGTAGCATGGACTATATTCAACTCGTACTACATCCAAAACACCTTGCAATAAATTGCCTTCAAATCATCATCACCAAGAAGGGCTCAGGGGTGACAACATAGTAAGGTTGCCAAACTCTCAGTCCCCTGAGAAAAGTTGCAGCTTGTACCATGTCCCTTGCAAATCGCAGGACATAGCTGGTCATGAAAGTTTGTGACTTCACAGTTATCAAGTATAGTGTGTTTCCAGTTACATAATTTTGCTTTAATAGTCAGTTTATCAGTCCATCTGTATTGTGAAAATGACACACGAGCTGTAATGTTTCAGAGGAACTGTACTCTTCCTCTTTATTGTGCTCTGTCAATAGTCACTTAATGACAAGACAAAAACAAAGATATGGTTACCCTCATTGATGAAGCATCAATTTACCTGTGTGTTTGATTAAATCTTTGTATTAGTCGGCTTCCATCTGCCAATCTAATTTGAATTTTAGTTGCTGGCATGGAATCATCAATCAGAACAGGTGCATTGAGAATGGATTTCTCCTCCTCTTCTGGGGAAGAAGGTGTGCTGACTATTTCAGGTGTAAGGCTAAAGGATCAGAAAAAAAATGAACCAGATGTTACTAATGGTGTCAAGCCAGAACTGAGTAACATTTCAGTTGTCTTTTTCACTAAATGACCACCATGTACAGCTTGTACAAATGAGCAATTGAAATCCTTTCAAAGCTATTTGAACTAAAGTATAAATACAGCTTTTTAGAGACACAAATAATGCTTTTGTAGTTTCCTGCCAATGATTGCACTAATATTTTTTTCCCTTATAATTGCATATCATTACATTTGCATTACTTTAAATAGGTAATCAAGTACAAACAAAACCATCTTTAGTTAGGCTTACATAGGGTGAAACTACAGTCTTTGATACTGAGATAAAAATATCATACCTCATAGACTATATTAAAAAATAAGCATGCACCACTGTACTGCATTAAACTGATCCCAACTGGTTCAGTAATTGCTTTCAGGGGCACTACTTTATGATTCTGGCCATCTCACACTCTGTTAGAGCACAAGTGATACTGACAGGTAACTGGTATTGCCATGTAGTGAGCTTGGAGTTTTTTCCATTTAGTATACAAATAATATAAACCTGATTGGAGACAACCCTTTTTTGCTCCTTTTCTTTTCTTACAAACATAAGACTTCATAAACTGCCAAAACAAAAATGCCATGCAACAGGTACGCACATTTTCTTATATACAGGCCCTCCTCTCTTCCTCACCTACTTTCTTTAATAATCTTAGAAAGTCTTCAGGTGAAGAGGTTATACTCTCAACTGCTCCCTAAGTCAGTCCTACCAGAGCTTCTCAATTTTACTGAGCACATTTCCTCATTCTTAAAAAGATGAAATACAGATTGGAAACAGCTAAGAATCATTTATTGAACTGAATTACTTGCAGAAGCATACTAGTAATACCAAACTGAACACATTACAGGAAGAAATGCAATCATGAACAGAAACCTAAGCATATTTACAATATGAAGCCAGCTGGAAAAGATGCTTTAAGTCCTGTAACTGTTATGTGAAAAAGCTGATGGTTGACAGAGCCGATGCCACATTACTGTTGACTCTTACCAGCTGGCTTAAGATGAAGAGAGATGATGCACTTCTGGACAAAATTAGTCTGAAATGTTCAGCCACGGGAATGAATTTTGGCACATTAGGTATCAGTACAGTTGAATTCTGTATGTTAAAAGAGCTTTAACAGCACTGGCGCAGAAAATGAAACAGAACCAGATATAGGCTTTTCTAAATCATTGTATTCCAGGTTTTCTACTACACTTAAGATTTTTAGTTGGAGATAACACTAGAACTAGATGAAGCAGGGGCTCCAGTAAGAGGATAAAAATTAAGTCCCCTCTTCTCACAAAATTCAGGCTTTGCCATATTATTCCATTTAGGGAAACTCTACTTGGTTGTTTTTTTTTTTTAAAAAAAAAAGAATTTAAAAAATCTCCTGCTATAGATTTTTTGAAGCCTTGTTTGAAGTTTTAATCAAATCCTAGCAGAAGTTGAGAGTTTTTGATAGAACTTATTACTCATTTCTTCTGGACCAAATTTGAAAAAAAACAGAGTTTATCAAATTACTTCTCTTAAAGCAAACTTCAAACCTTGAATAGCTTGTAATGAGTGACTGTTTACAGGGTTATATTTTCAGGACAGTATTACTTCTGTCTTATTTCAGAAAAAAACAAAATAGCTAAGATGTTCCCATTAAAAAAATATTTTTCCTCTGCATTAAGAGAAGCATCAGCCGGACTGTTGCAATAGCATCTCCTGTTCCCTTTGCAACACAACATGTACTGCAGCTAAGCCAGAGCAGAGTTTGTCCTTATTGCCTAGGATCACATTATGTTCTGCCTGTTTCTCACTAAGTAAGGAGCAATTATTTGAATCTGCTTCCTCTATCCAGACAGAGATTTTTCTCACAAAGTTTGTACAGTACTAATCTCTCCTCAGCTTCCTTTACTCCCACTTTAAACATGGATTGATTAAAAAAAAAAATTATAGGCAAAATTATATGCAAGAACAGGCGGAATCTCATAGTCACAACAAAGCACAAAGTATCTAGCAAATCTATGAGCAGTTCCATGACGTAAGACTAAGACTAGCTTTTTTTTGAAGGTTTTATATAAACTTCCATGATTACTGGTGGCTCTGTGAAATCAGGGATGTTGTTGCACAGAGTGATTTCAAAATGCTTATGTCATCTGATTAGCTTCTCCAACCGTCTACTAATTGATTAAACCCACTTCGGAAATAACATATGAATACGCAACAGAAAACCTGGTATCTTGTACCTTCCAAGTTTTTGCCCTTCTCCACTGAAAGCTTTGAATCGCAGTCTAGGTTTCACATACTCCTGTTCTTGGTGGTCTTCCATATCCAAATTAACCTGGCCACCATGAACCAGTCGCTGCAGTTCCACTGGAATTTCCCTTAATTACACAAAAAGAAGTTTGCTAATCACATTCTGAACTGCAATACAAAATTACACAAAAACCTTACACAGTACAGTATGAATAGACATTATTAGCATCCTTAAGATGTCTTATTAATTTATTTAATCCCAAAATAACAATTTTTTTTAGAAGAAAGAAAATCAGTGATCTGACAGCCAAAGCCTAGAATAAGCTAACAAAACATGTGAAACTAACTAGCTGTCTGTAGCAAGCAGCATTCACAAATAAACACCAGAAGGAACCAAGGTGTTCCAAATGTTTAAATACTTTTAATAATTATGAACATGGAGAAAGCATCTTTCTTCACTTCACTGGACATACCTCAAAATATTGCCACTTTAACTTACCCTCTTTTAACAGACTCAAGAAACTGAGCATTTGTTGGGTCTGAATAGGATCTCAATTCGCCATCATCTAAACTGAAGCCATTCCTCCACAGTTTCAGCAAAATTTGAACCTATGAAGCAAAAACAGTTAATTTTTTTTAAAGACAAATAAGGTATTTTAGTTTTCATACAGATTAGCTATAACGTTTTTGATCTTCACCTAACAGTTTTTGTAGCAGACCACAAACAAGAAGGCAACTGACAAAAAAGAATGGAGCACTGCACTGTAACTATCACAGTTAGAAACCTTTAAAAAAACCCAAATTATAGTAATAGACTACTACCTACTTCAAGACTGCTTTTACAGTTGGGGAAAAAGAATCTCTGTATCTGTTATCCACGACATAGTAGATGATACAGTGACTGTGTAGTGATCTCCAGAGTGTTTCAACTACTTTCATAAAGCCGCAAACATTTCTTGCTGATAAATTAAGAAATAAATCTGTAGAATTACAAATTCCTGCTGATACAACAATTACAGTGAAATCTATTCTTTACTCAAATTATTACCTTCTGAGCACCAATAAAGTTGATACCAGCTCCATTCAGGTCACATGCTGGAAATCAGCATTCTTCACTCCCTTCTTACTTTGCTGCCTGCCCCTCCAGCCAGAGCCTTTCAACTTCAGAGGTGCAGGTCTCTTCCCTATGACTAATGCCTTGCAGACACACACAACTAGGGTTCCCTAGCTAGTAAAAACAACCTTACTTTAGAAAACTATCCCTGTTCCCAGAGTTACTCCATTGCAACAGGCTTCTGGCTTAGTAGAGCTGGACATTACTTATAGGGTAGAAGGATTACTAAAGAGGGTAGAAGTAACAGGTCCTGGAGTGACATGACAGTAACCCCCAGACTGAATAACTTCCCTTGGCCTCACTCATTTCTTAATTTTGTTTCTAGATAAGCTTAACATTTGCTCTAGCCGTTCACATGAATGGCAGAGGATAGATATTCCCCTAACACCTGCCCTCCCACACTTACGGCCTATTAAGTGAGAGGAAAGAAGGGCCAGTTTTCCAAAAGCCTCTAACCTTCTGTTACACCATTCCTGCAATACAGCCATGCCCTCCTAATTTGCAAGACACAAGAGACAATTCCTAACCTAAGACTTAAAATTTTAGCACAGCTAAGAGAATGCAGAACAACTACAGAAAAGTAACCAAGAAAAATGTGTGCTAAGAATTCAAAGTAATTTGTCAGAAAACTCTGCAACGGAGGCCTTAGGGGTATCCAATGAACATCTGCCCTTTCTGGACAGTCCCACTTTAACAATTTCTACTTCACACATATCTATTATTACATATAGTAGTCTTTCTTCAGACATAGTTACAATAATACTGTCATTTAAAGCTGTAAACATGGCTAAGCGGACATCTGTTGGAGATTCTGTTTTCTGCTATTCAGAATTTTACTTACATCTTGATTTTCTCCATATATGTATTCAGAGTGCTTTTGTGATGAGTCACCCAATCTATATCCACCACCTGAAAATGACTGGAAAAAAATACAGAGAGATTGCAAAATAAAATTTGAAACAGTTTCCTAAGGTTTTCACCTAAGTGCAAATAAAAGCATTATCAAGCTTGCTTCTGTGATAAAAAGCAAATAAACTGTTGTATATTTTCTAAGTGGAAAATTATATCTAGTAACCATAATCAAGCTAAGCAGGTTTTATGTGATGCATTTCCATTTCTAATCTGTACACTTTTCCAAACACTAGCAATTCAATAGATAAGAGATTTTGATTGGGATTCAACTGCAGTTGATTTTTTACAAAACATCTGAAGATAAAGCAAGTAATTCCAGTTCAGGATGATTTCTAATGATTCCCCCCATGAACTGCATGGTTCCTCCCCACCTTATTTTCTAGAGCAAGATATCTGAGCACAGGTAACAGCTGTGTCGATCAGATCCTCTGCTATTCACAAATCTCAAAAAGACATATTTGCTCTCATGTGGTTGGATGTTTCAGAGAGAATGGTGTAAAGAGAGATGCAAATATCTTTTAACTTTTACCTTAGCTTTACTGAAATCACCAGATGCTCTTGAGGCTTCATCTAACGGGACAGCCCCATGCTCTTTTGCTTCTTTGAAGAGTTCAGCAACAATCTTACTTGGATTATTAGAAGCCCCAGAAATCTGTAATCCTCTGTATTCTGAGTCACCTGAATAAAATCTTTAGAATAGAAAAAGCAGCAGATAGAGTTCATAAGCAGCAATCCTTTAAATGGCAAGCATCATTTTCCTCCACCCATTAGAAGAAATCAAAGAGCCAGATTTGGCACAGTATCTTCTCATTCTGATCACAGATCCACTTGATTCTGACTACCAGCAATCTAAGCAGCACTGCTCCAGAGAAATTACAGTAACAAAACTAACAAGATGCCTCTGGAACAGAGCCGAGAGGTTTGGAGCCAAGGCCATACGTTTCAGCGAATGCAGTTCTGATGCAGCCATGTTTTTATATACCTCATCTTATGTGGATGCCACCTGCACCCAGAAAGACCCATTTCCTCAGGGGTGTCCTGTGAATGGGACCATGCCAGGGATGGTTAAAATACAGATTCACAATAAACTCTGCCTTGGCAGAACAAGTATAAAACTGTTCTTGGAAAACATGAAAAGTGCCACAGCTTGATCTTTTAATTTAATGATCTAGTATGTTTCCTTCCAATATCAGAAACAGAAATTTTTAATAAATTTAATTAACCTTACAAGGCATTTTAAAATCTGAAGAAACTGCTACGAAAGCTAATTTGTGCTCTTTTTCTTAACATAGCCCCATTTCTAGCTTTTGAAGATACAATGTTAAACTACAAATAAATGTGTTCAAAACTTTATCTCCTTGATCATGAATATACCTTGAGATGGAGGCAGGCAGTATAAAACTTTAAATACCAATGGAATATATATGTTTATATATGCAAAACCTGGCAAACTTGAGAGTGTCTCTGATTACAAGAAGTGTAATAAGTGCTTTCTACTTTCCTTGACTTTTCATTGAACTACGTGAGGCAAGGCAAATCAATTAATCCATGTGAAACTGTCTCTCGTGCCAGTGACTTCAAAATGCTGCTAAATCCATTGTATTTTGCAATTAACTATAACCAGAGGGTGCTGTACAATCATGGTAGTTTTATGATGTCACATAACTGGCAATACCTTAGTATCATCTCTCATTTGTACATAAATCTGTATGTATTTCCCCAATTAATATTTAATACGAAAAAATAGTTATTTAATAGATTTAGAAGAATTATAGTGGCAAGGAGATGAAACAAGAACTCTCATCCGAGCTGGTAGTCAAGGAAGAACAGAAGTACTCAAATATTTGAGTTAAGGATACACAGAGCAATTCAGAATATTTGAGAAAGGGCAAAAAGTCTTTCCGGTCTAAGTGTAAGTTACAGCCTTTACATCCACAGGCACGTGTTAAGGCATATACAGGCTCTATATGACTACAGCCAGATCTAAGTACAGTTATATTATAGCAGTGTATAGCTTGCACTTCCTCTAGTAAGTCACACAGCACCTCTGTATTTTCTAGATCGTTGCAGGACAGACTTAGCTCCCATGCACTTTGAAAAACAGGGGGTAGTGAACTGCGAGTTTCACAAAAAAACCCCACCACCTCCCAAAACCCAATGACTTTTACAGTTGTTGAATGATTTTCTTTTTGTTTAAAAATACCTTTGGTTTTCTTTGTCGTCGCTCATACTTCTCTCTGGTTTTCTCAGCCTCCTAAGAGAATCAATTTTAAGACTGCCAAGAGGATAAAAGAAAAAGTTTGAAGATGACTGGTACACACACTTCATATCTAAGTTACAAAACTACTTATTTTTCAAGAACTAAGGGTACTAAGTAGGTTTTTTTTTTTTTGTTCTCACTCTTTTGGACAAGTATATAGCTGTGGATGCTTCTTAGTGAATAAGCAGGAAAGGGCACATGTATGTCAGAATTAATTACTCTTCAAATTATTTCCACGTTTTAGCTGATTTTGTCAAGAGGTAAGCTGCCCAGTGAAGTCAGTTGGCTTTCTTTGATATCCTGAAGAACCTACCTATGAGGATCCTAAAAAATAAAAAGTAGTAGTTCTTACTTCTGTTTTACACATCTTTAATATGTTCAATGACAACATTGCAAAGACTTTAAAAATACTATAAAACTGCAGAATTAGATTCTGTTTTATGACGGGGATGGATCAATAAGGAACCACAGGACAAGCTGGGGTCTTTAGCTTGCAAAATGCCAGGAAAAGCTGCACAGATATATGCTCTTATCCTCTAGTGCCTGTGATAAAATTCATCAATGCAAGACGTATATGAGGTAGCCAACTACCATGAGATAAGAACATACAGGCAATCCAGCAGAACACTAGTTCACTTTTATGCAATTAGTCTGAACACATACCTTTGAAACTGCATCAGAGCAGGCCATTGTTAATTTTTAAGTATAAGTGTTGATAAAACAATGTAATTCTGTATCCCACTGAAGGAACTGCTGCTTATTACTTTTGCAGAAAAGTATCGTTATGGATTTAGGTCACGGGCTCTACATCCGCCTTAATCTCTATTTTCTTCTTTTATTGCACTGTAGGTTTTGTGTTGCTTATGTTTTTGTGCCAAGCATCCTAAATTTCTTAAAAGAGCTTACACAACATGACAAAATTTATAATATTCCATTTGTTTCACCGGGGCTCAGACACATTTTGCTATTCCTGCAATAATGTAAGGTAAAACAAATAGTTGAAGAGAAGCAGTGTTTCACTGCAATTCATACACGACTTAGTGAGAGCTAACTAAAGTCTACTCAAAGAAATAATTTTGGTTACCATGCAAAAAGCAGCCATCCCTTCTTTCTCAAACAGATTCCAGCATGACTGCCAACACCGAGTGTTTGCCAACAGCTCTCACACCAAAGTATTTGAGATAGTGTATTGCAGCTTTTCCTTCAGTTCGGAGTGGGAAGTTGTAACTTCGGCATATGTATCGGAAAATGGAGCCATTTGCTTTATTTGTTTATAAACTGTGCTCTAAGAAGCTGATTAGTCAACTTTGGTGGTCTTACCAGAACAAACAAAAATCTCACCAAGAAAGTTATTATTTCCAAGTGTCACATACTGTGCTAACATCTCTCTTCCTAAAGATCTGCATTTGCAGACGCACTTGAAGCATGGGTCAGGTGACAAAGATTTTTTTCTGCTGCTTAACCTCTTAACAGAGATCCACATTGGCAACAGTGATTAAAAGACAAGCCAAATAACAAGCCTTGTTATGGCACCACGGACAGCAATGACTTAGAGTCTTGCTTAAAACAATTTAAGTTAAAAAATTCAAAACTACACTGACTCTTCAAATGCTATGTGATCTGAAAACACCGCACGCCAGCAAAGGTTGGATTTACATACAGGTCTGTCTTTACACCACCCAAACTCAGGCAAATTCATTAAGAAGCCCTTCCTTTTTCTCTCACTCCACAGGAGACTACTAATGAACCTATTAATAATTTTTCAAATTAATATTTGTCTCATCAGGTACTGATGTAAGTACAACCCTAAAAGCAGCCCACTTGTCAACTTTTAAACAAACTACCAATTTGCTGAATTTTGAAGAAGCAAAGAACTGCAGTATTTTTCTGATACGTTGATTTTCAATCTTTCTGTCTCCATAAACAAAGAGCAACATTGTATTTCACTTACAGTATCTTCATCTTATTTGGAGTGGGTTTCAAGTGTTTTGGAATGCCATATAGCACAATGGCTCCTAATTAAATACACGTTATAAAGCATTCTGAGATGACACAGACTATGCTTTATTACGAGGATTCAAAGTAATGAATTGTAGATCAATTTTTTTATACAAGGAGGAGATCAAGCATGACAAAGTACAGTACCTATTCAACTCATTTCTGAGGTACAAAGCATGTCTTACCTCTGCGATATTTTAGTGTTACTGATCTTTTTAGTTGTTGATTTGTCAGTACACAATGACTGCCTTTTAGCTTCATCTTCGTATAACTCTGCCAAGGCCAACTGTAGAGAACAGAACTCTTTTTAGCAGTCTGTAACTCTAGAACTACATATGAAAGAGAAATAAGACAAAAACTAATGGAAAACATGCCCATCACCTGAAAATCAGAAACATCAACATGAGAAACACCAATTCTCTAAACTCAATGTGCTTTCTGCTTTATGAAAAAACCCCACATGATGCTTAATGCTATTGAGTCTTGGAATTTGTACTCTGCTGTCACTTGGTTCACACTGCTTCACTAGCTACATTCAGCAGCCTGTATCTGATTCAGAATCACGTATATATTAAGCACCATCTCATTGTTGGAAAAAAGTTGCTACGTAACCCTCTGATAAGACTGGCAAGCAAATAAATTTTACAAACATTTTGCAAACAAATGGGAAAAAAACATGACTCAAATAAGCTTGTACCGGTATTAATAACCACTGCTGCAAATACTTTACAAAAAACCAAAAAGTTTTTCCTCAAAGGTTCCCCATATGCTGGCGTATTACTGGTAAGCTCACATTCAGGAAGTTGTGGAAGGCACAGCTAACACATCATTTTTAGCAATCTTACTTTTGTCCTGAATAAACTATACTCTGTTCATCAAATAAGCCTTAATTGTGTTCCCAAACTATTTTGTTCACACTATGCAAGCAACATTAACGTTTTTATCATACACACCAGAATAGGTACTAGGCTACAATTTAATTAGTTTTATGTAGAAGGAATACACATTAAAATAAAATGAAACATCATCCATCCCTCAAAACACACTGCTATGAACACAGGATATTAATCTCATATTATTGTGAGGCATTTTATGCAGGGGGGGAAAGACGAGAAATTAAGAAAATTAAAATTGAGTAATGAGACAGCTCAAGAAAATCACTGAAGAGCTCCATTCTATCTGAAGACACTGATGGGCAAGTCACAGCCAACAAGCCCATAAGCAGACACTAAAAAGATTAGGTAAAGATCTAACCTATACTATCCCTAATCCGAAAACTGAGGGATGAGGAAGTGCAAAAGGGCATGGTCAGGCTTCTGTGCATTCCTTGTACTGCATCTCTTACAGTGCCATGACACATCAAGCACTGAGCTGGATGGATGGTCATAGTCACTCTGACTCAGGTTTGTACCTCTGGGTTTTAGCATTTTATCAATAATAACCTACCCCAAAGGCCTCTTCAGTTGACCAACAAAAGACTCTATGAACCCAAAAGTATTAACACAGATTTTATTAGTTGAATACTGCAGCAAAGTTAAGGTCAAGACGAAACTATGAAAATCCCAAATGGTAGCCAAGAAAAAAAAAAGAAATTATATCTTTCTCTGTTGTTTATGTACAGTTAAATGCAATAAGAGCAGTTCAGTTACTAAACATTTCACCTGTTTTCCAATGTGTTGCTAAAATATTTTGAACCAAAAAAGGAGTACTGCTGAAAGTGTCTGCATTTAACTACCAATGCCGAGTTACATTTGTGATCTCTCAAACGTTTCCTCATGCAAACCTGGGAAAAGATATCGTCCTTAGTCTTATACCACCACATCTGCCGAGACTGACGTTTGCATGCGGGACACTCCTGGCAGATAATCGGGAAACACGATGGCGCAAAAATACTTCCAGTAGAGGTAAAACCCCGCTACTGAAGTGTCGGGAGAGCCCTTCCAGTTCCCTACAGAGCTGACCACCACACATGCTGATCGCCCACCGTTTCTCTGAAGACCTTAGTCCTCTTTCAGAGGTGTCCTTCCCTTCCCGGCTTCAAAAGGGGGCTCATAGGAAAGACAAGAAAACGACAACCTCCGCTCGGAGGCCCAGTCCTGCTGGCCTACGGCAGGAGTGCCCCGACAGGCAGCGATCGGAGTGTGAACCGCGCCTGGCCGCTCCCCTCAGGAGCGCCTCTGAGGGGACGCGACACTCCGCCCCGCTCGGCCCCGCCCCGCGGAGGAAGCGGGCCGCCCACCTCCACCCGCTCACTTGCAAATCCCGGGCGCTGGGGGGGCGACCGCTGCCCCGAGGCTGCCGATCCCTCCGGCCGCCGCTCGCCGCAGACACTTCCCCTTCCTGCTGCGCGGGAGCTGCCCCGCCGTCCGCCATCTTCCGAAGGCGGTGGCGGGGGCGGACGAGGGGCGGGACAGCACCGGGAGGGGCGGTGCCAGCGCCGCGAGGTACTGGCGCCGCGACTGCCATGGCAACAGGAGGGGCCGTCGCGCCGTAGCACCGCTCACTGCGCTGCCACCATGGCGCCGGATTCATGGGGCATGCGTATGGCTGGCGGTCAGTCAGCCAGTTCATCTGACCGTTCGTCCGTACATCCGGTTGGTCAGTCTGTCCGTCCCTCTGTCCACTCCATCCCTGTCAGTTAGTCAGTCCATCCATCCATTCAGTCCGTCTGTCATCCAGTCTGTCTATCCAACCATCCAGTCAGTCAGTCTGTCTGTCCAGCCAACCAATCAGTCCAGTCAATCTGTCGGTCCCTCCATCCAGTCAGTCTCTTTCTGTCCATCTATCCATGTGTCCAATCAGTCCAGTCAGTCAGTGGGTCTCCCTGTCTATGCACCCTCAGTCTCCCTTGTTCATCCCCTCTCTCAGGGGAAGCCCAGCCGTGCCCCTCCCAGCAAACACACACAGGAGGTGGGTTTGCTTGCTGCCTTCTCTCAGAACCTGATGGTGAAAGGCTTTTGTTCACTGCCAGGCCTGGGACAGCCTGCCTGAAAACCAGCAGCCCTCACTGCATGGTGTCAGCCCCATGGCTACAGCGTGTCTGTGGCACATGAGGAATATCAGCATACTTTTACATGCAAGGCTCTCTGAAGAACTTACAAGTACCTTTGGTGATGGCTAATACCAAACTGGGTTTTCACTGAAATGCTTATTCAAACGCAAGAGGAGAAACCAAAAGCAAACTCAAGAGGAGACACCAAGCTGAGTGGCGCAGTTGACACCACAGAAGGAAAGGAAGCTATCCAGGGCCATCTAAGACAGACTTGAACGGTGGGCCCAGGTGAACCTAATGAGGTTCAACACTGCAAAGTGCAAGGTCTTGCACTTGGGCCAGAGGAATCCCAGACATATAGACAGGCTGGGAGAAGAGTTCCTTGAAGCTAGCTCTGCTGAGAAGGACCTGTGGTCACTACCACTCAGCTGACCATAAACGTTATGTTTGTTGATATATACCAAGGGATTGTGTGTGTAACAGGGAGGACATTTTTATAATAGTGAAACAAGGAGTCAATAGTTTGCAATTCAATATTTCATCAAGACATGACCCACAGTATCTACACGCAAACAAGGCACTGCCCTGAGTTGACTAGCAGCTGCAAGGTCTTGTAATCCAACATGGTGAATACAGAAGCAATCACAGTTTTGTTTAGAGCTGTGGATTGACAGCTAAAATAACTAATGCAGCATTCACAGGTAGTGCTTGATTACCCCCAACTGAGTCACGCTGGGTGACTCTGGTGACAGTGATCCGAATGCTGTTCCAAAATATCAGTGAAGCTGCAGCAGGAACCAGCTAACCAGCTTCAGTCTCTTCCAGTGCATTCAGCTCAGTCACCCACCGCTCTCTCTAAGTAATCTGTCTCCAGCCTGTTGACACTAGCTTACATTTCAAAAAGGCTGGGAGAGGTGGTTGATGAAGCTAGGGTCACACGGGATGTACTAAAACAGACTGTTAATCTGCACGCCTATGTTGGTGCCTTCATAGTCAGATAAAACCCCAGAAAGAGGGTCAGAGAGATCTGTTCTAGTCCATAAACAACAAGGGGAAAAATGTGGTCTGGTACCCAGATAATTCATGTAGCTCCCACATTCTGAAATTTGTATGCTGATCATGTCTGCTTGCAAATAATTCTTACTCTTTGTTTTATTTAGGGAAAAAAACCCCAAACCTGAATAGAAATAAGACCCTACATAAGCTGGCTCCTGTGCCTGAAGCCTTCATGTGATGGAGGCTAAAGAATAAAAATGTAGTCACATGTTTCACTGAGCTTTCCTTGACGCAGCTGTTTGAGTGAAAATGTCCTGTGGTGATACAGACTGAATTAGCAGAGAGAATGTCTAAAATGTAATCGCTTTAAAAGCCAAATAACCTTATTGCAAAATATTCTTTTTTATAATTAGGTGTCCCATGTTTTGACAGGTGTATCTTCCCCAAACATTGGCATTATTCCTGTCTGTCTTTGTGATTGCCAACTTTGGTTACAGCTGTCAACAATATTTCAGAAATACCCTGAACACAGATTAGCACTTAATTTTTTCTCAGTGTAATTTATATAGTTGCAGACATCTGGAAATTTTAAATTCCCTATCTGAAGCAGTCATTTTAACTTGCACAGTGTTATCCTTTTGACCAATGTTTCCTCAAACAGTTACAGATTTAAAACATTTAATTAGTATGTAGGAGCTCTAGTTTCTTAATTAAAATTGACCCTGTAATTTTCTTTATACATGAAATACTATTCAGTTATCCTAGATAGTTATTTACTTAGCTTAAAACTAGGAACATTTGCAGTCTTCTTAGGGGGATTAACTCAGGAAACAGACAAGTCTTTTAAAAATCTCACAACAGTTAATATTGTTCAGAACTAAATCCCTAACTAAAATGAAAACAAAAATTAATTAAAACAATTATCGAAACTCCTCAAATTTTGGAAGTAGTTTAGGAGAGAAGAAAAGGAAAGCATAAAGTTAGAACAAAGGTAAAATGAATAGTAATTTCCTTAGAAAGACATTCAAATTAAAAGTACTGTAGAAGCTTTAAAAAGAGTTATCAGGATAAGGACTGACAAGAAAATTTATCTTTTTAGGTCTATAAACATTAAGACTCAATCAGTGTAATGGGCTTGGAGGTTGACAGAGAGCCGAAACCTGCTCATTGGGCAGAGACTTTGAAATTCAAGGACTGGTGATGTCAAATTAAATTTATGGTCTAACCAAAAACATCACACACACAAAAAAATAAAAAAGGAAAACAACTACAGATTTGCACATTGGGATAACACCGAACCTCAGGAGCATATGGGAGACCTTTGTATCTCTGAGGCAGCTTATAAATATAGAAGGTAATTGTCTATAATTTAGAAAAAAGGAATGCAAGTAACTTAAAAAAAAAGGAGTATATATTTAAAGTAACAAAAGTCTTGGGCTTGTATATTTATATATATGTAGAGAGAAAGAAAAAACAGAGGGTTTAGTTTGCTTACTTCCAGCACATTCCTTAACATGATTTGACTGGTGTGCAGTTGTGGGATCTTCTGTCCTATCTGTTACCTTTTTCTTGGAGCAGATAGAGAATTGTTGTTTGGATTGTGCTTCCTTGTCAAACACCTATTTCAGCTCTTCAAGGAAAAGCTTCCTGTCTTCCATACTCTGAGTACGGAGCATTCAGAAAGGTCTAACAACAACATTCCTAGATAAAAAGGCCTCAAAGGAAGAGGTTTTTCTGGCAGAACCAGGACAGCTGTTGATACTTTGATGTGGTTTTTATGGGAGTTTCCAAATCTTGAACTTGGCTGCTGTATTTTACTGAGCTATTACAGTGGTGAGGCTAAGCCTTACACAGAAAACAGGTTTTTCTTTCAATTTAGTTTTAGTTGGGCTATGACCTGCCAAAACAGTAAGAGATCTTGTCTGTCCTGAACCTAGCCAGGATTGTATTCCCAGAAGTTCTGGACTAGGAGGGCTAACAGTGGGAGGGAAAGCTAGAGGTAGATAGTAGCATGGTGTGCATTTTGTAATTACTCTGTGAAGGCACAATATCATTGCTGAAACTCTAGAAGTGTTTGATTTAGAGCTCTGTTAACTGGGGCAGCTGGAAGAGATGCTTCAGAGATCAGGAAAGCTTTGGGAGTGAGGGTTTTGCTGGAATGTCAGGAGATGAGTAGCTATTGAGAACATTCCATCTCCATTCTTGATAAATTCTTGGTAGAGCTGTTTGGACAATGGTCTGTGCGTCTCCAGACTTCAGGTTTTGAATGCTGAATTTACAGTTGACTAGGAATCACACAGCATTTCTGAGGTAAACTTCCAGGGTGAAAAATATAGTGTGGTGGTGGGGGTTTTCTTTTTTTTTTTTTTTTTTTTTTCTCCTAACTTAAAAAATGAAACCCATGCTGGAGTATGGAAAGTGAAGATGTGTAAGATAAAAACTTTTAAAGGCACTTCTTAAGTCACAGTGAATGATAAAATCTTCTTGATTAGAAAACTCTTATCTTTCTTCCTCAAACACTAAATGAATGACTGCTGACATAACTTTTTCATTTGCTTTTTGTTGGCCAACAATGCATATTCCCCTAAGACTGGTTTTCTGAGTAGTGGTCAGAAGGCAATTTTATTGGTTTTATTGTTTCTCCAGAAGCTGCGGTCCATGGAGCTTGTGCTGGAAAGGGAGGAGTGCAATAGAGAGGAGGACCTCTGTGCTGTGTGGTTGTGGAGTCAACTGTGTTAGAGGGCATTTTCCCATGGTAAATAATGTAGGAACAAGAAAAGTGTTGGGGTGAACACAATGGGCTGTCATGGCCCGTGGTCACAACGAACCAGCTGTTTTGCAACTGATAACACTGTATGCTAAATCAAAGGAAATTTCTTAGAGGTTGAGAGATTCACATTTGTTACAAAAAAAAAAAAAATCACCCCCAAGGCATACAGAACACAGTCCATTAAAAATATATCAGCATTATAATTTCTGAAGCTCTACACTTTTCAAACTCAGTATGTTAACATACTTTAGTAGTTTTTTTGTTGTTGTTGAGGTCTAATGTTCTGCCACTTCATCATTACTTCAACACAGAATTTCTTTGGCTTAACTCTGCAATTTTCATGGTATTTTTCTACAGACATTATATTACAATAATTGCAAAACCAACACTGTCTTCACTTTCCCACAGCTCTTTGATTCTCTACAAATGTTTCATCATTATAAATGTTGGTTTTGCTGGTTATATTTACCTTGGACATTGGAAAGATTTAGTAAAGTATTCAGTTATGGGATCTACAAGTGACAGGTATTTGGATTTTATTTGACAAGAGGTACATAAGTGCAAAGTTTTCTAACAAAATAAAAACAGTAGAATAAAATGAAAGATGAAGAAAGAAGATAAATGAGAAAAGAAAAAGGAAATGCCAAACTCTATGGCTCCAGTTTTAGTATACAAGAATAGACTGAACTGCTGGACTGGACAGAATGAAGCTAGCCACTTCAATGCCTTTGAAAGGAAGATACAAGTCATTTGGATCCTTGAGAGTCTTAACTCTGCAGTCAATGCTATGTGACCAAAGGGTTCAAGAAACACACAGGAAAGACCAGAGGAGTATATCCAGACATATCTTCCACATACAAGAAAAATACGCGATAATAAGCAAAATAGATATTTTATTTTATTTTGGTTTTAAGGTTATTATAAAATAAAGTCTTTCTATTCTTGGTGCAGGTGCTCTGAAAGTCAGGATATTTAAATAAATCCTGCCAGTGCTGACATATGTTTACTTCATTCTGGTGCTCTAATAGCCTTCCCCTTGCCTCCCTCCGGTGGTACAGAGGCAAATCACAGAAAAAGGCAAAGGTTTTAGAGGTTTGACACTTGGTCTGTAGTCCAGCAGATGCTGCAAAACATATTTAAAAGACTGCAGTGGGAAAGTGTCATGATGAGGGAAAGCAGTGAGGGCATATTTACCTTGATGTGAAAACAGGTCTACAGCAATGAGTCTGCAGCAGACATCCCACCACTTCTCCCAGGGGGCACGCTGCAATAATAGGAATATTAGATAAACTGTTCCACATATCTAAGGAAGCAAAATTACCATGTATCTATACCCTGCATTTCCTATTTCCATTTCCCCTTTATACCTCTTCCCATTATATCCCTCTATGATTCTACAATTCTCTCCAGTTCCTCAGTGATATCCAAGCCAAATTACCAAGTTCTCCCCTTCTCCCATTCTCTCTAACACCCTTTCAGTACCTCCTGCCCTTTCTGTAAGTGCTATTAGCTACTTTTTTTTTGTTTCCCCAGTGCCCTAGCTCTGTAATGTCCCAAATCCCCTGCCGTGTCTCTTCAGCACCTATTTTGACCCATCACTTGGACCAGGGATATCGCGTGCTGTGCCTTGTCCAGAGCTGCATGTGTCCTGTATGGCTGGCTGCCTACCAGAAGAATGAGCTGGCTTTGTTATCCCTGCATGTCCCTCTTCTGATGCATGAATAATTTCTCTCTGCTTCACCTGGGCATGTATTTTCTAGCTTTTGATATCTAGTAAAGAGAAAGTAGAATTCACCTTCAATTTAGTGAAAAAGTTGATGTATTGAATGAGCTAACAGTAGAAGTAGAGGGGATTTGATGGCCTTTGAAATGCTTTCTGATACTGAGTTTCTGCAATCCTGATGTTTTTAACAGTAGTACGGTCTAATGCCACACCCCTGGCAGCCCTCTTCAGGAAAATAATATGCAACTAGCAGTAATTTAATGTGTCTAAAACATTGAGAAATATGTGCTGTCTGTAGATACATCTGCTAGTGTCAGTCTCACATGAGAGAGAGTTTACATTTAATGCTAGCTCTCAGATTGGTAGAGCAACTATTGCAATCAATGGAGAGAACTCAGAAGGGTCATTGATGCATCTTTCAGCATGGGATGGATGCCTCTGGAGATCTCTTGATTTCACTCTGGGGTTGCTGAGGTGCCTCAAGCTCAGCATGACATACCATACTGTTGAAAGAATAAGCAAGGGGGAGTTTCTGGGTTGAACTGTGGTGGTCACATCTGGTCAGACCCACTCAGCTGATCAGGGACATACTCCTGGATGTGATTCTTAGGTGAGATAAATCCTTTGAAACGCTGGGACTATTCACAGTCATAACGGGCAAAGTGTGTTTACAGATCTCTTCAGAATCATTCACCGTGCTGATCAAATTTTGCTTCAGTGGCAAAAATATGATGGACTAGATTGCATGTGAAAAAAATTATGCAAACCAGAAGTCAACTCTCTAGATCCCATTAACTACTTTGAGAGCAAGGTTTGCCTTACTCAAGATTTGAGAGATTTGGATAAACCTCATACTCTGTTCTCCTTACAAGTAACACAGATTGTTCTGTGCGGTCTCAAAAGCGTTTGGGAAACAACAGACTTTGTTTCTAATGCCTCCCAAGTATTTTACAGCTCACACGAAATGTCAAGGGAAGACTCCCGAGAGCACTGCAAGGAAAAAGGGTGCGAGGCACCAGAAGGTGGTGCTGGTACAACAGTGAGCAGGACCCGAGGGCTCGACTTCAAAGTCAACACCTCAACATTTTTCCTCCCATCTGATGCCATTCCTGCATCACTTGATGATTTTAATTATTATCAGGTTACTGCTGTGAAAAACTAAGAGATGTATCTGGGTACCAAGGTGGCACAGTACTAAGTTCTCCATATGAAGAGAACAAAAAGCAAAAAGACAATATATAGCAAATATATAGTTCCTCCACTGGTTCAAGCAAACAGGTTCACTATCTGTTATGTAGCAGTAATGGGAATGCTTAGAAGTTTGACAAAATGCTACCAATGATCTAAAAGTCAAGTTGAGGTGTTTTTTTTTTTTGTTTTTTTTTTAACTTCCATATAGTTCACACCTATGTGAATCTCTCTGGATTATTGCAAATGCAAAGACACATGCTGGAAACTTAAAGTTTCATTGTACGGCAGGCACTTGAAAAAGAATCTGTAGAGAAATCATCTCTGCATATAAGAGCATCCCCACCAGTTTCAAATATGATCTGAAATTGAATCATTTGCCCTGTAAACTATTAAAAGAAAAAATATATTTCTCACAAAATGATCTTAATCTAAGTGTCCCATGGCTACACAGTTGTGAAAAGCCCTTTTCTCTGTTGTCTTAGTACACAGCTGTCTGTTAGTACACAGGTGAGGTGTTTCTTAGAGAACATCAGTTGGAAGTACAGGTGACACATCATAAGAAATTCATTCCCAGGCAATACTAATTTGCTCTTTAATTTGCTAGCAGTAATTGCAATGAATGAATTTGTTAAAATCCTGTCACATATAAGTAGAATTATACACAGTTCTCATGCTTGCTTTCACATTATCTGCACTGTGTTATAAAATTTTATTAAGTCTCCAGTTCTTTTGAAACAACTGAAAATTTGTCATTCTTTAAAAAAAAAAAAAAAAGATTCCAGTTGGGGAGTAAGGCTCAGAAAGGCACATCTGGAAATAGATAACACATTTCAGCTGTGTTCTGGACCCTGAGGGATGCTTATTCCTTTTGGTCTTTTTCTATTTTTTTCTTTTACCATTTTATTACTTCTTTCCCCTTGGAATACAGTTTGACCTGATCTTTACCTTTTTATTTTTTTTTCTTCTTTTCAAGAGTGAAATTAGAGTGTACCAGGGAGCATGGGCAATACTTCATCCCCATCCACTTAAGCTACTGACCTTCCACTCAGCACAGGCTATAGAAAGGCATCTACAGGCATCCTGTCGATGCAACCTTTCCTTTCATTTCTGCATTTTGCTTTTCTCATCTTTGGCAGTTCTTTAATCTCCCCTCATTACTGAAACAGTAAATGGAAGCAATAAGGAGGGAAAGCAAAATTAAAGGAGGTGAATAACAAGAGGCAGCTGTTGGCTGCTACTCAGCAGCCCCAGCAGTAACTTCTAGGCACTTACAGACAAATGATAGAAATCTGGATCTACAAATCACCCTCCCATTAATCTGCATTAGCAGGGACAGCTCATGTTGGAGTCCTGGAACCTGCTATACCTTGCAAGCTGAGAGATGACAAACACCACCTGTGCTATTTCTGTATATGTGAACTTTGGGAAGAGTCATCACCTGAAAGATATCTATAATGAAAGAATCCTGGAACAAGAGATTTCTCCATTGTGTCTTTGAAATGCTTTGTGTGAAGCAAAAGCACAGGAATGCCAAGAAATGTCGCTTGGTGTAGCATGAATTGGCAGATTGATGTTTGCAGGTTTCTGCCAACTAGAGTGGCTGGGAGTCAACTAAAATTACTTTTGGAAGTAAAATATTTTTCTTCCACTTCCTTTCTTAACATCAGTTTTGGCCCTTGCTCAAATCAGGATGAAAAATTTAAATCTTTAAAAATATTAATGAGCAAAATTAAACAGATCATTTATTTTTAATGATTTCTTGGTTGGTTAGTTTGAATAGCTCGAAGTAGCTTGAATTTCAAAATAAATAACTTCAGAGAGTTGGAATCTTCCAGTCAGTAATGATGCTAATAGATATTTCAACAGGTTCAAAAGGCATTGTTTTTTCTCCTGAATATTTTCAGACACAAATATTTTTTTGAAACCAAAGCCCTTTCCTCACTTGCATGTCTGTTCTGACAACCTGGCATTTTGCAGTTGAAAAACCACTTCAGTGAGAAATACCTGCCCAAGAGCATTTATAGCAGGGAAGAGGGTTGGGCAGTTCTGCAGTCTGGCCTCACTGTTCTTCTTCCCCACAGATGACTCTGAAAATACTCTTGAGGTTCTCCAAATTCATCTAATAATCTGGTAATTCACCTCTGAGTTGAAGGTACCACCTTGCTACCTGCATGCCTGCCTGCATTACACTTCCACTTGTCTAATGTGAAATTATATTCTTGATGTTAAGAAATTGTGCTCTAGCTAGTGAGGCAGAAACAGTCCCTGGATGGAAGTGAGGGAGGTTTGTATGTACCCTGGTGATGCGTGAAGCTGGATGTCCTCTCATTCACCAGCAGAGAGCTTCTGATTGCTACAGAGCTGACAAGTAACATAAGCAGGACATAGGTTATTAAAAGAATTGCTGAAGAGTCAACTCATGCTTTTGTGCTCATTTGCCATTTAGGAGCTACAAGCTGTACATGTCTCAGTCTGCCTTAAAAATACAGGTTGTTGGGAGATTCTTACCATGTGTTTGTGCAAATGTTGATTCCTCTCTTTGGCTTGTTTTGTAATTAAGTAAAAAAGCACTTTTAAAAAAAGGGCTCTTGAACCCTCATCATTTTCCAGAGTTTAATAACATTGGAGAAGACACTACTACAGGCAAAACCTTACCAAGATGGATGTTCAGAGGTAGTGCAGTTACATGGGAGCCAAACTCTTTGGAAAGACTCTTCCTCTAGAATATTTTGCCTCATTCAAATCTTATGTGTGGCTGCACAAGGAGTCAGTGTCTATAGGGCATTTTTGGCCTTGTTTGAAATCACTGGGTATTATATTGCATCATGCTCTCATTCTATTAGATTTTTTTTCAATTTGGTGTCAAAACTTTGCAAGTTTGTGCACTATCAGAAACTGTTGATTTGTTAAGGGATGCCTTTAGTATCTCTGCTCTTGTGACTGTGGAATTATGTTCAGTATTGCCAGATTCACTAAAGAAGCTGCCATTCACCCAGGAACAAAAGATATAAGGAAGCCAAAGCACTTTCAGATCCTTTGACATTGGTCTGGCAGAGCCAGAGCAAATGCTGTGGGTGAGCTCTATCAGCACATCACTTCCAGGAGAGAAACAATAACAATATAGAGATCATTGATCAGCAGAGATATTTCTTTTGTAGTGACATTACTGGCACAGCATGGCTGCGAAGCAATTAGATGCTACATTTGTATCAGTATACAAAATAACTGATTTTTATCGTGGAAAAAAGGAGAAAAACATGCTGAATTACCCAACTGAGTATCAGTGCATTCAGTAACTCAATATGAGCATCTTTTTGGCCATTGAGGGACCTCTCTGTATTTCTCTTATTAGTAATGACATTAACTCAATATGCTTGTCTAAATATACCTCAAATTTTCAAAACTTCTCCACTTCTGTCCAAATGTGACTGGCATATTGGATTGCATAGTTGAACTTCTGGATTATTTCACTCATCAGAAGCAGCTTCTGATACCAAGCAAGGAGGACATTATGTGTAAGTTGGAGTGTAGAGTCTGATTGTGTGAAAAGTGTGTGCTGGTTTAAGGTGAAGTGTAGATTTCAGGATTCAGGACTGAGATCTCTGACTTGAGGAGTTGCTACTGGTTGGCCACATGGTGATAACTGTTCATGTGTGTTCTCTGAGTGTGACAAAAATAAAGTTCCATGATGTAGATTACCCATCTTTAAGTGGATATGGTAACTTTGCAAAAAAGTCAAGTAAGAAGATTTGGAATTTTGATTTAGATTATGATACCTTGGAAGGGGTTAAAAATAAGAGTGTTGAAAGAGGCCTAATGTAATAGGGCTTGCTCAGTCATCAGAATAATTATGCCAGTAGTAGAGTCCAAATTTTTTTCATGTATAGACAAACTTTGAGGGCCTTCAGGCTGTAATGTGACCTACACAGGTTAGTTTTTCCAGCATAGTTAATTATTGTACCTTTTATTATGACTGTGAGGGAAGTTTGCTAAAAATAGTCAGTCAGAGACTGTACAAAGCAAAATTAAAAACTGGAATTCTGTGAATGTTGGAAAGTTGAGATTTACAAGCAAACCTTGTATTTTAATTTACCAAAATTATCGGTTATTAGAGTATTTAATATACTTCTACCGCATTGCCGAGCAAAGTCATCATGTCTATCCTCCCAGTAATAGAAACAAACTTTATGACAAAGATAATGCTATTCAAAGTTTCTTAACTGGCCACAGACACAGAAAAATGGGATTTGGTTTCTGACACTCTGAAAAATCTCACCATGAGTGATTTGCTTAGGATTACAGTGCAAACCTGAGACTTGAACTGAGATTTTAGGTACAGTATTTCCAACTTGGTTGATTTTCTGGCTCTACATTTAACTCATTTGTTCTTTGACTTTGAAAAACCATGGCATGAGGTCAATACCAAGAATTGGTCAGAATTTTAAATATAGAGACAAGGTCCCTGCAGACATTTGAAAAATCCGAGCCCTTCCATTAACTCTATGCAGTACAGGTCATTTAAAAATTAAGGCGGAATGGAAGCAAATTACTTCCTTCTTCATGGTTTAAGAAAAGGAAAATGAATCTGAAACTGAAGGGTTTTTTTTAACAAACCAGTCTAATAGGGCTGAATAAATTAAACTGTCAGACTTTAGTCGTTACACATCTCCCTGTGCAAGGCATGGAAATTGGAAGCACAGACTGTGCATATTATGTTAATACTATTTACTCTACTTGGTATCCATGACGTATCCTGGTGAGCCTAAGCTACAACAGAATTATGCTTTACAGAAAAGAAAGAGAAATAAGGTTAATGAAACAGCATCTTGGCACTATAGCTAAGTAAAACACATCTCTGACTAGAGTGCTGAACAGTATTTAGGGTATTCATGAGCTATTCTGCAGATGCTGTGGTTCACATTAGCATGTATAACACTGAATCACCCTGTCAAAGGACCCTTTTTCTGTTCAACAGTGTAACAAGGCATTGATTGTGATTGCTGGATTATAGTCTGTCTACTGAGATACGTGCAAGATGTTAAAGTGACACAAAGGGCCATATTATTTACTAGAATCCAGAAGTGTAACTTCCATAAGATACATTGTCCCCAAAATATGAGGAAAGACCTTACATTTAGAACTGACTTTCTGTTTCATTATGCCTTACATGGTGTTTCAATTTCACAGTAAACAAACTTTTTCGTTCCAACAGAGAGATATTTATCTTAAAGTAATTCACAGAAAATCTATTGATTTCCCCCAGGGTAGAGTCTCATTTTGTCATATTGAATGACATCCTGAAACCTGTGATTATTTGAGAGTAAGCAACTTCTTTTTGGGTAAAGATGAGAGAAAGTTAACGAGTATTTTTGTGTGCTGTACATGCCAGTGACTTCAATGGAACGAACACCAAAACACTATCGAATCATTCTTTTATGTTATATTATACAGATCTGATATAATACAGAGCTGATAGTGCAGAAGTTAGTGACTATCTCTAGGGCTACAGCTAGCCTCTCATCCCTCATTGTGATGTTATTAACTAGTTTTACTTTGGAAAATCCTAACCTTTGTTATAGTCACTAGAAGACTTGGTAGGCACTGGTTTGTATCACTGGGCAGTGATACAACATGTATGCAAGCTCTGGTATAGATATACAGATGATGCTCATGATCATGTGTGGATACATTGTGATTCTGAGTGTGGGGGTTTGACCCTGGCTGGAGGCCAGACTCCCACCGAAGTCACTCTATCACTCCCCTCTTATCTGGACAGCGGGCAAATGGGGGGAAATAGAGAATGGAGGTGTCAGTTCCTCATGAGTTGTTTTCCTTTCCGTCTCATTCTCTCTGCCTCTTATCTCTCTCCATGAGCTGAAGGTGCTGCCAGGGGCTTGCTCCAATGTAGGAAGAATCACAGATTCTTCCATATTCCTTCACCCGCTCCATGGTGGGCTCCTGCCTGACCCAGGTGCCTCTCCATGGGCTACAAGTGAGGTCTCTTCATATTCCATGGGATGCGGGGGGACACCTGCTTCACCATGGTATTCTCCACAGGCCACAGGGAATCCTCTCAGTGCCTCCTCCTCCTCCCCCCTTCACTGATCTTGGTGTCTGCAAAATTTTTTCCATCTTCTCACTCCCTTCTCTGATGGCAAAATGCAGCTGATTGCATTTTTCTCTCTCTAAAATGTGATTCCCAGAGGCCTGTGACCGGCACTGATTGGCTCGGCTGGCCTTGTCAGTAACAGGGTTTGGGAGTTTGGCCTTGGGAGCACAGCTGGGGTTTACTTTGTCAGACCTTTAAGAAACTTCTAGCTGCTTCTTAAAGAAGCCACATTGCAAACCCACCACACTGAGGATGACACAAGAATGACTTTATTACATTCACTTCAGGTTCAACTCCAAGGGCTGCAATATTGCAAAGACAAGTCAGGCTGTGACACACAACCACCAGCTCTGTCATGCAGTTGTCAACTCCGGTTGCAGCTTTATGAAAAAATGACATGCTGAGAAAATTTTTATGCGTATTAGTGACCACATAACTAGTAACCAATACAACTACGCACCTCGCTGTGTAGTGTGTGAACAGACCACCATTGCTTAGCCTTGCCACCAGAGCAGGGCATGCACCTGAGAGCATGAGGGAGGTTGCTCCTCCAGCCAGCCACTAGCACTTTCTCTCATCTTCCCAAACAAGTGTCCAGGGCTTCCAACACAAGGCTGTGGCAGAGATGCTCTGTAGCATGGGTGTGAGGGGCAGCCATGCCTTTTTCTGGCCACTGGAAGAGTTTTCTGACTCTTGTAAGTATCAATACTTACAAAGAAAGTATGTTATACAAATACTTACAAAGTCAGAGTTCTGAGTCAGAAAAAAAGTGTAAGAGTGTTCTGGCATGAAGTAACAAAAAATGTAATTTCAGAAAAAAATGACCTCATATTGTTTGGTTTTTTTTTTCTCCAAAATAAAGCCCAACAATGATTTTTCCCTATTTTCCCTAAACATATTTTTAAAAAAATTTTAGCATTTATTAGTTTTAATTAGAAATTAAAAACCGGGTGATAAAATTACTTGCATTTAGCACTGTGGAATATGATGCATTAATTTAGTCATGACATATTAATATTTCTGTTCAAACCAGCATAACTTATTCTTAATTTGCTTTTCTGATCAAAATATACAGCTGTAATAAATATAGGGAAGAGAGGAAATTACCAAGTTCCAGAAGGCTGTTTCACAGTATGTTTTACCAAGTGAAAATTCGGGCAGAGCATTCAGAGAATCTAAAATACGAATTCTCTTTATTAATAACAAAGCTAAGTGTTTTACTTCATTGACTTTAGTTTCAGCAACAAGTAAGGCAAAGTTATGGTGGGATAAATGTAACATATGCACAGAAATAAAACCCCAGCTCTAATTAAAATAATATATACCCCAGGACACTACATTTGTTGAAAGACGTGAAACAATAGAGGAACTTAGGTGACTACCTCATGGAAAACCAGGGAGAGAGAGACCTTTAGTGACACCTCAGATACTTTTGTAGTTCTGGCTCAGTGATGAATATACTTAATATGCCCTTTGTTGATTTTGCCATTTCATTTTACAGTTTCATTTGAATGGGTGTCAGGGAGTCCCAGAATTCATTTGATAAGAAACATATTACTGCAGAAGAGAAATATCTGAGAAAGAAATAAGATTATCGAATCTATGTGTCGCTTAGGAGGTTAAATTCTAATTAAAAGAATTAATCCTAGACAGGTTTACATATGAAAGGAAGAAATGGTAGAAGTTCACTGTGGTTTTGCGCAATGCTAATTTTGTTGGACTTTATGCTTTGTCCAGACAACATACGTGGGCTGCAGAATACAAAACGAGGCTGGAAAAATATTTTGCATCTGCCTCACTTTGTTTTGAGGAAGTAGAAAATATAGTTCCCGCCCGACTTCAAAAGACCAATCTAAGTGGTTTAAAGCTACGAAACCCTGGAACAATATAAATACTCATGAAGTGTTAAAATAAAAAGTTTAAATCCAAATAACAGGACCTTTCTAAAATCTACAAGTATTCCTCTATATAAGTAAGATCCCCTCAGAGAGGCAGAGAATGTAAAGGGAACAAGTCTCCCTTAAAGGTAAGCCTTTGCAGAAAGCTGGCATTTGTGTTAAAATTGCTCTTTAATTCAGACTGCACCAATCTGAGAAGCTTCACACCACTGTGTGAGACACAGTGACTGCTTATCGAGCAAGGAAAATGTCAAAAAGCAACATGATTTATTTGCCAGTAATACGAGAAAGGCACTCAACACTACAATGGACTTGCCCTAAGGCCCTTTAAATTTAACAAGAGAATTTTATAAGTCCTGAGCGACTACACTCTCAAGAAATCATGGGGAAGAACAAGCCAATTCATCAACCTCTCCTGATTACACTGCTGCTTTGGTGTTGTTCAACTTGTTTTCTCTCTAAACCCTGCCTGATGCCGGTAATGGCCAAATGCAGATATTCTCATTTGCTTTTCTGGTTAAACAGAAGTGGTTTTACAGCTCCATATCCTCCTCTTAAAACAGCACTGGCCACAGCATTAAGGATTCTCTATATAAGTGCTGTGCAAAACCCTGCCTCCATGCACCACTGCAGTCAAAAAGGGCCATTGAAGCCTTTGAACCCGGCTGTGCTCCAAAGATGAAGCTTTGGGCGAAAGACCCTTGGGAAAGGAATGTGTGTTTTCCTCTGCGTTGGAGAGGTTTTTTTAAAAAAGGAAGGACTCAGGACATTACATAGGGATGTGTGGCTCTTCCTTTGAGAAGGTACCCATGCACTGAAGGAAAATAAAGGAATATATCATTTTCCCCCCCCTCACTTAAATAACAAGTGATAGACTACATCCCTGAGGCAGGAGGATCTAGTCGAGCTGAAGCAAATAGGCAAGTGACAGAGGGAAAATCCAAAGAAATGCCAGATCTGGGCTCTGGTTATTGCTGTCTGGGCTACATTCAAGAAAAAACGTATCTGGATGAGCTACAGTGACTGGTATATCCTAAAGATAAAGGGATTTTTGATCTAATGTCTTGCAAACCCTCAGTAGCAGGCCCGATTCCCTCTGCTGCCTTTGAAAATCCCAGCCAGTGGATATGTACGTTATTTTTGGAGAAGGATGGAAATATTCTGCCTACACTGTAAATATTATAGCTTTGAAAACAATACAATGAAATCTTTCAGGTGGTCCAGCCTTGTCATCTATAGTGGTTGGGGCTGAGGTGGGGGGCCCACAGTTTGAGGCACACAATGTTTCGTGTTGATGTAGTAGTAAGTGTTGGGCCATGCAAATGCGTATGGAGAAGAAATGCCTGCAGTCTCGCTTTTCCCTAGTTACACCAGTGCTTAAATATTTCAGCTCTAAGTGCTTAATCTAGCAGTGTTTCTTGTGTTTCCTTTGTGAAATGTGGTAGGCCAGAGGGATTTGTCCCATGAAGCACCAAATGAACCCTGCTGCCGTAAGTGATCTTGCGAATATGTATTACTTGGATTTGTAAGTATTATGATTATTTATTCTACGAGCCAAATTTATCTTGCTAGTCTGAGGCTAGAGTAAAGATAGGACAGAAACTTGACTTTTTAGCAATATTTTATTTTATTTTATAGACTTAAGGCTAATTTGGATGATTTTTATTATGTTAAAAATATGATGAAGAGAATGGGTAAATTTTTTGCCTCTTCTTCCCATAGATATTTATATTGAGATTCATCAAAGGCAGCAAAGCCTTAAAAGCCCATACAACAGTCTATTCTACTTCGTTCCAAAAATATGTCATGTGGTTACATACTGAACAGAGCTGTGTGCAATAGAGCAGACTTAGCTGAGATGACTGGAGAAAATGTTATCATTAACTCTGTAGGCAAACAACACTAGGAGACAGAAAACACTTGTGGAAAGCCAATATGATTAAATCACTACTCGCTAGTCATGATCGTGTTGCATGTTGTGTCCAAAAATATCAATGCAGTTATTGAAGGTAGGACTAACAAAGAGTACTAACAAAAGAGTACTAACAAAAAGTGTGACATCTTTGAGGGTGGATAAAGTATCAGATTTATTCCCTCATTTTTTCTTCCAGGCTAAGAAAGAAAAAGTTTTGATTAAAGGAAATGATATCATGGGAGTTTTCTAACAACATTCAACATACAGAGTACAAAGTTCAACAGTAGAAATGAATCAAAATGTCAAGTAGATATTGTTAGGAAGTCTAGCTTTTCCAAAAAGTTCCTCATGATTTCCATACTAATTAACCGATAGAAGACAATCCTCTCTCTCTCTCTCTCTCTCTCTCTCTGGCAAATTACAGTACTGTAACAGCAGTCACTGTGGGCTACCAAGGTACCAGGCAGTGACTTGCCATATGTCACCTTGGGTCCAGTATCAGTCTCACTGCAGATTCAGTTCTGCCACCCAACATATCTCGGCTTCATCTGTCTGCCAGCTGCTACAAAACATGTAACACTGGGAAGCAGTGCCTATACTGACCCACTCAGGGACTTGGGTTCCCATGACCCTGGCTATCTGTGCAAGAACCTCCATTTTGGGGCATAAATATGCTATAAATGGTATGTAAACTGGTGTATTAAAGAGGCCAGGTGGCACTGACTTGCTTCTATCCACAGTGCTTAGTGTCTGGTTCCTCTAGAGCAGATTTTTCCTGGAGAGACCGACATAGAAACAGTTCAAAACCAAACAGGCTAAGATTTAAGCAGTGTGGACACCCAGGGCTCTGGTGTCTAAATTCCCTTCTATGTCCTCTTTTGTTTAACATTATAGTGTAGACCATGTAGTACAAAGCAATTCATTTATGTTATTCCAGACCATATAATCTGCTAGCTTTATCCTATTGTTGCGTCCTACTTGGCATGTTACCCACTGATGTGTATGTTATTGTTGCTTCAAAGCAATTAAAAAAAAAAAGGGGGGGGGGATTAATTCTTCACTACTCTGCATGTATTATTTAAAAATTCGCTGTGTGTTTCCAGGTACTGAATAGTATATAAACAGATGTGTCAAAGACATCACCCTATGAACAATAACAGCTGTCAGAAAAAAAAATATATACAGGCTATATAATGAAATTGGGAGAAACTGAATCAGTTACCAGGCAATGCTTTTAAATATATTCATTACTAGTGATGAGACTTTAAATTCTTTCTACCGCCATGCAATGAAATGAGCTGTACTGGAGCAAATGTAATAGACACCAGAGATATAATAGGTATTGTAACCTGTTGCGAAAGGAGATGGTTTCCTTAGCAATAAGACTGATGCCAGAGGAGCACCCTTTCTTTCTCTTGCTTTCTTTTCTGTAAATTGTCATGTTTGCTGACTTGCTTCAAGAATCAAATAACTACTATCTAGCTTCAACTGACACAAGCAGATAATAAATAAATAGATTTCAAACTGAGTAGCCACTAGTAAATGTTACAAGTTCAGGCTCTGTTTAAGCTGAGATATATTAGTGATTTTAATGATAGTATGCATTTCTTGATTGATGCTGTGGCAAAGTGTTTGCATTATGTCACTGACATCGTGTTTGAGATGGTGAGCATTGGCTCACCATTTCGTACCCGGGGGTAGTGGTCAAGAAAGGTTTCATAATGTCTTGCTGTCTTAATAGCTATTAGGAAGCACATACCTTTCAGATACTAATTAATTTCTGTGTTCTTATGTGGAAGCTTTTAAAGAAAAATCACACTGGATTTCAAAGGACCTAATTTTCATAGGACGTGATTGCTGTTTACCTAAACACTGTTCTGGCAACAACAGAACTTTAAACTATACAGATTTTATTACAAAAAACTTACTTGTTATTCCTGAACATAAATGAAGTATCTTCTTCATACAGATAACTTATAACTCTATAACACAGGTTTTATAAAAATAAATGAGATTCTGTTTTAAAACAACCACATACAAATTTAAACATTCTTCTGAAAGACAAAAGCAATCTTGTCCCTACACATGTAATGCCTCCACTAAGTGCACATTTCAGTATGAACCAGAAGTCCTCATAACTCAATAAACATGGGAAACTTCAAATCTAGTTTTTCTGAAATGCTTACTGTGGCTGAAAATGTCTCCAATATTTAAGAGCTTTACATTATTATGTTCTCATTCCTGCCATAACACGTCTGTGTGTGGCTGAAAGACAGCGTTAGAATGCTGTGTTGGGAAATGGATCAGAAGACAAACATGAGGAGTGTATTGGCCCCATAGCCTTTGAAACACTTAGGAAACAGTCTTACTTATGTGGTATGAAGTATAGATTAGTTTAATTTCAAAAGAAAGCTTTCCCATGAAAATCTGAGCCACAAAAAGCCTAAGGGAAATGATGAGATTAGTATTATCTCCTTCAATTTCCTCTTTTCCTGTGTGCTCAGTCTTCCAAACCAGCTTGGAACAGTCTCCAAAATTTGATAAATTACATGAAGTCATCAGTCTCAGAGCCTCTCAGAAGAACTTGACACAAGACACCAGGCTGTTGATATTACTGTGTTGCATTTGAAAGGGCGAAGCTCACAACAGCTCAGGCATCTTTCAGGGCTTGCAAACATCTCTCACGCTCCACAAAGGCCATTGAAGTAAAGTTTTTTCAGTAGATCTTTTTGCCAGCAGTCTCTAGATGACGGCCTTCAGCTTAGACTTCTCTGTCAGGACAGTTAAAAATTATAGCCCTTGTCCCTTCCAGATTTAGTTCATCTCCTTTCTGCAGAATCTTATTCTATGTGTTGAAGGTAGCTGTCATTGCTTTCGAGGCACTTCATCAATCAGAGATTTCCCAGGTTGTGTCCACATGTGGATATATATCTTCCATCATTATGGGGGAGTGGGATAGGGGGATGGGGAATAGTTTCATTTCAATGGTTTCATCAGATAGAAAACAAAAGCATTTTCCAGCTCTTTGCTCTCCATAAGACTTAATTTTCTTTTTAGCAATCTAATATTATATTGTACTTTTTATTTGATCTCTGATGGGGAGTGTTTTGATGCAGGAGGTTGCTCAAGCTGTATATATGCTCTTAGGGATGCTTTTCCTCCTCTATTTAGTTATGGTGTCTTTTTTCCCTAGTACTCCCATGTTGTCAGTTGTACTTTTGATAGTAGTTGATACTGTGATACATACTTTCATGTAAGTATATTAAATATTAATAAAAGATTTTTTTTCCTGAGGAACACTGAAAAGAATTTAGCTGGTGATTTTTTATGTTGCAAATAGTGTAATACCAACTTTCAGTGCTTTCTGTTTTCCCTCTGTCTCTTTATTTTACTTTTTTTTTCCCCTCCCACATTGGGTTTGGCCAAGGCTTACAATTTTATTGCTATATCTACCAGATATTATGTGAGAACTGAATCACAGGAGTTGTTTCAGAACCTAAAAAGGAAGTCCCAATTTTATATCACATTCTCTTCTCCCAGGTGTGCCACATTGTATTGGGGAAGATACTGTCCCCAGAAAGTGTCCTAAAAGCACTTTGGAAGCAACTGTCACAGTACATGAATAATAAGAAAGGTTCAGCAAGGCTTTTTTGCTAGACAGTGTTACAGGAGTGAGGGATCTATGCAAGGGCTGTCACCCCACAACAACCCCAAACCCAGATAATCAATCCTAACCCAGCTTCTCCCATAGGAAAGATCCATATGCAGCTCCATGGACCTTCACATGTCCTCCTCCAGGCTATCAGTTGCTCCATAGATATTTCTGAGAGGTAACTATTTCTTTTTATCATGTCTCTGGCTTTATTGTAAACCTCACTGACTTTAGATTTATTCTCCTATCTCCAGCTCCAAAGTTAATTGCCCTATCCCAAGAAGGTTAGAAAAGAAGCAACAAGCTCCACCATTGAGGACAGTGGTTTGATGTAAGTGTTACGGCTCCACTGATCAGGGAATGATGTAGCAGCCCATGGAGTGATTGCACATAAAACAGTGGGCCCAAGCACGCCTTCAAAAGCCTAGCAGCTTTCAAAGTTCAGGGGGAGACTTCTCCCCTCCCACAAAGGTCCTTGAGGTCTTTGGAGAGGAAAAAATTTGAGGACAGAGGACAATGTGTCAAGGCCCTGATGAGGCTGTGCTGGTGGCTGAGAAAGGGGAGCGTTGGTGAAATGTCACAACCCACCTGTGGTGATGCGTAAAATCCTTTTCTACCTTCTTAGACAGTTCACAACATCATGGGAGAGTGCTCGAAGGGAGCGTTAGGCATCATTTGAAGTAGAGATAGTGCTTAGGTTGGGTAGTGGCATTTCCAGGTTTCCAGCTGAAAACTTTAAATATCACAGCTGGTAGCATTTCTAGCATCAGTTGCTAAAAATGCTGTGATAAACTGAGTTTTTCCTTCTCCTTTCTGCACTGAATAAATTGAATTCCCTTCAGCTTGCCACATGCTGAATATTCAATACCAGACTTCAAAAGCTGTGTTTCTGTCTGAGCAGCACAGACATTGAAAATCTCCTAACTAATGTATGAAGTAGCTTCACCTTTCTGTCCTCGGCCATGATTTCCCTGCCTCCAAACGCTTCAGCTGTGCACTACTACATGAGCTACCTGTCCTGTCTCATCCTTGACATATCTACATGTCAGTGCTAGAGGTTGTATATCATTAAAATGTGCTTTGGCATTATTTGGTGTGTGAAGACCTATGGATATGGATTATTCAAATAAGAAAGAGCTCTTCCAAGACCTAGCTAGGTTTAGATAGCTGCTCTCCTAGCCCTTCTGGGAAGCAGAGGGAGTTCATGCCACCGCCATGGCTCAAAGCGAGCGTTCTCAGGGATGTTGTCTGATGTATCGCATTTAACTAGCAAAATTAACACAAAACATCGACTAGCATAAGTCACAGAGCACTCCTGTCACTCAGCATCTGCAATTTCTCTGTTGCAAATGTTGGCAATATTTTTTTCCATTGTGTTAATATTTGGGTGTTTTATATAAACTCTACTTACACCACTGTCCTGGTTTCAGATGGGACAGAGTTAATTTCCTTTGCAGTGGCTGGTATGGGGCCATGTTTTGGATTTGTGCTGAAAATAGTGTTCATAATATAGAGATGTTTTTGTTATATGGAAGTGTCTTTTTACTGCTGAGCAGTGCTTACACAGAGCCAAGGCCTTTGCTGCTTCTCACCCCACTCCACCAGCGAGCAAGTTGGGGCTGCACAAGGAGCTGGGAGGGGACACAGCCTGGACAGCTGACCCCAACTGGATATACAAAGGGGTATTCCATACCATATGTCACCATGCTCAATTTATAAAAGGCTTGGGGAAGAGGAAGGATTGGAGTGGGGAGAAGCATTCAGAGTGATGATGTTGGTCTTCCCAAGTAACCTTCACATGTGATGGATCCCAGCTTTCCTGGGGATGGCTGAACACCTGCCTGCCCACAGGTAGTGGTGAATGAATGCCTTGTAGGTTTTTTGCTTGCATGCATGACTTTGGCTGTGTTTAAATCCACTGGTAGTGGATACTGCCGTAGTGAAGGCAGTATGGGAACACATTTTGATACTTTGTGAGAAAGTTGAGTTTCAGGACTTTCCACTCCTTTGCTGAGTGTGAACTGTATTATTGCCTGTGGAGTTATTCCTGCCTGGAAGAAGGACTCCATTAGGATGTGATGCCATTACAAGTTCCTTTTTACCTTCACTGTGATCTCAGAGGAGACAGTCTTTTATATTCTCTCAGACTTCCTTAGGAACTAATTTATCTTTGCAGAGTTTGTCTTGCTCTTTGGAAGGCAGAGGCTCTCATAATTAAAAACCTGACTGGGAGCTGTTCTGGGGAAAGATATATCCCTCCAGGATGAGACTTTTTTAAAAGTCTGGAGAATATGTTTTGTCTCCCTCTTTTTTAAAAAGCACTTATGCTGGCAATTAATTAATATGATCTGGGAACATGTGGCAGCTTTTACCTGTCCACTGTTCCAGGCTGAGGTAAGTGTTTTAATGAAGGAAGAAGGGACAAAGCACCCAGAAGCTTAATTTGGGAGAAACAAATCTGTGCAGGTCAGAGAAGATGCCACACTGGGTAAAAGCAGTATTGGGGGAGGAAACAATTGCTGGAAGCAGTGAAGCAGGTCCCTTCTGAGCAAGTTTCACAAGGGAGAAAAAATTGCAAGCAAAGTGCTGAGTGGGTTTGGAGTAATGCTCAGGCCTAGGACCCAAAAGTTCAGAGTTATACGTCACCACAGACACAAAGGATTTATCTATCGGTACAGCAGAGTTATCTGTCTGTACATGAGCTGGGTACTTCATGTAGAGCTAGGCATCCTGGAAGGGCCTCCTACTATTTCTTTCCACATGCAGGAACATCATTTTGACAATGGAACTTAGAAATTGAACCGTAAAATGTATTTGTTGAAATGCAGAAATGAGCTTTTCCCAAATTATATAAATTGCAAATGGGCGTGAAGGGGAGCTGATTTTCTCCATGACTGAATATCCAGTTTCAGAAAACTTAAGAAGATGAAGCTTTTTCTGTGTAAGAGAATCCTGACAGAATCCACTAGGTCACAAACACTGCAGTTAACCTTACAGTTCGTTCAGTCTTGTTATCTGTGAATCAGGATGTTATGATCTGCTAGGGTTTTATTTTTTCATTTTAAATTTATGGCACAATGATCCATAAAGTTAGCTTTTATATCTAACACAGTTTCTTAATCAGAAGAGTGAAAACTTCTTTCCCCTACCAGGGGTTTGCAGAGATGAAACATACCAACAAAACAGATAAGCAGATGCTTTCACTGAAGTCCTGAGGCTACAGAAGGATTATCTCTCTCTACCTAAGTCCAACGCACTGCAGTAAAATAGGTGTGTTCTTCATATAAATTCTGAAGTGTAAACTAAAGGCTGCTCTTACCCCCAAAGCAGCCTAGCTGCAAAGCCAACTTAGCTCCACGCACTGTGGACTGGAAGTCCTTAACAGCTTATTGCATTACTGAATTAACATTGCTCAGACCCACTCCATAGCAGCACTGACAAGTGGAACCAAATATCCCACGTTATATTCTGTTACCTGGTAAAACAGGTGAGCTACCTGTTGGGAGTGATTTTTGGCTTATGCTGTCACCCAAACTGTGCCTGGGAACTGTGAAAGTGCAAATCAGATGACTCCAAAACCATGAGAGATACCCTTCTAACATGTAAGAATGCATGTGATTTCAGTTCCCGTGCCTGGGAACACTCCTCAGTGCCATTTCACTTACTAGAAGAGAGGTCTGTGTATGAGGGTGGTGTTTCTTGACCTATAAATGTGTGTTTTTAAGCGAGGTTGGGATCACACATCACATCCATGGTGACACTTGGAGCAGCTATTTGGTTCCCGGTGACTATTGAAATGGTTTAATACTGTCTCTGATGCCTAGCACTTGGGCTAAAGTTTTCTGGACGTAACAAAAAATGTAGGGACCTTTGTTAGCAAGGAAACCATCACATCTTACTAATGCCAGTAGGTTTTTGAAGGGGAACTTATAGTGCTCATTATTAGATGGATAGACAAACATACTGGGATATGGCTAATAAAGCTAGTTTCAGATGATTCAGTTTATTTTTTTCTACACTGCGTAGGCATCCATTACTCACAAAAAAGATAGGTTGAAGATCTGCTTTAGAAGGAAAGCAAGATTAAGTACAGTTAAGAACTAACCCTAACTTTTCCTAGTCAATGTCCAAGGGAATGGATGAACCTTGAGAGAAGCTAACAGTGTGGTCTTGTGAATCCTCAAACAAACCAGACACTATAGCTATTAGATTCACAGCCTTCTTTCAGGAGTGTACCTGTTAAAGTAGTCTCAGGAGGGCTGTGATAGTATTCCATGAAGCAACATCGTGCTGTGAATTACAGGGAAAAACATAATTAAAATGGGATATGAAACATGTGGTTCACACAGAGCTGTTGTACATATCAAGCTTTCTCTGGACACACCTAGGAAATGCCACAAAATAACTAAAAATAAGGTGTACATTTACACCTAGGAGTTATTTTTAATGGATCACCTACTTGTGTATATAAATAAATTTTATTTGTGTTTTACTGTACATAAATTTAGGACACTTCAGTATACTTGCATGCCCGTAGCTGCATGAAGTTACAGTTTACTTATTCTCGCTCAGCTTCAGTGCTGTAGACAAAAAAAGCACTATTTGTCTCTAAGTCACTACTGGGGGCATTAAAATGTACCAGTATATTGCAAAGACAGATTGAATTTGTATTTTCTATTATTCAGGATGTGACATGGAGATGAAAATTGTTTCTATATGCAGCATGTGTTGGTGTTTATATCATGACCTCACTGAAATCCATGGAAGAATTCCCATTAATTTCACTAAGGCAGATACACTAACTGGGGCATCAGTTGGAAATAGACGCAAGAACAGAACTGAAATGATGAAATCTGGTTTGATTTGCCTCAGATGGTACCCACCACCTCATCCTCTGGTAGATCTTGATAGAAATCAGAACTGTTCATTTTTGTTAAAAAATCCAGATCCATGTAGTTAGTGGAACTGGATCATTTATAATTCTGCATAGCTACCACTTCTGCTGGGCTAGGTTTATAATCATAACAGTGATTTGAAGCCCAAACAACATTAGGTGATCATCCCTTTAAAAAAGTTGGTCTGGGAGTTTGTATTGAAACCCCACGGATGTATTCAGATAGGTGCAAATGCTCCAAGCCCAACACACAGTCAGGTTCCAGCCCGGTAACCAAGTAATCTCTTTAGCATGGCGCATATGTGTACCCATTTTACTCTGAGCTCAGACAAATGAGTGGTTCAAAATCCCCAAGGCCTGTGGCAAATCTCTAAATCATACAAAGGCCAGAAGGAGAGAAAGTCCTCTGTTAGATGGCTTAAATTCATCAAGTGATAGTCTGCAAGTTGGAAGACCTTTGAGCCAGCATTTCTGGGCAGTAAGTGGGAACTCTCAATTCCATGTCTCCTTGGGTCCAGCAAAGGGCATCTGTTGCAGGAGCAGAGCTCTGGATAGTTTTTGTACGTGTAATGGTCTGACAGCTTTGTCTATAGGGAGTTCGAAGGTGAAGTCCAAATATTCAAGTAGGGTAAGTCTCATTGGTAACTTATGGCAGGACTGAAGCCAACGCAGGAAAAAGGCATGATTTCAATGGTCTCGCTGTGGCTGCACACAGTGTAACAACAAAAACAATTTAGACCACAGAAGTTAAGGGCTTTTATTGACTAGGTAGATCATGTTTGTACTGTACCCATGTGGTCCTGGAAGTACACCATCAGCCAGCTAACACATCTAGCAGCAAGTGTAACTCAGTCTGGATTTAATGAGACATATTTAAAGTACATTCACAACTAGGTTCAACACACAGGATTTTTTCTGTTTTCCCCAGGCTTCTGACAAAGCCTGTGACCAGCTGTGAAAGTTAATTGTATGCTGTGTTGTAACTGGCTGGAGCTGGCAGAGAACCTTTAGCCTATGGTATATTTTTGTCCCTTGGCAGTAACACAGAGGAGAGAAGGCTGAATTTCATTCTCTCCTGGCTTGATATATCACTAGTATGGCAATGTGTTGGGACTTGTTTATATGTTGCAGCGAGTTGCAGATGTGCTCTTCAAGAGTTTTTCTTTTTGCTTCCATAAAGCAGAACACTGATTCTCGAGGGTTCATTTTCACAGGCATTTAGACCAGATGAATCCTGCAAAAGTGCTCACCTAGTTTGCCATTGCAGTGAACACTAAAGGAAATTTTTTATACTCTTTTATATCCTTAAAAAGGGGTTGTTTTTCTCATCTAAGATATCCCTTGCCTTCTTTGCTGCTTTGGTGATTTAACTTTTAATTCCAGGTAATTTCACAGAATCATAGCCTTTGCACATTTTATAATCCCATTATTAATACCACCATGACACTCATCTACTCCAGTGAAGTGGCTGGTAGTATTTGCATTCTAAACCATCCTAGCTGTGTTTTATTGGTTGAGCTATTTGAAATAATTTTTAGTGGTCTGCTCCAAGAGCAGATTTATTGCCATAAAATTATTTATTACCATCAGACGATTTAAAGTCTCTTTTTCTCTGGCCCTATAAGTACTCCACGCTGCAGCATCCTGGGGACTACTCAATCACATCCAAACTTGAAGAGTGGTTAAGTTTTTTACATGGAGTTTATATTAAGAATGTGCTTGGGCATTCCTTATGTCCTGGTGGGTTAAGGGTGTGTTTCTTTGTTCCTGCAAGCACATAGACTGGTGTGTCATGCTAGGAAAGGTGGGAATGAATGGATCACATGGAATGGGCACATTGAACATATTCATTTCCTTGTGTTTCAGAGGCATCTGTTTTTTTTCTTTCATCCAAATATAATTTTATTGTCAAAGAGCAGAAAGACATTGTCTTCTTTCCTTGCTTCCCAGCACACCTAATAGAGCAAATTTTCAAGACTGCAAGTTAAATGTGTACAAATCAGTCTTTATAATAGTGTGATATGAAAGTTATAGGCTAATTGAATTGAATGCTCTCAACTGAAGAATTTAAACATATTTCCCTGTGAGGGTCTCCACTGTAAATCAATTTAACCTTCCCCTTATAGATATCAGATGAGGGGCTTTATAAAGACTATGCAAAAAGTTACTAAAGGCATAATAAAATCAGCACCCCAAAACCCAGAGTCACCTGATTTACATCTTAAAATAAACCCCATGCACTCTTTTGGGTTGCATTTTCAACTTATGCTGTGTAGTCATCAGTTTGATCTAAGGTGTATCCTATTAGACTGACTTAGTGTTTGTCTGTCTGGCTTTGGTTCTGTCTGTCTGCTTGGTGACTGCAAACCCTTTGGGCGTCTCTCTCATGGGACTCAGCTGAGTCACCCTGGATGGCATTCAGGCTGAGCTCAGGGGCTCCACACAGAGAATGTCACTCCTTGGTCCAATTTGGCTTCCAAAACATGTCATTTAATTAAGCTGGTGAGGCTTTAGGAATTAAAAAAAAATAGACAAGGCTGGAAGCATCAGGAACTGGGCTTGGAGGTCACAGAAGATTATGGGATGTGGGGACTTAAGGTCAAATTGGCCCCTTCAGAAGAGAAGTAGGTGCCTTGGGTGCTTCTCTGTGGTCCAAGTCTTACAGATAGATCTTCCAAAAGATGAGATATAAACCTTCTGTAGCTGGTCAGTAGTCAGAGGTTGCTGTCTGTCAGGGATTTCAGGAGTGTGGGGCTATGAAACATAAGGGCAACAAAGCCGGGGGAAAGGCTGTGGGGCTCACAGGATCTGTGCTTTCAGCTTACAAGCACAGCACTGCTGGATGGGAACTGCCTGTGTTCCCATGCAGGTGTAGAGAAGAGGTTTGTTCACCAGCACCAGTGGGGATCTTCACAGTGTCATTTACAATTGTCTCTTTAATGGGGCAAATCTAAAGTTCCTCGAGCACGGCCTGCATTTGAGCAGATACATATGCAAACGGGCCAGACTTGCTGGAAGTCTCTTTTGTGTGGCCTAACATCTCTGAAGATTGCTTAGGACCCTTCAGCAGGTGGCACTGGTATCGTATTTGTCTCACACTGAAGTACTCCTAAAAAGTATGGATCCCTCTTGCCAGGAGAGTTGCTTGTTAAGCGAATGGCCCACTGCTGATAAGGGGATGCTCCATAGCTGCCAGCCCCTAGACTGGGAAAGCAATTAATCTTCAACCACAGATGAAGTTAATAAAAATCAGGGCTCGTAAGGGTGATAAATTACTCATTAAAAAGTTACACTGATAGTCTGGTCCTAATAAAACTTTAACAATTCTCATCCACAGTGATGCTGCTGCTTTCCTACAGGAGCCTGATAAAATGATAACACTGTTCCTGGGGAAATTATCCTCTCACAGTAATTCAAATGCAACACTTCACCACAGATACCTTTCAGTGTTTTTACATGAGAAGTATTATTGAACTGTGTATTTCCTGTGGCTGATTTCACTTTTGCCAATTGGCAGGTCCTTGGTCTCTCTGAGCACATCCCCAGCTGCATCCTGACTTGCAAGCTATTAAAAATATTTTCCCTTTATCTGATTTTTGCACCCCATTCTAAAATTTGCAGTTGATAATTTCCCACATTTCCTCCCTCTTTAAGCCTGAGACCTCCTCAGACTGGGCTCCTGCTGTTCTTCCCTAGCAATGGCTATTTCAGCCTATTTTCTGCCTCCTTCCCACTTGCTCCGCGGAAGTGCAAATTCCTCTTTAGCACCGGTGAAAACACATTAAAAATGGCATTATCCCCACTGAATAGGGATGAAGCACTCTACAGAGCTGCCTATCTTTGATATCTGCTCAGAAGCTTTGACCAATATGGGGTATGCTCGAATTCTCATTGGTAAAGCAAGCTTTTGCAAAATCACGTCCTCACTGGCTCTGGGCATAACCTTGATCAGGGCTTAACATGCACATTTAATTGCCTCACTAGAAGTCCAGCACTTATCAGGTGAGTAGGGGTAAATTTGTTTAAAAATGTGAGCTAGCATGAAATGTTAAGTAATTTATGTGGTTATGAAGAATTTAAACTCTAAGGTAGCTTTAGAAACAACTCTAAGTGGCAAACAAAATAAAAAAGCATGTTGGGTGTATCTGCCGCCTAATGTCTGTGAAATACATGAGTGAATACCATCAGAAATTACAGAATTGTTGTTTTGTATCATAGTATGACTATTGTTAGCACCCACAGGGGAAAGCAGAAAGTGGTGTTAAAAACTGAATCATCAAGGAGCAAAAATCCCAACGATCCAGTTTACTGCCTAATGTGCTCTATACAGAGCCCTACGTAACCTTTACTCAGCAGGTACGTAACCTGCAAGGTTTGTACATTCAGTATCCACAATACTGTATAAATATTATGTACAGGGAGACAATATAGGATATGCCATATAAAAAAGTATTTTCTTCCATGTATTGCCTGTTGGTACATCTTTCCACCAAAAATTCCAGAATGAAAAGTCAAATAATAAAAAATAAAAATGTGAAATATTCACAAACATCTCTTTCTTGAGTTACAGCTTCAGGGTGGGTTTCTTATACATGCCATAAATGGAATGATTTTTACTTTAGTGATCTGCTTCCTGTATTAAATGAGGGAAGAAGAGGAGTCACCATAACAACTGTTCTGCCACCAAGAAGAGCAGCATTTTCTTAAAGTGATACATCTATCAGGCATGAAAAGGACCTATTTGGGGCTTATCATCAGAGATCGATGGCAATTCCATCAGTGTTGCCACAGTAAGAGCAAATGAAGAAGCAAGCCCACATTTTAAGTCCCAGTGCCCCCAGGCCTAGAATTCCTCCTTCTCTTAATTTTCTTCACTATATGTGCACTTTGCCAGGTATATTCAGCAATATTTCTGCATAGCACCACATAGTTCTAATGTTTCTATTTTTTCCTAATGTAACACCTAAAAAAAATATGACATGGTGCTGTCAACATTTAGCACAGACCAAAAGCATTTCTTCTGTTTCAAGCTGACCTGGATTTCATGGGCTATTTGCCTATATGGAAGAGTCATCCAACTGACCCAGGCATTTTAGGAAGGTGAGTAGTCTTAGGGGGTGCCAAGGCCTGGAGCTCTGATGAAATGTTAATGTTTAAATTCACTACTGAGCTTCCTGTGTTAAGGTCTAACAGTCACTTCATTATCAACAGCAGTTCCTTCTTCACATTATAAGGAAAACAACATTTGATATAAATAAGAAAGCAATCATATCACAGTTGGAGTCCTCCCTAGTTTATTCTTAATTTTAAGTGTATCTGGATAAAATAATTACAACACGGCAGTGTTGGTAAACAAAAATAATTTACATATAATGTCTCATTCCATACATCTAGAGAGCTGTCTCAATCCCTTGTGGTATTTTCAGTCGCAAGATTATGCATGTAATAACAGTAGACCTTTTTATCCCTCAAGTCTTCCATTTAGCCTCCTGAGGCAGATAATATCTCATAGCTTGTCGGCGTGACAAGGAAAACGCTCTAATCAAACACTCCTGTGGGCCATTATAGCACATAATAACAGGGGCTTTTGATGGCTTTATCAGACGTGTGTTGGGAGGTTGCCTTTCAAAAGCAGAACAAATTATTTTGGTTTAACACAAAGCTTTGGGATATACATACGTTAAAAAGGCTAGAAAGCAGGAGACAAAATGGAGGGACAAAGCTATTATGACTCCAGTGACACATAATAATGTGGTTTATAATATATGCTGTTAAAATTGAAATGCTCTCATCACCGATTATCAAGGTTTTCAGCATGATTTCCAGGGTCTGAGCTGGGAGCTGGCAGCATACGAACATCTGCAAATGGCATTATATCCCTCCAAGTTTAAAAGCTGTTCAGAGGTGCACCGCTTCAGGGGGTGATTCTGTCAGGACTTGCAAGAAAATAACAAAGACGAGGTGGAGGAAGCCGGTGTGTCAGCTCCCTCGAAGGAAAACCTGACAGACCCAACAGAACAGTGTGGCTGCTTTGGAGCAGTCTTATGGAAGAAATAGTTATGTAGGGTGTCAGATTGCCCAGCTGAGCTGTCTCTGGCTGGAGAGGTTGTTTGTGAGTTCCCGTGGTCAGTGAAAACCTGTCATGGATGTGGGTATGTGAGAATGTATGCTCATCGTTGACACGTGTACATTTTTACATGCTGTACTATTGCTTGAGGATGAAAGGAATGGAAGGCAGAGTATGCTGTGCACATCGCAGGTGAGTGGAAGTGCACAAATAATCTCACAGAACAGGGAAATTATGGCAGATTGAAGCATGAGCTAATGAAGACCAGGCTGTTAAGCCTTTGAAAGAGGCTTTCCTTGCTATTGTAAGGATTTCTTAAAATGTTAGTATCTCTTCAGTCTCTCTTGGATAGTTTCTTTATATTTACCTGTACAAAGAAACAATGGAATGGCTCTTTTACCTTGCAATATATTTTGAGGATGATCAATACACTCCTGTTTTTTTAGTACCTGTTTGTTTTCTCACATCAGTTGAGGTTAGACAGGATCTCCAGAGATTGTCTAGTCCAAACCCTTTGCTCAAAGCACTGTCAGCTACAGCAGGTTGCCTAAGGCTGTACTTAGTTGAGTTTTGGATGTTTCCAAGGATGGATACTTCATAGCCTCTCCCTGGAAGACATTGGCTATATACATGCAATTCATTATGGCTTGTCTTCCTGCACAGCAGAGTAGCTTTTCCTATAAGTAATATTCCAAAGTGTTGTTTTATTTCATTTTTTTTTTAATCCACACAGAACTATTGCAGGCAGCCACTGTTTCTACATGACATAGACAAGCACTTGCCAGAGACACTGGCTAGTGGTGTTCTCACGATGGTCCAGCCTGCTATAGAAAGTTTGCTAACCAAATTCCCACAACCACTAAGTGTGTCTGTGAATAAACTAAGGAGTAATACTGGGAAACTCTAACATGTGTTACAGTGTCTTATACCAGCACGTGAGTTCAGCTTCAAAATACATCACAGGAGACCGGGTTCATGCTGCAGAAGGTGCACACCTGCTTTAAAATTTTACAGGCAAGGTGCAAATGGCTCTTCATTTACATGTTGCAAACTTGACCTGCAGATGGTTTTAATAAATCCCTTGAAGGCAGCATGAGTAACTTTTAGGAAACTCATTTAATGGAAGTTCTCATAAATAATTTCCACACATTATACAGTACCTGCACATACTGTTTGCCATCTGAGCAGGTATCAAAATCCCGGGACTGAGCCAACCAGCTGGTGCAGCTGTGGAGACGATGTCAAGGTTGGTGTCACAGCAAAGATGCCAGCCGCTACATTTAGTTAGCACTCCCCGCAGGTGGATTAATTTGCAATTAGGCAACCATCTTTTAATAATTTACTCACCTTTTTCTCTGAGCAGAGGTGCAGCCATGATAACCCAGGAAAGAAGAGCGATGGCTTCAACAAGTACAAATGCAGTCTTGAACAGCTTAATTAGATGGGGAAGGTGTTATTCATTCCAGTCACATGAGGCAATATTCACACTGTAATGAAAACAGTAATAATAAGCTATTGTATTCCACAGGACAAGCTAGTCAGGAAAATACTCTCACTATATCACGTTTTGGCACTTTTGGAAACATAAATTGGTTATGATTAACTCTAGAAGCGTTGCCTTGTCTTTTGCAAAACAGATGAGTGGATTTAGGAATTCATCCAGCAGTAAGGCAGCCAAGGGCTTTGCTACTGCCAACAAATACTCCATGAGTTCCTCACATTGCTCTTACACTTGACCTCACCTTTGACCTGCAGCAAGGTCTTGTGCTCCCTCTCCATTTTTAATTGCCAGATACTCTCAAGGTATTTTAGAATTTGTTTCCTTGTTTCTGAAATATTAACGAGGCTTACCCAGGGATGACACTAAAACCAGCAGATGGATTTCAGTTGCGGTGCAAAGTGGAGATGTGCCCCCCAGCACAGCAGGCAGGACCACACTTGCAGACGTAGACTGTGGCAAGACCCGCTCCACACATTGCCTCAGCTTGCAGCCCAGTGCTGTCTTCAGGATAAACCCACTACCAGAGACTCATGAAACCAAACAACACCTCAAAGAATCCAATAGCACTCTTCACAGGGAACTCATTGACTGGCTTTTTGGTTTTTTGGTTTTTGGGTTTTTTTTTTTTTAATGACTAAGTGTGAGCAGCTAATAATACAACTGAAGCAGAGAAGAACAATGCCCTGACTTCTTTAGTCATGATTCTGGCAAAACATGAACAAAAAAACTACCTCAGTCTGGCTCACTGTCACAAATTTCTTAAAATTAAACAACATTTCTAAATCCTGTGCCAGCTTTGAGCTCACCCAGTGCTGCTATGGAAGGATTCCTTCTTCAAGAAAGAAGGTAGAACTTTCAACACTTGTTAAGTCTTTTGCCACCCATAATGCCCATCTTCACTTTTGTCCCATTCCTTTATTTACCACTAGGACAACTAAATAAGCTTCAACTTGATTTTGTGTGCCCTGCACATGAATTACTCCAATTTAAAACACCAATTCCAAAGTGTAGCCCTCCCTATCCTACATACTGCACAAGAAGTCCCAGTTCACCTCTGCTGAGGTGACTTTTGCTCTGGGAATAAAACCTCCAAAGAATTGTGATTGCTACACCTCAGTTTTATCCCTAACTATGATTGCATTGCTTCAATTCTGCCAACAATGTTTTCTTCTCCAAGGTACTGCCTTTGATACACAATCTGATTTCTTTATGGCAATTTGTGATTCGTCATGACAACGTAGCCTCCAGAGTATTTTCACTAAATATTTCTAACATCTTCCCAAATGGGGGCTATTTTTGAAGTAAGAAGATGATTCTTTTGAAACCTGCTCAGATGTAGTAAAATCTAAAATAAAAGATTTGATAGAAACAAACTTGTATTAGGTTGAAAAGGAAAATTGTATTAGCAAGGATTGCTTTCACAGATTTTGTCAGCATTCATGTTTCCCAGGGAAACACTACTGGTTCAAGTGCAGGAATTCGTATTTTTCTGAAATCTCTGTGATAAATATGACAACTGACGCTTAAGGAATATTTATTACCTAACCCAAAGGAGTTACTTTTGTCCTGAAGTAGACCATGCAAGCAGCAAAGTGTTATGCCTTCTAATCATGAATTTATTTTTCACCTTGTCCTTGAGGGACCACAAATATAGCCTTATTACCAAGAGGAGCAGCCTTTCCTTGGTGTGACAGATAAAGAATTTAATCATTTGCCTTGAGGCTTTGTAAAACATTCCTTATTGCCTTGTTGACAATGAAATGTCAAAAAAGTCCTCAGAGCACTGATTTTATTTTACATATTTGTTTGGATTGGTAAGGAATGACAACAGAAATAGCTAGCTTTTAAACTTAAACATCAACCTAAGCAAATAAATTGCCCTTATATCATGGGGAGAAGACCCATTACCCAAAAGCCTGCAGTTCAATGCAGGTGAGGAGAGAGACAGATCTGAGGGTAAGAGGACCTTACCTTAGCTAAGAACTTTCTCATAGAACAGGTCCCATTCAAGGGCCTTTATGCCATGGCTCATTCACTATAGAGAAATATTCTTGCTCCTCAAAGCTGAAACAGGCATCCAGATCCTTTCTTCAGATCTTCATGCACAGCAGCACATACCCTACATACAGAAAGTCTGTGAGGTTGGGTCTTGCTGCAGCTCTATCTTCTAATCTTTGCTATCCAGAACTCACACCATTTGCACTCAGCTTCATCAATAAGCATAAATTAATTTAAAATTGTGAAAGATTTCTGTAGTAATGACATACATTGTGGTTCCCAGGAAATGTGCATGATCTACCCCATTGACTGAATCAGTAGTAGATCCCCAGACCCTGTGGCCTGGCATGGTCCTCCCAGTCTTTTCCTCCTTCTCTTCTCCTCCTCCAGTGCTTGAAGATAAGGTGGAGTTTTCCAGCTTCTTGTGTGTGTGAATATTTTAGACCTGTGTATTTCAAAATTTTGCAAAAAGCTGCTGAGATTCACAAATATTGAACCCCATGCTCAGACTGAGTCAAGTTTTGGGTTAGAAGGGACTTTCACATGGCCGTTTTTGAGTGCATTTGGGATGAAAGATGTCTTTGGGTGGGAGAGCTGCTTCAAAAGGCACAAAGTTACCTGTTTGGGAGCACTGCTGTCTGAGATTGTCGCAAAAGAGAGCAGCAGATCCTTTTCAAGCAGGCCCTGGGCACTGGCTCAGACACAAGCCATATCTTTAGACCAAACTGGAGCACTGGGACGGAGTACCACCAAGTTCAGGAAGAAAATAACGGCCTACAAATCTAGACCTGAGCATCATAGATGGTCAGCTCAGAGCCTGTTTGAACACATGCTTCAGTCCTTATGACTTGTTGTATTGTGAGCAAGCAGTCAGGCCTTACAGTTTGTGGTGATATGAGGATAGGCAAATAGTGGCAGGCTGCTACTGAGCTCGCTGGGTCATGTGCTGGCAGAGGGATGGTGGCAGTAGTGGGTGCTGCCACCTACCAAGAGCCTTTGGTGCTCAGGGTCCTGCTGATTTGCACAGACATACAAGTACACAGATATTGCTTTTGAGTCAAGAAGCCCTTGAGCCAGTGGTCACAAGAGGAGGTATTTCAGCCTTTGCCTGTACCCTCCCAAGCCAGCTGTGACTGGTCACTGCTGACAACCAGACAGTGGACCAGGTCAAGCCTTTGTCTCCCTTAGTAGGGCTGGTCTTAAGCGCTATAATGAAGGAGGTACATCAGGCTCTACACTATTCCTTTGCACTACTTCTATGGGGATTTGGGGGATCCTGAGTCTCAGATGTTGTCCCACTGCCAGGCCTTCTTGGTGGCCTGCTTCCCACAAGAAGGGAGAGCTAGCTGCACCCTGGTTATCTGTAACTGCACCAGGGCCTGGCGGGAGCCCAGACCAACCAGTGTAAGTCAGAAAGGGCTTGACAGGCTCATCTCAGTACTGGCTCCTGCCTCCAGAATGATCTCATGGGGAGAGCTGAGGAATACTTCTCCCAAAAGAAGAGAAAAAAACCCAAACCAAAACAAAACAAAACCGGGATGTATTTTGATCCAATGTGATTTTCCTAAGGAACAACAAGCACTGTCTACTTGGCAGGGTGAGTTATTGCTGTAAAAGAGCTTGTGCAGGTGGAAAAACACTTCTGTCATTTGAAGTGTACTTAAATTTCTGCAAAAGACAATAATTGCTCTTTCTTTTTCATTTCAGAAAGACAATATACTATTTATTAGCTGGTAGAACTGACTACTGGATGGTATATTCTTTACTAAGTCACTTCAGACCCTTTGTAAGGGAAGAGAGAGCTCTTTCGTAGGCTGGGTGACAAATAGAGGTCTTGACCTGCAAGAGTCACAAAAATCACAGCTGTGATGACTATGTCCATCCAGTCATTTGTAACTAACCCCTTATGGCAAAAAGAGATTTTACAGAAAAAACAGACACTGCTTAACAGTAATTACATGGCCAAGACCTGCACTGTAAGTGTGATATAAACAAAATACTGAGCATTTTTGCTTTCCCACTTAATAAAAAAATCCTGCATTTTTAATAATATACACTTAGAGGTGAAGGTAATTTTTTCTGCATAGTGAAAGAGATCTTTATTTTCAGTGAAGATGGAAAGGGAAATAAAAAATTCAAATTAGCAATCTTGAAGTTATCCTCTTTGTTTTTTCCTACTTTGTCAGTCTAATTTAAATCAATGTTAGTTTTTCTGCTAACTTCAGTAAGACTGTGTCAAGTGCTCACTGATAACATTAGCGTCTTTTAGCTAAGCTAGTACTTGTTTATCCAGGGCTGAAGATTCTAACTGAGGTGGAAGCCTCAGTGTAACCTCAACATCCAGATTTAATCACCTGTTAAACAGCAGTGATGCTGTCTCCTTCCAAAAGCAGTTTCAGATCTACAAGTGAACAGTGTTATGAAAGCAGATGGTGCAACACAATCACCATACTACTACGAACTGACGGCTATCACTGCTATTACTTGGAAGTCCAGGCAATTGCCTCTGGGAATGAAGAATGAGACATCGCCTGTAGCACAGCAAAACTGAAAAATCAAAGTTCCAGTTGAGTCATCCCTAGCAAACTCTTTCCTGAGATTACAACTGACATAATAGAAACAATTGGTAAACAGGCATTAATCAAGCTAGCAGATTTCTGTTAGTGAGAGTAATTAGCTACTCTGCCAGCTCCCAGTCAGCTCTGTAGTGGCGATTGGCTGGTAGAAAATTTTCATGGCAGACATGAATGTACACACCCATACACAGATCTGAGCAGAGTATAAATTAGCTTCGCTGTGGAAGCTTTGATGCATAAAGGCTGATTTTAGAAAGAGAATTGCTCTGTACAAAGCCACTTATTGTGATGTCTTTGCTCCATAGATGGCAATGGGAAGTTTTCCATTTATTTTAAAGACACTAGGATTTTACCTTCAATTTTACCTACATGTATTCTCTCCTCACAGGCCTAATCTTCAGTGGGCTTTGAATATCTCTCAGGTTAAAGTGGCAGAAGACATGGGCTGGTTTTTGCACAAAGAACATGTTTTAGGTGGATTCTGTGAGAGCCTGAATTAATCTGACCCACAGATATACTTGGGTATCTGCACCTGAAACAAGGGCTGGCTCCAATTTTGAGGTGCATCAGCAGCTCAGCAATAACATGGGCGAAAACTGATGGGATTACACTTCCTTCATATATGAAGTTAAGGCGGAAAGAAGACGGTGGGAAGCCGAAGGTAGTGACTACCTTTTATTGTCTCAACTACTTGCAGGAACTTCATGTGATTTTATACTTTTTAGTTACATTACAGCAATTTGAGTGTCAGCACATGATTGGATAACAACTTGTTTTTGCAAGTATTGATTGGTTAGTACTTAGCAGAAAAACATGTTTTAAGTTTACTGATCAGGGGTTCTAGATAGGAGCTAAGAGTATGAGAACCAAACAAGACTGTTTTGAGAGAATTCAGCTAGCTTCTGAAAAACAACATGGGAACAAGAATGTTTTGGGAACTGAACTGAAAACAGGGCCTTTGGATAACTCATGATGCTCTCTTTCTCATGGTATTCTTTTTTCTTTGTTCCCTGTTTACCACTTAGGCCTCATCTTGTTCTTCTGTACTTTTCCATCTGTAATTGGCATCAACCGTAACATGTCCGGCTGTTCACATCCTCGGTCACATAACCATTCTTTAACGATGTCCTCCACAAAGTTACTCATAAATACCTTTACTGGACTAATTCCTTGGTTCCATCCTAAAGGATCCTCCTATGCTAGAATTCATTTGATGCACTTGATTAGCAGCCTGTGACAAAATTATAGACTCATAAAAAGGAAGGTCAGAGAGAGCAGAAAGGCAAATATTTACCTTCTGTGGGGCACATGCACAAAGATTACTACTTCTCAAAAGCAAGTGACAATTCTGAGTGCCCAGTTTAAGGTTGACAAAGGAGACCAGGGTTCCAGAGGTCCAATGCTAAGTGCTGTCAACTCCTCAGGAATTCTGTAGCTGGGATTTGAAAAGTGAGGAATTCAAAATCACTAATTGCCCAACAGAAATGCTGGCTGATATTCCTGAATTTGGTCTCGTACCTAATTTTCATACTTACAGATGGTTTTATTTTTAAAACTGTTCAATTTCAAGTGATCCTCTCCAAATTTTTTTATCTCCTGCTCTCTTGGTTTTCCTTCATTAAAGGAAAAGATGGATAAATAGCAAAGGTCAGGAAGCTCATTTTGTGTGTGAGAAATACAGGCTGTTGACAGTGCCTTCAGTGACTCCTACATGTTTCCTGGTTGTTTTTGCTATTGCTGTTGTTTAAGTGTTTGCGTGAGCAATCCACATAGCTGGAGGAGTAGGTGACTAAAATGAAACACACATCAATAATTGTGTGAGATTACGAAATGGCACATAACTTTAGGGAGGTATAGCCTACTGTAGAGCAGCAGTGTGCAAAACTGTATCAAAAACTTTTAAATTACTCAAATCCAAGGCCATACGAGCCTTCTACCTCTTTCATAGTCAGCGGTTTACATGTGTACATAAATCAGATAGTAAGCTAAAGTTGAAGGTATGAGTCATACAAACCAAAGCTTTTCAAGTACATTGCACTCTTGCAAGATTGAAACCTGACTGGAAAACCCAATGGATAATGGAGACTGTGTTAACCAGTAAATTATGCTGGAAGGATTTGGGATTTGCAGCCTTACTTCATCAAAGTAGAGGAAATAATATGTTCTTGTGTTTTACACAAACGTTTTTGTGCATTTGAACTTTCAATTAAGTAGACCAGAGGGAGAGTCAAGTTAAGTGCCAATTTCATTAGATTCCTCCTTTTTTTTTTTTTTTTGTTTATCTTAAGGATAAATATAATTAGAATTTTCTGTTTGCAAGGGAAAATAAGCTAATAAATAAATAACCCCTTAGCTACTTCCTTGTGAAAAGTAAATATTGTGTAGCAAGCCCTGCCTTCTTCAATATTTGTAAAGCTTGTTAAGGCGGGTATTCACATGTATGTGCCTAACACCATAGATACAATAAATTGTGCTTTTTTTGAAACAACACATATATATCCTATGAAAGCATGCACAGAAGAGAGGCTTTCTGGGGCAGGTCACAATCTCTAGGAGGACAAATCGCTCCAGTATTTGAGACAAGAGCTTGTGGTACCATGTTGTGCTGTGAGAGATGTCCAATCTAGCTCTGCATGAGCCTGTTGAGGCACCAACAATGTCTAACTGTGTTAAAAGGTGTTGTATCAAGTGCAAAGAAACAGCATCCGATGAATTTAAGGGGAGATTTGTTTGTTTTTGAACTTGCTAACTCCATGAATATTGTTCACTTTCTGTATAGTGGCACAACTTAAAAAGCATACTTGCTTTTTCTCTATCTGATCTCTCCTACAGCATCAGGATTGGAACATTTACTGGGAATCAGTGAATGCCTGCATGAACTGTCTCAGCTCAGAAAGAATCCTAAGTTCTGGTTTCCTACTTCCATTAGCCATTAGGCTATTACCTAAAAGTACAAATTGCCGTTACTGCCCCATCTGACACATTTGCAAAAGGGTGATTTTGCCATAGAACAGTTGCCAGCACCACACTTGGAGATGGGTGGCAATTTCAGATGTACTATTAACAACTTAGTTTTACTGAGGCAACATTCATTTGGACAGCCAGTATCTTTTCTTAGATCAGCCAATGGAGTTAGAACAAAACTTGATGCAGCTGAAAATAAAAAAGTCAGGAGCCTTTCTGCTCACAGTAGGCAGGATTTTTGTTGCTCTGGGGCCCTAGTTTACAAATAATCTTCACACTAACTCTAGGCTTTGGATTTCTTTCTGGATGCATAAGATAAGTGCTTAACTTGTTTGGGCATAAACTTGTCCATGTGGAGCAATCTTAAAACCAGAGAGGAAAAATCATGGGAAGAGTGAATATGCTATCCTTTAAATTTCTTTTGCAAAACCAGATAACACTTTATTTTATATTGCTTTATTAGGAATTAATAAAGGAGGGCTAAAACTCTAGGGCTTTGCTAGTCATACTGCTAGCTATAATGCTGCTGATAACAAGCCACATCTGCTGAATATTCTGTTTTGAGGGCTCCCTCCTTTTCCCTCTTGCTCCCCTCCATACTTCCATGTTGGCATCTATAATTAGCTGTGCCCCTCAGCAATAACCACAGTTTTCCAAGCCTATCTTTTTCCCAGGGCTTTCAGAAGCAGCATCCACTTATGGGCCTCATATCAAGTAAAGAAGGAAATTTGTTGTGTCCGTTTAATAAGTAACAGATAATTATTAGGCACAGAGAAGGGAAGTGGGAGATCAGAGGAAATTAAAAGTCAAATACTCAACATTGAATGAATAGCATGGGTTGTGCATCCCCCTGGGAGTAGGGCTAGAAGCACAGAAGGTTGTTGGGTCAACGATATCCACATAGCACCAACATGCTTCCCAACCAATAAGCCACAACCTGTGCTTAATGCCTAATCTATTATCATGTAAGATGTGACATTAATTTCCAAAGAGTGAGTAATAACTCCTACATATGCACATACCCCCACGCAAACACACTTGAAAGACAACCCCTTCCCCATAACTGCACTGGAGGTACTTCTTTTTGAACAACCGCAGCATGGGACACGTCACAATGCTAGCTGCTGCTGCACATGCCCAGTGGGTTTTTAGGACACAGTTCTTAAAGGGTACACCTTGTAGCATGCATCAGCCTGTTGTTAGAGAGAAGAGGAAATGAAAGGAAGTCATAAAGCACAAAAAACCCCACCTAAATGCATATTTGGAGTGAAGTGCTCTTGCTGCATTAGGATACAAGGCACTGGGGACCCAACTGGAATGCCACTAGGCAAATGGATGTAGAATGGGGAATAAACAAGAGGAGTTAAGAGACATGTGCTTGCCTGCAGGCTATGATCTCACTGGCATCATGGAGATGTGGTGGGTGGCTCCTATGACTGGAACTTTGGAATGGAAGGATAAAGGATCTTTGGGAAGGACAAGTAAGGCAGGGAGGACAAGGCAGAAAGTGTCCCCCTCTGTTTCAGTGATTAATTGGAGTATATAGAGCTGCGCCTCGAGGTGTACGAAGAGCTGTAAGTTTAGGAGTCAGAATTAAAGGGAGGGCAGGGACAAGGATATGGAGTAACTCAATGACATTTTTGCTTGTCTTCACAGGAATTGCTCAAGCCATATCACCCAAGTCACAGAAAGCAAAGGCAGGAACTGAGACAATGAAGAGCCACTGTAGGAGAAGATAACGTGCCAGACCATCTGAGGAACCCGAAAGTGCACAAGTTCGTGGGACCTGATGAAATGCAATCCCAAGGATTAAGGGAACTGGTGGATGAAGTCCTTAATTCCCTCTCCATCATATCTGAGAAGTCATGGCAGACAGGTGAAGTTCCCACTGACTGAAAAATAGGAAAAATAATTGTTGGGGGATGGTTAGCAGCACAAGGCCACAATGCTGCAGAATATCTCTGGCCTGAAGCAAAGTTCTGAGTGAGCGAAACGGTATGTATGTTATCAGGTCCCATGACCTTGTGGCTGAACACTAGATGAAAACAGGAGGCTGAACATCTGTGCCTGGACCCTCAGATAGGTTGTAACCAAGCCATAACAGAAGATACTAACCTACGTAATGCCTAACCAATCACTACTTGCAAAAACAAGATGTTATCCAATCGTGTACTGACACTCAAATTGCTGTAATGTAACTAAAAAGTATAAAATCATATGCAGTTCCTGCAAGTAGTTGAGACAATAAAAGGTAGTCACTACCTTCGGTCTCCCAGCGTCTTCTTTTCCGACAAATAATACCCATTTTTAAAAAGGAAAAAAGGAAGCCACAGGGAACTATAAACACTTCTCTGGTGGCAAGATCGTGGACAAGGTGCTCCTGGAAACTGCTTAGGCACATGGAAAAAAACCAGATGATCTGTGAAAGCCCATATGAGACCTGTGATTAGTGACATTCTTCATGGGTTGGTATTTGGGACCAGCACTGTTTAATATTTTTTCCAGAAATAGGGACAGTGGGATTAAGTACACCCTTGGCAAGCGTGTGATGCAATCAACACACTGGAGGGAAGGGATGCCATCTAGAGGGACCTTGTCAGGCTGGAGTGATGGGCCCATGCAAACTGCATGAAGTTCAACAAGCTCAAGTGCAAGGTCCTGCACATGGGGCAGGGAAATCCCAAGCACAACTATAGGCTAGGTAGAGAATATATTGAGAGCAGCCCTGAAGAGAAAGACTTGGGGTGTTGGTGGACAAGAAGCTTGACATGACCCAGCAATGTATGCTTGCAAGCCAGAAAACCAAACATATCCCAACCTGCATAAAAAGAAGCATGACCTGGTCATGCTTCTTTTTATGCAGGTTGGGATATGATGGTCAAGAGAGGTGATTATGCCCCTCTACTCTGATCTGGTAAGACCTCACCTGGAGTCCTATGTCAAGCTCTGCGTCCCAAGTACAGAAAGACATGGAGCTGTTGGAACAAGTCCAGAGGACGGCCACAAAGATGATCAGAGCATCTCTCTTGTGAGGACAGGCTGAGAGAGTTAGGCTTATTCAGCCTGGAGAAGAGAAGGCTCCGGGGAGACCTTGTTGCAGCCTTCCAGTACCTGAAGGGACCTACAGGAAGGATGGACATGGACTGGGTTCAAGGGCATGGAGTGGCAGGACAGGAATAATGGTTTTAAGCTGAAGTGGAGTAGGTTTATATTCTATATTAGGAAGAAATTTTTCCCTGTAAGGGTGGTGAGGCCTTGGCACTGGTTGCCCAGAGGAGCTGTGGAAGTCCCATCCCTGGCAGTGTTCAAGGCCAGGCTGGATGGGGCTTTGGGCAACCTGGTCTAGTGGAGGGTGTCTCTGTCTATGGTGGGGGGCTTGTAAGTAGACAATCTTTGAGGTCCCTTCCAACCTAAACCTAAAATTCTATGATTCTGTGATTCTATTAAGTCCTGTGACTGGTACATGTCAAAATGTTAGTGTTCACTGTTATCATCTTTGTATTTCTCAGCAGAAGGCTGCTTATGAAAGTGACATTGATTCCAACTTCCCGTATGAGACAAACATTGCTGTCTTACTAGAGAGGTTTTGCATTTTTCAATCAGAATAAAAATAATAATAAAGGAGACTGTGCATTAGAAGGGCATTAGCAGAGCTTTCCCACTTGAGACTGACAGAAAAGCCCTGAGAACACAAAGGATAACACAAGGCAAACATCTGTTCCAATAAAGGGAGTCAGAGAAACTGCCCTTTGTTGCATTGAAGTAATATTCCACCTAAAAACATAACACTGCACGTCTCATACTTTATATATACTCTTTTCAGGTCTCCTTAGCATTGTGTTTACTGGAAAGTTTTGCTTGTGTTGTTTCTTTTCATAGTAAGCTAATTTGTGGTTCCATGTATCTTAATCACATTTTCTTCAGCCTTCTATTGACAGTACTAGCTTGGGACAAATAAAAAGCCATCATTCAGAGGAATAACATACCTTCTTAACACAAACTGATATAGGAAAGCAGGCAAGGGCTCAGACAATCCCAAACCTGCTCCATTAAAAGATGACATTTTTCACAATAGATCAGTCGGACCCCACTGGAAATAATAGGCCCTCATCACGGCGGGAATTAACGCGCGCGACAGGTGATTATGTTCTGGAAATGTTCCAGTGCCAGCTGTGTTGCTGCATGTTATTTGTAACCTCTGTAATTGCGGCTTTTCAAAACCATTTTTATTTGGAAAGCCAGTAAGGAGGGACAAAAAACCCCTAGCACCATTTGTTCAGGGAAGAAACAAATCAGCATATCAAAGCCTGAACAGTAGTGCCCCGTTTTCTGAATTACTGGCTTAGACTCCTTATTCTAACAAAACCCCAAACCGTAATGTAATCACTGCTACACGTTTCCCCCTTTCTTCATAGTCTAGTTACAGCCCCTGCTTACAAATGAATGGACCAGCAAGCATCTGCCTAATGCCTGTGAAGGCAATTCCTTCTGAAGTATCAAAGGGGTTGGGAAGCTGAGTGTGCTCATCAGGGTCGCTTGAGCAGTAAGTGGGCAGTCTTCTGTGTCTCTGGGGGTTGAACCCAGACAGGGAAAGAGGCATTTAAAGTTCTTCCCAAAGGGCTTCATGTATATTCTCGATTGCTCATACTTTTAAACACGCTGGCAACATCAGACCCTGCCTAGAAAGAGCCTGAGTAACATGAGCCCAGTAAAAACAGCTTTGGTCCCTGCTGCTCCTCTGGTTAGGTCACTACTTTTGTCACATCTAGTCATGGTTTGATCAAAACCACCCGTGGAGGATATTCATGTCCTTTGCTCTTTAGAGAACAGAGCAAACTTTAGGTTGCTACATGAATAGTAATTCTTTCAGGCTGTTCATCCTGCTTGCCTGGGCACTTCAGAAAGATTTTAGTCCTTGAATTTCTTTCCTTAGATCACATCTGAATATAGATTTAGAAATTGGTGGGAGAGGGTTACTCTGCCCCCAAAATTACAAAAATTGCCTGCCCGTTATGCAAGTGATGGATTACTAAGGCAGTAATGTGGGTAGTTATATTCCTGGTGGAATAGATAATCTAGGCGTGAATCACCTTTCCTCCACTGCTGTATATTCAGAGTAAGTACTTTTATATCTGACATCCCTGATTTCTGAAACCACCAGAGGAAAAAAAAATATATAAAAAGAAGTCACGTGAGAAGGGAAGTAAGTTTGAAGAGCCTTCCTAAGATTTTTAGTTGCCAGGGCAACCATTTTACTTGGTAATCAATATGTTTGGCATGTTTCTATTGCTTTGCAACTGCTCCCACAGACAACATTGAAAGGTATTTGGGGAAAACACTGGAAGCCAACTACAAACTTTGAAAAAAAATGGCTTCAGATATGTGAAGAAGGAAATAACTTATCCCTCAAATAGTCTAAGGCTTTATCCAAATTTCTTGAAAAGTAGTGGAGTGATTTTCTTTAACAGGCTTGAAGAATTTGAGAGGATCCTTTGAATATATGAGTTTCAGCACAATGCTTGCCAAGCTGAACAGGAACTACATGTTAAATCTCTTTTGCAATGTGACAATTATTTCATGGCAATCTACCTTTAAGTGAACAACACCTAAATTTAACAGAACACAAAGCAAAGCCCATAGCCAAGCTACTTTAGCAAAACATCTGAGCAATGTTGCTTATTAATTACTAAGACTTTGTAAATATTAGGCACTGATCCAACGTTCGTTATTAAGAAATTTACGAATATCCCTATGTAATACTCCCATAGTGTTTTCTATCTGGGCCTTTCTGAGTATTTTTTTAAATACCGTTAAGCATTATCCATATTCTAAAGGCAGACATATACTAGTAAAGAGCAATAAAACTATATCCTCAAAGCTTTCACGGCAAAGCAGGACATGACTTATTGCTAAAAATATGACTTATTTCTCTGCAGATATTTCCATTGCTCTTATATCTGCAGTTACATGGAGCAGAAGCTTATGACCCAGTCCCTCTTACTCATGTCCTCCTGTCCCATTTCTTTTCTTTCTTGGACTGCTGCATCACAAAAACCACATCAGATGCCTGTGATGAAGTTGACCTAGGTTAAGGAGGTTGCATGACCTGAAGACCCATGTTTCAGAAGGAAAAGAGCAAGGGAGCTTTAATATGCTCATCATTTTTCAGAGCCTTATCCTACCCCCGCGTTCTGAACAGCTCTTACACCCATGAGACATCGAAATGTTAGAACTATTTATTCAGTTCAGTCTATTTTTTTCTTGCAGCCTTTTTCAAACAGAAAATCTTCATAAACTTCACAGCTGAAGATGAAATTAGAAACTGCTTTAAAGAGCTCACTGAAGAAATGGCGAGATAGCAAGAGAGAAGACATGAGATACGTCAGAAAATGAGGAAGAAGATTTTACTGAAACGAATATACAGAGGGCATTTCCCATAGGTACAAGGCAAAGAGAAAGGGGAAAAATTGTGTTGGACTAGATGATATTTAAAGGTCCATTCCAGCATAACACATTGTACAATCCTCTGAAATGCAAAAATACAGGCTGTTAATAATGGGAGTGGGTTATTAATTTATCTATTGGAATCCAATGAGTTCTTAGGGCATCCTTCCATTTGTCTCTGGATGCTATTCTACAGATTTTGTGGTTTCTGGAGATACCCCATGTGAAAATTTCTCTGGTAAATCAGTTCTTACTGAACCTATCCAAATTTGCTTTCCCTCAAAAATAGTCAGGGGCCTTGGTCATGAATTCAGTGCTCCTGAAAGGTGACAGAGGCTTCTGTCATAGATCATGCCCCAGTAATCCGTGTCGTGGTACAGGTAGTTGCCATCCGGGGATGGTGCTTTCTTCATCTGTGGCGCTTGTCTTCCTGCGACTTACATTATCTGTAAGCAATAACTACTATTGGGTTTGTTTTCTATTATAATTAATGTCTCCTTTTGTTACCATACCAGTGGGACCAAGAGCTCAGGTACCATTGCCTGAGAAAATTAAGCCTGCGGAGAACAAGGCTGTAAAGCCAGTATCTGTTCTTTGTGATAAAGGAAAGGAAACCAGTATGCTTGCAAATCAAACTGTAAAGGTTTCCCATCTCTTTTCAGGAAAAAGGACAGCTTTGCTCTGAAACCACAGATGATGGTTTCAGTCAAGTCACTCCAGGCAGGTCCATGCTGCAGTTTCTGGAGTCGCTCAGCACCCAGTGTGCATCCAGCCACGTGCAATGATGGGTAATAGTGAGGCTTCTATACAGTCTACTGCAAAGTAACCCTCTCAGGACTGCATTCAGGTATTTGCTGTGGCAGCCGGAGCATCATCAGTACAGAGCAAGCTGGTTCAGGGATGGGTTGGACACATTCATGGTGTTTACAGAACCAGCAATATTGGCCTTTAAGACTTGTTCAAAATATATCTTTTTTTTTCTTTTTCCCTTACAGCTGCTGATGACATTGAGATTTTTGAGAAGCACATCTTGCATAAAGAAAGGAAGGCAAACCCACTATCTTATCCTTACACTTTGAAACAAAACAAGAGCCCAGCCATTTCCTCCACTTTTCAATTATTTTTTAGCTGTATGATCAAATTCCTGATGTAGAAACCACATTTCATGTTTTTATTTACCTCTTCAGGCTGACAATGCTGTCAGCCTGAAGAGGGGCCTCTCTTGGCCCCTCTTGACGTGAATGTGGTCTGGGTACATGTTTCCCTCAGAGACTGTCATGATGCCTTATTTCTCTCCTACACTACATGCTTGTCTATGGTACATGTTTATTATTTAAAAACACACACTAAACTAGAGTTACAGTTGTGAATATATACTAGCATGTTGAGGTAATAAAACCTTATGGGGATATTGTAATTACCCTATAAAGAAATATGACAATCCCAGTCACTTGAAATGAAGCATAAAAAAATGAAATTAAGTTAGAGATAGGGAAAATGTCCCCATATAACCTTTAAGAGGCTCTCTAGTGAGGTCTTGAGAATTAAAAAAGTTAAAAAAAGAACAATTTAAAATATCTTATTCATAGGCAAGCAATCATTGCTTTATGTTCCTATACCATTGAAGCACAGTATATCTAAACCAGACTACGTAGCAGAGGGCTATACTCAATTAGTATTGCTGATTGCAAAGGTTGGGTCAGCCCTGTCTTGGTTTACAGTGCTCTTCGAAGCCAGGTTACAGCACACTGGAAGCTTCAGCGATGACATAAATACAGCTTTTGTTTGGGTGAAGCTTTCCCAGACTTGTTGAGAGTGTGCTCTGCTCACTCTCTCCTCTTAGAAGAAATTTCATTGTTCACACTTGACAGGGCTCTGTTGTCTGCAGATGTTTCTTAATTGGTTTCAGTTTCAACGATACCCATGTGAGACCTACAAAATGAAAAATAAAATGAAATTTGATTAAATGTTATGGTAAAAGAGCTAAGCATGAAACTCAAAGATTTCGTGAGTAAAGCAAGGAAAAAATAAATAAGTCACAGTGGGGTGTAAAATGGCTATATTATTATGCTGCGCTTCCATTTCCATATTGTGCTTAAATTTAGCAGTATTGTGATACACTGACTGTACAGCAGAGATAACAACAATACCAAACTCAATCAGACATCAAGCATTCCAACCTTTCCAAAGGCAGTTGGCAACTCAGAGATCATCTAGTCACACGCACAACAGCAAAGCAACCTGGATGTATGTAAAAGGTGCATCCATATCACCAAACACCTGTGGTGAGTGCCATTAAGATGGAATTATGGGGTGGGTGGGATGCTTGTGTCATGAAGAACTATATGCAGGAAAATGAAATAAAAAGGAGGTGAATAAATAAAAATAACTGTCTACACAGAATCACAGACTGATTAGGTTGGAAATGACCACGAAGATCATCAAGTCCAACTGTACCTGTCCTCTTCCTATCCTTAAAAATAGATCCCTAACCTGATCTATATGTCTTTAAATACATCCAGGGATGGTGACTCAACCATCTCCCTGGGCAGCCAGTTCTATGTCCCAACAACTCTTTCAGTGAAGAATTTCTTCCTGACATCTAATCTGAACCTGTCCTGGCGCATCTTAAGGCCATTTCTCCTTGTCCTATCACCTGTCACTTGGCAAAAGAGACCATCACCCACCTCTCTACAACCTCCTTTCAGGTAATTGTAGGTAGCAATAAGGTCTCCCCTCAGCTTCCTCTTCTTCAGACTAAGCATCCTGTTCTTGTTCTGGCCAGGACAGACCTGACCTGCCAAGCAGCCAGCACAGGTGATCTGAGTTGACTGGGGCTGTTTTCCACACACCCTGATATCAATCAAGTCCCTATAAAAGGGGTAGGGTTGGTTGGTTGTGTTGGTGTTTGTGATGGTGTGCTGGTTTCTGGCTTTGCTTATCATGGGTCTGATTTTATCTCAATCCATGGGGCTTGGCCTGTTTTCTCTCCTCATGAAGAGGAGTGAGTGAGCAGCTCATGGTGCTCAGCCTCTGCCTGGAGCTGAACCACAACACATCCCCAGCTCCCTCATCTGCTCCTCATAAAGTTTGTTCAGCAGACCCTTCACCAGCCTTTTTCTGTGTATGTGTTTATGTGGACACGCATGTATGTCTGAAAGTAAGGTACAGATTGTTTTTCTGGAGGAGGAGGAATGGGCTGATGCCAATTTGGTCTCAATGTTGTGTTTGGGTACTGGGTAGCCATCAGCTCAGGTTTATCTAAGGTCAGTATCCTGTGCTAATCCCCCTCTTGTGTACTGACTGCCATCTGTTCTCGCTACCGTTGCTCATGTTTTCCACATTGCATGACTCTCATTTGTTAGTAATGCTAAGATTAGTGTCTTCCCAAGACGAGCACTACACTTCCATTACCTCTCTCTGGCAGCGCTGCTCCTCTTGTTCTGTCCCACTGATGTGCCCACGTGTGTCGGAGTATAATTTTAGTCTTTCTTCAATTACTTTTGTTCTCAGAATGAGTCATCATCAGTGGACTCCACGGTTTATGTGATGTATTGTATTCATATATTGTTCTTTGTTATATTATACCATATGCTGCAATGACTTGCAGCAGAAGGGGGACTCATCTCAATTCCCCTTCTGACACTGAGTTTCTGTGTTGGTTTAGATCAATTTAAATATGGCAAAGGGATGATGGGTTTTACCTGTGTGTTCACCATTTATGCTGTAGGTACCATGTATTTTGCTGCAGGATGGGTCTGGACTCCTGCACTTGAGACAGGCAGAGCCCTGGCAGGGAGGGAGGAAAGGCAGCAGGGGAAGATGCTTGCAGATCCCAAGTTGGGCTCCTCAAGGACAGATGCTGCAGCACCGAGCCTGCCATAGCAGTGGGGCTGGAGGAACCTGAGAAGGGTAAGGAGGGCAGAAATACAGCAAGAGAGCAAAGGTGATGGAAAGAAAAATATTCTTCCAGAGAGAAACTCAAAGCTCTGATTCACATTGGGTTGTGTCATGTTCGTTTGAGTGGAAGTCCTTTTTACTTCCTCTTTACACGTGTAAAATTGAAAGCCCCTCTATTACACTCTGCTTGAACAAATCAGATTAAATCAGCCAGGCTAGCAGCACAAAAGCAGCCCACTCCTCCAAAAGCCAGCACCAGCACAGTTTTTCTCCATTCTGGGTGGTCCTGCATGTACCTAAGTACTTGAATTACCCTCAGCTCCCTACTGAGGACCCTCAAACAAAGAGGCTATCACTGCAAAAATTCACTCTCCCTTTGGTTATGTTATTTATTCTGATGTAGCCACAGAGTAGGATTCTCCATGCATCCAGACTTTCTAGTCCAATTACGTGCAATATAGTGCTAGGGATGTCACCCACCCAGATTATTTTGGTCTTAGTCCAAGCTATTTACCAATCAGTAAGCTTCATTTTCCTTAGCCCAGAGATAGCTGCCAGCCCTTACACTACAGCTAACTCATGGGTTTTCTTCTTTCTCTTCACATCAAAGTTCAGAACTTGTCCTTTTTCTACAATTTACATAGCTTTTTCTTTTTTTTCTTTCTCTCTTCATGCCTGTGCCCGAGATCAGCTTCAGTCTGGTAAGCAAAATCCATACTGATCCTTCATGATTTTCAGTCACAAGTGCTAGTACTATAGATGCAGTGTGTTCTCTTGGACACTTTCATCCTCTATAGTGGTCATTGCATTTTTCTATAGTACCTCTCCCACCTTCTCATCAGATGTACATCTCACTGCTGCTTCAGAAATTCATCTTTTTTCTGCTCTTTCCTTGCTTTGATTTTTTTGATCCATCTAAGCCCAGTCCAGAGTGTTTCTGTTTGTGCTTGTTGCCATTGCCTTTAGCCAGCTGTGGACTGGTCCTCAGAACTCTGATGAAAGCTCCATTTTAGGACATGGCTGTTCTTTATACGCCACAATATGAGGTTATTATAGCCATTGAACAAAATACACAGTAAATAAAAAGTATGACTCTCTCTCCAGTGCTAGATACAGTGTCATTGTTTGCCACTGTCTGCTCTGCCCTCAGCCAATTCCATGTGCCTTTTACTTTCTGTCCTGCAAGCTCCGTTTTGTTCAGGTGGTGCGTCACATCTACGTGCTAACGAGCCACAGCTCAAACAATGCCACATATGTCGCTAATATAAATGCTAAGCACACACATTTGCATGCAAAGTGTGTTTTGAAAAATGGGCTGATTATCGTGAGGAGAATCAGGAATGTGCAGATGGTCACTCCATCCACATCCCAGTCTCGGTGAGGTGACCCCTGCTCTGTTGTGCCACGAGAGCCCATTATCCCGGCTAACAATGCTGATACAGCCAAAGTCCTTTCATGCATATGTAGCATCACAGTTTTGTTTTTTTTTCCTCCATCAGTACCCTGGGTTTCTTGATTTCAGAGGTCACTGTGGCTCAGATAACAGGATTTTTATTTGCAGAATATGAATGAAATTTGCCAAATACTTACACAGCATTATAATCTTGTTGGGTTTAATGTATTTACTGTGTGTTGTTTCAGAGATTGCCAAGATACTGGGCTTGGAATGAGGGGTTCCCACATGTTCACAGGACACAGCACACTTAGGATCACACAGACTTTTCTCATTAATGCCACTATAAATTTCTAAGACATGCCAGCGTGTAATTCCCTCTCCAACATAGCTGTAAAGCAGAAGGGCTTGGAGTGTCTAACCAAATTCTCATATAAGATATGTGGGCTCTTTTGATTTCCCACTTTTGCATCCCATTCTCCTGCAGCTATTTCACCTGCAGCATCTTCATCTTTCTGCCCTCCTGTTGCAGGTGAGAAATGTCACGGAAGTAAAATCTTTCATCCCTTCTGACTACCTATTTTTAAAAGATATTGTGGCTACCTGTCACCAACTGGATGTTTCTTTTTCCTCAAGCTTTTATATTTAAGCCTCACATTCCATTTTTTCCACACAATTCTCACTTCCTGCATCTGCGAGGATGCTAAGTCTGCCTCCTCTCACTTGCTACATATCATCTTGCTTTAGACAGTATCTCAACTTCAGCTGCCAAAATCCATTCTTCTTCTCATCTTCATAAATTTACACTCCTCGGAGTCTCTGAGCTCCCATTTTCTTCAAAGTCCAGTGTTTCAGTCAGAGTTGGAAACAAGAGAGCTGCACCTTTTGCCTCTGGTGTTGCCACCTTTTGCCAAACAATAGTAAGACCCAGAAAAATACCTCCATTGTACATGGGCTTCCCAGATTTGTCATGCCCTCCTCTAGCCTTCTCATATCACCTTCTCATCTTGTAAAATCTGTTATTCACACTCTTTACCCCATTCATTATAACTATTTCCTTTCTTGTCTTCAGCACGGACAGTTTTTTTTGCAGTTTCTTCACCATTTAATACATGAGTTCCTATCCCCATACATTTCCATCTCATATTCCCACTGGGAAACCTAGGCTAGGTCTGCCCATAGCCTGGGAGAAGACTTGTCACGAGCACAGTTTCTCCTGTCATGTGGAGTGGAGCAGATGCTGCCCAAGGGGACATTAATACTTCAAACCACTGGTGAAGCTATGGTGGTGAAGACCCATCTCTCTGCTCACACACCTGACATACTTTGCATTGCCTGTGCTGGTGGGCACAGGGAAAGAACCAGGAGAGTGTGTCTGACTTAATTTAAATTTTGTGCGTATTCCCTATATTAATGAGACTGCAAGTACAGGCGTTCTAACCATTATGTAATATTGAAATTATATATCCGTATTTTACCAGATGAAACATCATTCACCATTTCTTTTTCTCACCTGGAAAGGTCTGGAGGAGAATAATTTTATAATCTACTTTCAATTACTACAACTGCACAACCATAAAAACTCCACTAAGATAAAAAAAAAAAACCAAACCTCTGGAAACCATTATAGACCCTCAGAAATGAACTCTTAAATTGCTGTGTTGCGTTCATTACCTAGCTCAGTAGGCTCTCAATGGTTTATTATAATTTTAAACTCAATAAAGAATGTATCCTTCAAAGGGCAGAAAAATCTTCATATGATTATTGTTTATCAAGTTAATGTAAAATCATTGCATAAAGAATACACTTTCATTTTTTCATAATTTTTCTGGGTTCAAGGCAATTTCTAGGAAAATGTTGAAAATTTCTACTCTTTGACAGTTTAGTTTTATACTATTATTGTTTTCTTGTTTCCTTCCTTGATGAGATACTGACCTGTAGAAAAACTATAGTGACAAGCACACTCAATTTAGTTGTTCCTATCAGCATTTCTGTATACTCTGGTTTTAAGTGATTAGGGCCCAGGTGAACTTCATGGGGTTCAACGATGCCAAGTGCAGGGTCCTGCACCTGGGTCAGGACAATCCCCATTATCCATACAGGGTAGGAGATAATGTGACTGAAAGCAGCCCTGAGGAAAAGGACTTGGGAGTAATTGTGGATCAAAAGCTGGACATGAGCCACCAATATGCATCTGCAGTCCAAAAAGCCAACTGCATCCTGGACTGCATCAAAAGAAGTGTGGCCAGCAGATCGAGAGAGGTGATTCTTCCCTCTGCTCTGGTGAGACCTCATCTGGAATACTGTGTCCAGCTCTGGAGCCCTCAATGCAAGATGGACATAGACCTGTTGGAGCGTGTCCAGAGGAGGCCACAAAAATGATCAAAGGGCTGGAGCACCTGTTCTGTGAAGAAAGGCTGAGAGTTGAGGTTGTTCAGCTTGGAGAAGAGAAGGCTTCAGGAGGACCTTATAGCAGCATTCCAGTACATGAAAGGTGCCTGTAAGAAACCTGGGGAAAAACTGTTCATGAGGGCATGTAACAACAGGATGAGGGCAAACGGTTTTAAACTAAAAAAGGGAGATTTAGGTTGGATATTAGGAAAACATTCTTCAATATGAGGGTGCTGGATCATTGGAAAAGGTTGCCCAGAGAGGTGGTGGAGGCCCCATCCCTGGAGATATTCACGATCAGGCTTGATAGGGCTCTGAGCAACCTGATCTAGTGAAGATGTCCCTGCTCACTGAAGGAGGTTGCACTAGATGACATTTAAGGTTCCCTTCCAACCTAACACATTCTATGATTCTAGTAGAGAGATGATGTTTGATTTGCTGAATATTTTATTCACTTAAAGAATATACTTTAAAACCCTCCACATTGAAATATTTTTATTCTAACAGAATATTTCATTCGATTTGAACTGAGGAATAAAGAAAGAGCTCATTTTGGTTTTATTTAAATTGTTTTTTCTCAACCCCCCCTCACTTCAGTTCTGTACCAGTGAATCAGGCCTTTACAGGTTTATTTACAAGTGATACTGGTATTGTAAGAAGAAACTTGTGAAGACACAGTGGTCACATTCTCATATCAGTAGTACAGATGCAATTCAGGGAGCCTAATGCACACAGTACATTTTCATCTATTTAGCACATATATAAATAAATACAAAACCAAAACACCTGAGAGATTATCACACTGATCTGAATGCGGAACAGTTCAGAGTCTGATAACTGCTCCACAAAATTTCCTAAATTTTCCTAAAATTTTCTAAAGTTTCTAAATCAAATTAATTTGATACCATCTGTGATAACTGTTTTGTGAGAAGCATTACTCAGCCCATGGAAAAATGTGTTGGCCTGGTTGTGAGTGGAGAATACAGGTGTGGAGGTTTCACATTTTGGGCAGGTTCAGCAGAGAAGTCCTGGACTTACTGAAAAGATGGAGCCACTGGTAGGACCTTCAGCTTTCTGCCAGGACCCTGCTCAGGCAGAGGGGTTGTACCAGATGGTCTTTCAAGTTCCCTTCCAACTCTTAACATTCTGTGATTCTGTGGCCCACCCTGACTTTGAAGGAGGGGCATGACAGACAGAGAACCTTTCCACTGAAAGAAAGATTCACTGTAGAAAAGATTTCAGTAGGCAGCATTCTAGTAACATATTTATTTTTTTTTAAAGCATGGGTCCATAGCTAAAAATCTCTTTTGAAAGAAGAACTAGCAAGGATAAATGTCCAAAGAACATATTTGCTCTGCTTTTGTCCATAACCACGCAATCTCCAGGGAAATTTTCACTACTCGGATAGAAGCTTTTAATCCAAAAATGTGCATCATGGTGGAAACGATGCTAGTCTGGTATTTGCTAAAAAAGCTAGAGAAAGCCATCATGCCAAAGCCCAACATGTTCTGCAATCCGGTGTGCTTATGTGTGTGTGAATTTGTGGGCACCTGCATGATGCTGGCAGCATGGAGATAGGAATGAATGAGTTCACAGATGCCTTGCTCCCATGTGTGGGATTGCTGATGACAATAGAATTGGTACCTGCAAAACACTTATGGTCATTTCAGTGTTAACCTGTGCTTTGTGCTTTACCCACTTATGGTATCTCTTAAGCCATGTGGTACCATATGTCAACAGTAACTGCCAGCACGGGCCCAGAGCCTCATCCAATCCCCATGGTGCTGCTGTAGTAGTAACAAATGGCACTGAGCCACTAAGAGGAGTACAGTATGTATTTGGAGGTGTACATTATAGAGGCTGTGAGGGACAGCACAGAACCCTCTTGGAGATGGTTCTCCAAAGGCAAATGCACAATAATAAAGAAACTTTATTTAGTCCAACAGCACAGATGTGTATTGACACAGTACTTGCTACCTGTGAGTAGCTTTGAAAACCTACAGGACCATCAGATGCCTTGCCTATACATTGAGAGGTTTGGCAGTGGACAAAAAAAACCCACCTAACCCACCAAACACCCCAAAAACACCACAAAAAATCCCCAAGCCTCCTTTGTACTGGAAGTTTGCTTTTCTTCTTGTCTATAAAAAGGGAGACTGAGTATGTAAGGGGTTGGGGGGGTGGGGGAGAATTTGAGAGTTCTTTAAAAGCAAAAATAAAGAAATAGCTAAGAAAATTGCAGAGAATAAGAGCTGCACTCTTCCCTCTGTAGGACGGAAGAGAGTAAGGAGAAAATACACAGTGAAGGATGATTACCCCAGAACAGCTGACTTCACAAAGTGAATTGCTAAGACTCGCTACCCCGTTGTGCTGATGCTCAGAGAACATTATAATACAGCCATTACCATTTCATCTTTAAGATATTTAATGATGCAGGAACCTCACTATGCTATATTTTTATCCCCAATATGATAAAAGTGGGTTAATGTTACATAGCTGACATGCTCTTTTGGCCCAGGAAGAGGGCATAGAATCATAGAATTGTCTTGGTTGGAAGGGACCCTTTAGATCATCAAGTCCAACCATCACCCTAACCCACTGCTAAACCATGTCCCTCAGAACCACATCTAACTGTCTTTTAAATACTTCCAGGGATGAAGACTCCACCACCTCCAGGGGCAGCCCGCTGTAGTGCCCAACAACCCTCCCTTGAAGAAGTCTTGATCTTGGTCTTTAGGTCTTGGGCCTCAAAACTGGGGGTGTCACACTTGGTGCTGCCATCAGGCAAGGGGGGATACTGGAACTGGGAAGCAGAAAATCTTCCTGGGTGCACCTGTGTTTCCTACATGAGAGGAGTTGTTTTATTTGTTTCTTTTTAGAGAAAGGATGTAAGCGGAAGAGAATGTGCAACTGCAGGTATGCTTTGTTTTGTGTTTGCTGTATTATCTGCAGTAAAGAAAGATGATACAATAAACCTTTTCCTTGAAGAAAAGCTTATTTATAAGGTGAGATGCCTTAGGTGACTCTTCCTGTCTTGCTGCATGCATCTTGGTCTTACCTCATCTCTTTGATTTCTCCTTGTAGTGCAATAATCAGAGAGGAAGTAAGGTTCTCATTGACCGGTCAGATCCAGCTACCTGAGAAGGTCTGGGGATGTTTCTGTTTTACTCTACCTCCTACTATCCCATCAGGCTACTTTTTATATTTTACAGCTTCATTCTCAACAGCTGAGAAGTGCTGTACTTTGCAGACTGCAGATTTAGTATCATCAAACAGTAGGGAAGCTGAACGGTTTTAGGTTGTCTACATGTCAGATAAGGCAAGTACTAGTGTTTTCTTTCAAACCGAAAATGTCAGACACCAAGGGTCAGCTCAGTCCTAGCAAGACCTGGCTAGGACTTATTATGGCCTGTGTATGCATATAGGTTACACTGCCTATACTCCTCGGATCTTGACAGCTAAACTGAGAAGTGAAGACAGACAGAGCAAGGGCCCCTGGGTCATCGTGATACTGTTCTAGAGGCCTCTTGGAAAGAGGCTTGATGTTTCAGCTAATCCCACGGACAGCTGTAACTGGTTACACTTCTCTGGACTGGGTATATCTAGTTTTCCTGCACAGGTGCAATTTCTTTCTTCAACACTACAAGTTTTGAAGCGGGAGATCATGACTGCTGCAGCAGCAATCATAGACTATAAAACGTCAGAGAGATCAAATGCCCTATGGAATGCAATCAAGTTTCTGCAGACCAGGTGCATAAATGAATAAAGAAGATATTGTAATAATTAGAAGAAACTTGTGATTATAATCACAAGATGCTGGCAGATAAGAGATGAGTGTGTGCTGGGATGTGATGTCAAATAAAGAACATCTGCTCACTAGTCATGGAGAATCTTATACTCCTGGATAAAACCTCTGCCTGTTCAGAGATTAAGGTTAAAAAACAAGAAGATGGAAAAGTGAGATAAGTGGGTGCTTTGATGAGAGAAGGAAAAGAGAGGGACTGTGTATAGAAAGGGACTGTGTATAGAAAGAGCGACTTGTCCATTTTCACATAAATTTGCCTCTGAAAGGAACAGATGTGCAGTGGATGGCTAGTGTTATGCTTTAATGTGTTTATTCTGAGGAAAAATTCGGCGACTCTTCCAAACATTAAAGCTGGTAAGACAATAAACCACTGTGATATGGAAAAGGTTGACATACAGGGCTCTCAAAGGAGGAGTAGCTTGTCTGGCCAATGCTTAGAGGCATGTCCCTTTGAAGAGGCTTGTCAAATAGAGAACATATGTGAGCATGTATGTGTACCTGTGTGCATGTGTGTGGGAAGACTGGGACAGGCTGTTATCCTGAGTCTTGGCTCCAGCCACGGACAATGCTGCGGGCTGAGAGCTGCCTCTGTGTAGATGGGGAAAGTAGTGTGGGCTCTCTTCCTCACAGGAGACTCAGCACCTTGTTATCCTTTCTGAAGCGGAAAACAGAAGCTCAATCTTCCAGAGGAAGCCAGCTTTACATGGTGACTTCACAGGGAGAGGGCATCCAGCTACCCTGCGTACTCTGCCTTCAGACTGTTAATTTAAGGAGAGCTCAACTTCCACCTCTGTGCAGGATCCCCGTATTTATGCGGGCCGTGTGCTCAGAACAAGATGCAACACGGAGTGCAGTAAACACCGCTCCAAGGCTCAGTGCTAATGCTGTAAACTGGTATTTTTTCCCTCTCTGGTGGTATCACCAATTCCGCTTCCATCTCTTCACCCATCCCTTTGCCTCATCCCGGAGGTTGCTCAGTATGTCTGGCAAATTAAACTTGAAGGCTTTTTTTCAAGTGTTAATGAGGTGAGGTGCTTTTCCCCCACTATGAACGCTTGGTGTGTTTCTGTATAAGAACCTTGAACAGTTTCAGCACTTTTACTAAGCTGCGTGGTGTTATTGATTTCTCCAGCATCTGCTGCAAGGCGTTTATGGTAAAAAGCAGTGACTCAGCTGGTGTGCTCAGTGGAGCTGTTTTACATGCTCAGACTGTGCTGCTGTTGCTGCTGAGTGGTTAAAAAAAAAAAATCAAAGGAAAGCCTTTTAATTTGCTTGAAGTAAAGTGAAGGCAGCAGCGAGGTTTTCTAGCAACTTACGGAGATTATTGCAAATAGCTTAATGGCAGGTCTGATTCTCGGGGAAAACCCTATGTGCTTCTGCAGCAGAAAAAGGGCAGCAGAGATCAGAGCTCCAACTTTCCTTTTGGCTAGAACATGGTACACTGAGGGTCAGAACAATCCTACCCCCTGAGCTGTGTTGTTTGGAAATGTGAAATTCTAGGAAGTGCTGTCTGCTGAAACACTGCAAGGAGTAGCAGGGCAGGATTCTGCTGGTGATCTGAACTCTATATCAATGGCTCTGCTGCCTGCATGGCTATGGCAGTGATTTACTGAGGCTGATCGCTGTTCCTAATGCCGTCCCACAGGGATGTCCTGTGGATGTGAAATGCTTGCCATCACAAGCCAGAACAAAGCTCAGACCTTTCTGATGTTCTCAGAGAAAGGAAATTCATTAAGTGTGCAACCTGAGGAAGGATAGGGGGAAATACAGCTGTCCTGGGAGGAGAAGTGAAGATTGTTTATCCTTTTCTGAAAGACAAATGAGCTGTTCCTGCCTGTGACCCTCCTTATCGGTAGAGTAGGACCCCTAGAAACTTTCAAATCACCACAGATTCATGGAAGTGGAGGTCATAAGGCACCATTTGAAGGTCTCAAGTTCAATCTTCTGCTAAAAGCAAGTTTATAACCAACACTGCATGGACTTACTCATGGCAGTGTCAGATACTTTAAAATATTGAAAGCCTTCTACATCCTCACTGGACATAATGCTTTGGTGCTGTTCCATCGCCTCAGTAAAGATGTTTTTTCTCTGAGGCCCAACCTGAAGCTCCCAAGTCAGATTCTGTGGCTGTTGCCCCTTGTCAGATGGTTTGCCACTACCAAGAATTTGACTCTATCATCTATGTAAACACCTGCTGAGTAATTGTAGATTGCTATTAGACTATCCTAGCCTCCTCTTCATCAGGCTAGCCAAACCTAACTTTTCCTTACAAGACACATCATGTAGGCCTCTGACTGTCCTGATAACTTCCCTACACTGTTAGGAGACTGCACCAAGAGACTATAGCTCTTATCTCCAAATGTCTCTTTGGGATTCCAATGCCTGTAGCAGGTTGCCAGACGTGCCAACAGGCACTAAGGCAGTTACATAAAGGAGACAACCCAGCTTCATTGAAACGTAACTATTTTCCTCAGTAAGCTTTTATTTTTGACACATTGACATTCTTCTAGTAAAACTTCTGAAATCATATGGCTTGCTTCAGGGGAAGGGTGCTGGATGGAGAAAGGACTGCTTTTGAAGTGCTTAACCCATGCATACACTCTGAATTGCTCAATAGTACTGCCTTGCAAAGCAGAAATGGAAAAACCCAGAGAACAGACTGACCTCAATTCAAAACGCCTGACAACAAGCCCAGTTTTTGAAAGACTGCAGCACAGAAAGCTCACAGTGGGATCTCCGAAACAAGGAGACCAAGGACCTTGGGAAAGAAGCATAGACCATTGTCCACAGCAAACTCTCAGGTATTTCTAGGCCCATTATTGCAGGTCTCACCTCAAACTGCCAAATGCATGAAAAACATTTTCAGTTGTATTTAACTGTTTTGTAACAGCAAGAAAACTCTCTCAGACTTCTGAGTGCCGAGAGCTGCTGTGGGGAAACAGCAGAGCCGCTCTCTTTCAAGGTCTGTGCTCTCCCTGCATTTATGCATTCAGTGACCTTGGCAGAGGTACAGAAGAAACCCTTTGCTATAGCAATGGATTGTTTTTCATTTCTTTCAAGATTAAGCATAAACATACTCTCATCAGATACACAGATTTTGAAATTCCTCTTTTTTCCTTCTCTTCAATAAAAGCATTTTCAAGTGCTGAGAAAAACCACATACTCCAGCTGTATGGCTTCTGCTGCCCTCTTACAGCATCCCAAGACGGTAGATAAAAAACTGCTGTTTTGAATCTTCTTTTCTGGGCCCAGTACTCAAATTGCAATTGAAGTTGCTATCTACATTGGCAAATTTTAGCTCTCTGGTGAATGAAACCAACTCTTCTTAGGTAGGCATGGAAAGATGTGATATGTTTTTCTTCATCTGAGACCAGGAATAGTATTGACAGATGATGGGAACTTGGAGGATTCCAAATTTAAACAGAGGATTGGCTATGCTGGATCAAACAGGTTTCCTATCCCTCCTCTCTGCCCTCCAGTCAGGACTGCTGAATTTGGTAAGGGCTGTGATTCATGTGCCCGAGGGAAACAGCAAAATCTACCCATAACTGATGCTCCATGCCCACAGTGCAATACTATAGGCGGAGTGAAGGTGATTTCCTTCTGACCTTGGAAAGGAGCAGCTTGAGTAATGAAGTTGCCATTATGCAGGCCAACAGGTACTGTAGTTGATTTTAAATTCCAGCTCTTCTTAGGGAAAAAGAAGCTTAATACATACCTTTGGGACATACCTTTTCAAGCATAGCAAGAGCCATCTCTGGGTCCAGTGAGTCCTTTTCCTAGTGACTTCCACCCCAAAGTTACTCTAAAAGTCCTTGCAGGATTATCCTGTAGTTATCCAGAAATTGAGACTGACACATGATTTCAAAGGAGCAGTCATGTATCACAATATTAGTGAAAGCAAGCAGATTAAAAAACCTCTCTTAATCTTGCACAGTCTGTTTTGGAGAATGGCCATGTATTCTACATGCATGTATTCTATAGAAATTTGTTGACTAATCTCTTAGTCCCAACACTTTTCTTTTTAGTCAAACATGACTGTTACAATGCTAGTGATGGAAACACCTGATGAGGATTTTAGAAATTAGGTTGCTTTGCCAAGCAGTCTGGTCTGTCATTGCTCTGAAAATGACTTAATTCCCGTTAGATAATCCTGAAAGTAAAAGTACTACACTGTATTGAGTGGGCAAGTTCATCAGTTGTAAAACAAAATATTGGCATTATCCATTTTATCAACATCAGTTTTTACTCCTCACCTGCATGCATGGCATCGGCAGCCACTCTGAGGAGGTTTGTTCACAGAAACACATGACTGATACCAAATATTTGCCCACTTTCAAAAGATTTCCTTGTTTACCATTTTTGCTGAACAGCGTTAATGTGATTTTCGTTAGCCCCTCTTTAAGGGCTCATCAGCACAATTTACCTGTGCAAACATCAAAGCAGATTATTAACATAAAAGAGTGTTGTGGTTCTTGTAGAGGAGAGAGGCTGCAGGGGTGGCTTCTGCAAGAAGCAGCTAGAAGCTTTCCTTAGGCCTGACAGAGTAAATATCAGCTGGGCTCAAGCTGGACTCTACTACTGACGAAGGTCAAGCCAATCAGCAACAGTCATAGTGTCCCTGTGAATCACCTTTAAGAGAAAAAAAACACCACAAGTGGCTGCTTTTTTCTAACAGAGGAGTGAGAAGATGTCTCTGAAGACACCAAAGTCAGTAAAGAAGGTGGGGGAGGAGGTGCTCCAAGTATCAGAGAGAGATTCTCCTGCAGCCCGTGGAGAAGACCATGGTGGAGCAGGTGTCTCACTCACAGCCCATGGATGATGACAGGGAACAGAGATCCCACCTGCAGCTTCTCACAGTGGAGCAGGTTTCCTGTGGAAACTTGAGACTGGTGCCAGAGCTACCATTACAGCACCTCATATTTACATGGAAGAAGTGGTAAAATACACTAGCAAGTCGAAGTCTTTCACATCATTGTATCACCCATCTGGCTCACGTCCTCCCTGGTTTTGCTTCAGAAGAGGTTGCCTGCCCTTCCTTACACGTGGCATGGCAACACGAAGGCGGAATGGAAACAGACACATTTCACATACAGATAAACATCAATGATCTCCAGCCATTCAGTGGTGCAGTAGTTTACGAGTGAAGCCCACTGTTCCTGCTCCAGGTCTGGCTCCACCTTTTACCATGCCCTGGCTCCCATCCCATGTGTGAAAAGGAAAACAGGTTGTGGTGCCAGTGGCTTCCCCCACCAGCCTGTCCCTGGTCATCAAACACACAGCCCCCCCCCACCACACCATCTGGGCTGGCTGAGGTCCGCTTGTGGCTAATCCTCTCCCCTTCTTGATGTTTGGTGTCTTCTCACAAGAGTTTCTGGAAGGCAACGAGCATCGAGAGTCAAAATTCATCACAGATATAGTTTGCAGAGAGCAGCCTGGTGATCAGTGTGTTCTTGTGCAACACAGCTGTTGACAAGAAACACAAGTATTTGAAGCAGACCTGGCTTCAGCCACTCTTCCTCTTCCATGTCTGGTATTGCATTTTTATTCATAAAATGCTGTCCCCCCTCCCATGTGGTGGGGCAGTCAGTGCCACGCAAGGATGCAGGCAGGGGCAGCACAGCTGAGGAGAGAGAGAGAGATGTCCATGCTCATCCAGACATGTTGCTCCCTCAGGCTGTTGACAGAGTGAAGAGCTGTGAGCAATGGGTCTTGCAGCCATGTATAGAAAGAGAGAATAAAGATTGCTAGTGTTAATGAGAGGAGAAGGACTCTTGGCTTCCACTGACTTTCTCTGGGAAAAACGTTGACAGATGCTGTGTGTTTATTGTTTCCTCTCTTAATTGGGCCATAAAATAGAATAAATATCATAGAATTACAGAATGCATTAGGTTGGAGAGGACCTTTAAAAGTCATTTAGTCCAACTTCCCTGCAGTAAGCAGGATCAGGTTGGTCAGAGCTTCATCAGGCCTCACCTGGAATGTATCCCAGGATGGGACCTCCACCACCTCCCTGGACAACCTGTTCTTGTGTTTCAACACCCTCATAGTGAAGAACTTCTTCCCAAGGTATAACCTAAACCTATCCTGCTCTAGTTTGAAACCACTGTGAGACAGGAAAACAGGTAGATTTAACAAGCCATACACTGGGCTAAGGCAGCCACTATTAAAATTTCAATTCAAATTCAATTGTACCCATATGATAAGAATCGACCTTTTAAAATCTTGTCTTCTGCAGAGACATTTTTTTCTGAGAAAAAGCATTTGGTAATGCCTTGGAGCCATCCAGAGTCAGACAAGAAAGCAAGGGGAAGGTTTTCCTCCTAGCTTGACTGAAAGACCTACTTAAACCTTGCAGTGTGACACCGGTTCTGAGTTTGCAGAGACACTCCATGCCCACTTTTGTTTAAAACCCCAATGTAACATCTACCTGAAGAAATTCTCTGAGACATTACTTAGACACAGATGGGACTCTGCTGAATCTTCTCAGCACTGATCCATGGTCATCCTCAGAACACCTTGGCAAGTTAATGCTGCTTTGGCCTCTTACTAGTGAAACACGGTTCTCCCCATTTCATTTGTGAAGCACAGATATAATAAATGGCTTTACACGCATAAAATGATGTCCGTCACAGGCATAGACTTTGAACCCAAATTGACAGTGTCCCAGATGAAAGTGTCTCCCTGAGCCAACACACATAAAACTGAGTGGAAGGTCTCCCAAGAGCACCATCCTGCATCTGCTTCTGGGCGCTGTGCCATCAAGCACATCAGCTCAGGCTCCTCACAGGGACAGCAAGACCTCCAGCATTCGCTGGAGGAGGTGGAAACAATCCTCACCTGGAGCTCAGAACAACTCAAGTAATACCTATTATTTGCTGCACTACAGGTGCTCCAGCATGAAAGACTCAGAGGCCAAACCCATTAAAAACTTGGAAAAAGGACAAAGACCAGGGAAGCGCCATTTGCATCCACACTAAATATTTTCAAGGAGTCTTAACTTCTTGGGGTTTATAGATGCCGAAGAAACTTTGCAGATCTTGTACCCCCTCCCCCTTAGCAGAAGCACAATTAAAAAATATAATTGACAGATAAAAAAGATCTCACCTTGCAATTTTTCTGTGTCAGGTGATGCGTGACGTAAGCTCTCTCTTAACGAGCATCCTGTTCCCTCCAGCTGATCAGAGCATTTCTGTGAGAAAATTTGACTGAGTAATGCTGTTTCTTAACAACTGAAGCTTTTCACAGCAGGGTGCTGGGTTCTGTGCGGAGCCTTTCAAGGAGGTTTCACAGCTCTGCCATGGCACTTCTGCTTTGAGACATTGCTGCTAGATAGCCCAGGCTTCTTTTACAGCAACCCGGTAGGTTTGGTACCCGTGGTCCAGCTGCGACCCCTGACTGTTTCAGCTGGCATTGGTGGGGGTCCATGGCCACTTTTATATTGTCTGCCTGGGAATAAGGCATTATCATTTGTGTCTGCCTCTTTCAAATAACCTTCTGGGAAAGAAGGACCCGTCTACCCAGAGCTGCTTTGGAAATACCGAGGGAGCCAGGGTGCTGGTGCTGCTGCAGTGACCTGAGTGTACCCAGTTCCCAGTGTCAGCCAGCGGGTTTTCTCAGTGTGTTTATTTTTCCGATGGCTCTTTCCCTTCCCAAGACAGCTTAGGAGCTTTCTTAGGGCCCAGCTAGGTGTGAGAAGTGGGTAATGGATGAGGACAGAGCCATGGCGAGCAGAGCAGAGCACTGCAGCCTCAGTGCATCTTCTTCCCTCCTGTCTTCCCAGTAGATTTGGGAAACTTTCCTGAAGAAAGTCAGAAAGTTTCTGAAGGGGAAAGAAATGAAAATATTTAGATTTTTTTCTTCAGTCAGATGTACTCTTTCTCTCTCTCCTTCCCTTTTCTTAAAGGAATCTGTTGACCAAACATTTCCCTGCTTTTGTCTCCAGTTCTATCCCACTCCTAGTTGAAGGCAGCAATTTTGCTCAAGAGATTTATAGCAATAGAAAATAGAAGACAAAAGTCTCGTTGATGATTTCAGACAACAAAGGAAAAACTGAACAAGAAGGTAATTAAAGTAAAATCCTGAAAGCTCTTCATTCTACAAGGTAAAAAATGTCTCTAAATCCCAGTTTAATTTTTCTTGTCATGTTGACTATCCAGCTCCTATGAATAGACAAAATGTTCTACTGTATCTCCCTTTGTGTACATATTTTTAATTCTTTTTCCTGCACTTGTATTACAAAAGGTTGAGAAGCTGGAAGTGGGTTTGTGCACAGAGGAAGGGTATGTGCTGTGCATTCTGATGCCTATTAGGGTTTAAACCTGTTTGAAACAATGAATTGCAATCTATTGTAATGAAATATAAAACACTAATTAACTGAGTATTATTAACAAAGTAAACTCAAACTAGTTTGAAAAGTTTTTATTTTCTTTTACCAAAATTTCCCAACATATGAGAACACTGTCTTCTAGCCCTTGCTTAAAAACTCTAAGGCAATCCCAAAAGGCATTTTTTCCATTTCAGATGTGAGAATTGCATTCCTTTATGCCATGTAATGCTATATTGTTTGAAGTGCAGAACTATTTTATGAAGAGCTTATGCAAGTATACCAGTAAAAAACATATTTCTCTGACGGTGTGTATTTTTCTACACATCAGTTCCAGCAGGAAGAGGCATATGAGCACTATCATTGAATTATTGGAATACAGGGAATATGCCTCACTTCATAACCTGGGTCTGAAAAGCCGTACTAGAGACTATCATTTCGAGCACTCTGGCACCAGGAAGATTTTTTTCTACAGCAAAATTTCCACCCAGGATGGAGGAGATGAATTCATTAAAAGTTGCTTATATTTTGCTACTCAAGAGTTAATCCATTCTGTCCCACATGGGACTTTGAAGGGCGGTGGATGAAATTTACTTTGAGGCTGAAGATACTTGTCTCTGGGAGACCTTAATGCACCTAAAGGCTTCTTCAGTTTAGAGAAGCACATCGGCACCCAGGATGGTTAGGTTAGCAGAGGATTGCTGAGGCAAAACAATACCGCTGGATGCATGGTGCTGTGCATTACTATTCCCCCGCTGCACAGACCCTGCACACTGCAACGCAGCAGGGACCTACGGGATGTGCCTGCCAGGATCCAGCACCCAAAGGCACCAATTTGGGCACAACTGCTCTTGCCTCTCGCACTCACACTAAGGGCAGGCAGTTTCCCAGTGCCCCAAAAGCAAATACAATAATCCCTTAAAACTCGGTGGCTGCTGGGCTTGTGAAAGGAAAAGTTTGTGAAGGAAAAGCGCTTCTGGGCTCTGAGGGGAGAGAGAGGGAACAATGGCTCTGCTGTTCGATGAGGACTTGCCTTGCAGCAGCGTCCAAATGCCAGTACTTCACCAGCAATGCAAAGATTTTCTGCACCTCGTGTGAAGCCAGGGATTAATTGTTAAAGTAGATATTTGTACTAGGACACAGGAGAGCATGCCCTGGGAAGGTGTGTAGCCACCACAGCTTTTGCCTTGCTTGTACTAAGGTGTGCACAGAATTATGTCACTTGCTCTCCCCTAAGGAGGGTTTTTAGAGATTTTCCTCCCTGTGTTAGTGCTAGTTGTGTGATGTGGATCAGGAATAAAGCTGCAGCTCAGCAACCCCTTCAGTCCATTGCCTCCTAGCTTTCCAAGACCCCCTGTCAGTAAAAGATAGATAGGTTCAGGTTAATGTCTTTCGCTCCCTCCCCTCTCAAGTGGAGGAGGGTGTTTGTGTAGGTATTGTGTAGTTATCCTTCACTAAACCCCAGGGTTCAACCTGGTTAATCCTCAGAACTTCTCTGTGCACACATAATCCCAACAGCCATTTTACCCAACATTTTACCATCTTCTTTTTGGTTTGCATAAACCCTGTGAGATTTGCAGGCTCTAGCTAGTTCCCTCAGGGAGGTGGCAAAATCACAGCAAATCAGGCTCTTTGCTCTGTAATTTCCCAAAGATCAAAGTTTAGTTATCATTAGAATGTAAATGTCAAAATGTTATGAAACTGGTGCATCAGGACAGGACGTATCTTCCTCTTTGAAAGTGTTTCTATGTGATGTGACATTTTGGTAACATTTGAGGGAGGACTTTTTTTTCCTCTCTTTAATGATCTTTCTCAGCTTTTTTCAATTTTTTTTTTTTTGCCAGTATAAATATACTACTCCCACTTGCTAAAATAGCATTTAAATTAATAAGTATTTCAGAAAGTCTTTTTCTCTTTTTTTTTCAAACTGGCTTCCACATCCACCTTGTTATTTCATTTTCATTGTTTCTCATGGCAAGAAAAGAGGGTTTGAGTTCATTAATATTAAGAGAGTATAAATATTCCAAAATTATCAATATACCACAGCAAGAGCTGGGGTGCTGGAGTGCATGGCAATGGGCGAATCCACTTGAGGAGAACAAGAGAAAAATCCAATAAAATAGTTATTCCTTTGAATGATAAAATGAGTTATCTTAAACTTGTCCCTGTGAACTACAATAATGACACTCCACAAAGTATCTCAGGTTGTCCAAGGACACAAACAGCTGGTGAACCTGAAACAGTACAATATCTCGTGCCAGCTTCTGAATTCAGCCCTAGATTGCATCAGAACTTACAGCTTTCTAAAGCTCTTCTATAGGTCTACAGCTCTTCTATAGGTCTACAGCTCTTCTATAGGCAAATCGCCGGCCATAGACCATATATTGTTACAAACTGTAAGGTCAGAGAATAGCAACTAGCAATCTGAACTATCATCAAGGAAATGTTACCAAAGCTACAACCCCCAGCAGATATTCTCAATCTTAGAATTTCCCCATTTTTTTCAAGCCTGTCAGGGCAATGTAGCTTAGCTGAGGCATTTGGGGATATAACAGAATTCACTAAATCTATCTATCTATCTATCTATCTATCTATCTATCTATCTATCTATCTATCTATCTATCTATCATCTATCCCAGATTTCACTAATTTAAACACCAAGGTGGTTTAGCAGTATTCTTTTCCAGAAATGGCCAGAGCAGAGATGGAAATGTTTTGATGTTGTCTTCCCTAGTCTGCTTCTCTCATCTTGCTGCAATTTGCTGAGGGTTTCAAACTCTGCTAGCCAAAATCCCATCTGAAGCATGTGTGTGAGTGTTGGTTGGCTTTAATGTCCCACAGGAAGGAAAAAGCCTAAAGCCTAAAGAAATGGGACAAATGTGAACAGCCCTCCCCCCACCAAAAAAAAAAAAAAAACAAAAACCCAACACCCCCTCCCCTCAAAAGGGGAGAAACAAAGGAGGATATGCAGAAAAATGTTGCAGACAAGAAAGAGATGGAGGTGAGGGGAAGCAAGCTACTCTTCAGGTTTATTCTTTCTTCATGTGAAAGAAAAGAAAGACCATTGCTTTTGTGAGGTGCTTGAATCCTGACTATCATAGAGCATCTCCAGCATGAGGCGTCGCAGGTGTTATCAGCTCACGTTGGTCTGTTTCTTCTCCCATAAGTCAATTAAACCAACAGGACCGAGATTTCCAAAGACATGTGACGTAAAGGACCGACTGCAAGATCCATGGAGTGATTATAACCAGGTAACACTGGTACATTGGACTATTACTTAAGCCCAGCAGCCTAGAAACACTCACACCAGCCCAGTTTAATAAATGATTAACAGAGCTAGTCAGTACAGCCTGAGGTAAGCATTTCTCTGGGGGCCCAGAGAGCCTGGGCAGCCAGTGCTGGGCAACAACTGGGCTGCAGACAGGCATCCCACCTGCCAGCCCCTTCATTATGTCATGGGTGATCCTCCAATGCAATTAGCTACCTTTTCTTTAGCACAGCCTTGAGGAGACCTGGGGGTCCTGGTGGATGAGAAACTGTCATGAGCCAGCAGTGTGCTCTTGCAGCTCAGAAGGCCAACGGTATCCTGGGCTCCATCAGGGGTGGCCAGCAGGGACAAGGAGGGGATTGTCCCTTTCTACTCTACACTCATAAGGCCTCATCTGGAGTACTGCATCCAGATCTGGGGACCCTCAACTCAGGAAAGATGTGGAGCTGTTGGAGAGGGTTCAGAGGAGGCCATGAAGATGATCAGGGAGCTGGAGAACCTCCCCTATGAAGACAGGCTGAGGGAGCTGGGCTTGTTCAGCCTGGAGAAGAGAAGGCTGAGGGGAGGACCCCATTGCAGCCTNCCTGGAGGTGTTCAAGGCCAGGTTGGATGGGGCCCTGGGCAACCTTGTCTAGATGCAGACCTGGAGGTTGGTGGCCCTGCCTGTGGCAGGGGGTTGGAACTCAATGATCCTTGGGGTCCCTTCCAACCCAGACCATTCTCTGATTCTGTGAGAGGGAGAAGCAGCTCCTGCTGCATCTCAGCATTGCAGTCAGACATGCCCCTGTGATCTTTAAAAAGGTATAACTATATGTTTAAGTGTGTGTGTAGTATCAGCAATTACAATTAACTGGACCACCTCAGCCCAAAAGGACTGTAAAGAAACTCAATACCTCTGAAATTAAGGATTTTAAAACTATAAATGATCTCTGCAATTGAGCGATGCTCTTTGTTATCAATCAGTAAAAATTCTAAATACCAAATATGTATCTTGGAACAATTAAAATAAAAAGGTGAAAACAGAAGCAAAATTTCCCCTCATTGGTAAGATCAAGAATCACGGAATGATTCGGGATGGAAGGGACCTAAAAAATCATCAAGTTCCACCCCCTGCCATGGGCAGGGACACCTCCTACTAGACCAGGCTGCCCAAAGCCCCGTCCAACCTGGCCTGGAACACTGACAGGGAATGGGCAGCCACAGCTTCTCTGGGCAGCCTGTGCCAGGGCCTCACCACCCTCATAGTGAAAAGCAACAATTTGTGGTTTGTTTTGATTTTTTTTTTTAACTTATCTGCTTAGAGACCTCTGTGATGCTGTGACAACAAAGCATCTGGAAGCTGACAAAAGTTAGCAGAGGAGGAGGTGCTTTACAGGCCATCCTCTTTACACACAGTGTCTGGGACTGCATGTATAGTAATCAGAGTATTGCTGTGGCCGTGTTAGTTTGGGCATGTCAAAGAGACCAGGTTTGTAGGGATTGGTAGTGACTTTTCTTAGATCATCATCAACATTCCAGTGTCTCGTCAGACATGATGATGGGATAGTGTGTTTTAAAGTTTTCCTATTTTTTCATTTGTGCTGCCTACTCTAGCACCTGCATGCTAGGGAGAAGGTAAATAATGTAAAAAATAAGTAATAAGTGTTATAACTTTATAAAATGATGTAAGAGAACTTTTCCCTATGCCTCTGTTAACTGTATTACTCCCAGTAGACACTTTGGAGACTTTGGCGTGAAAATGTGAGTGTGATTCACAAAGGACAGAGTTTAAGGACATTTGAGAGGGACAACATGGGGCAGAGACACAAGTTACACAGCCTGGTATAAAAATCAACAGGAATGGCGACAGAAAGCAACACCCTGGCTGTAAGATCACCGAAATGTTAATATTGATCAAGGAATCCCAGCTCCGCTGCTGGCAGCGGCAGAAGGCACCTCACAGAAGTCAGGCTGGTCAGACCGTCTTTGATAGACGCTGCACTATGGTTTGTCCACTGACTCTCAGTAACCGGCCCCATATTGCTCTACAATGCAAGCTCCCCAGAGCAAGGGCAACAAAGCGTGACCTGGAAGGCCACAAAGGTAAATTTTAAGGCACTGTATGCTGGTAAATGCTATCCTGATTTAACACCAAAATCTTTGATCAGAGACTTGGTGGCCATTAAAGAGAATTTAAACAAGATAAAGAAAACAAGTCCAGATTCTATTTTATTTTTTTTTACATTTTGGCTTGGAAATCTTAAGGAATACTTGCATTCTTAACTAGCTAAGGCGCTTTTTTTTGTGCATTCATTATAGCACAGCCAGAATTATACCCTGTAATAACTCTGATAAGATTTGGAAAGGAAACAAAGATTCAAATGCAGTTTTAACTTGGCTTGCTTATTATTTTTTTAATGTTTTTAACCATTTTTCAGATTTTGCCTATGTTTCTGTACATTTATTTTCCTATGTGGATAAACACTATCAACCTGAGCATCAGACAACTTAAATAAAGTCTGGTTCTCAGTCTCTGCTGTTAAAAAACGAATTCTGTTTTAATATGACTAAATTGGTATGGAAAGGTAGGACCATTGCCTGTCATTGCAATGCTGTGATACATTGCATGTGGAAAAGCTAAGTGATAAAATGCTTAATTAGCAGTGATTTGTATTGATCTGCATGATCATAAAATCACCAGAGTTTGGAACAACTTAATTTGGTTTTAATAAGTGTTGCCTGAAAGACTAGCAACTACAGTTGTAAGCCAAATACTGAATTAAAGTGTACTAAATTTAAAAACAAAAGCGGTCACAGGATATTTGATTAGGAAGCCCACTAAGTCAGAGCAAAGGTTAAGTTATGTTTATACAGCTCTGAAATGGCAGTAGCACCTGCGGCAGGTGAATTTTCAAGTCTTTTCCCACCCTAAACTCACATTCTTGAGGTTTCCAGAAACATTTATGTTTTGGTTTAGAAGTTGTAAGCATGATCCCAAAGCTGTCTTGTTGATTTAAGTGGACAGTGTTAATAAGATCTCTGTGCTGTGTGGGGGTGAGAAGTCCTGAGCAGACCCAAAAGTTGGTAGGTTGCAGTGAGTCCACAGTTGAAGAGCCCTGGAGAGGAGGTTTGTGGGTTAACAGAGCAGGAGTTGCTCTTGGCAAAGCCAGTGGTTGTTGACTGATATACGAGCTAGATAGGTAAAGAAGCAAAAAAATTTAATTCACTCTTTCAAGTCAAATAAAGTTCACCAGGAAAAAGCTGACACACAGGGGTCAGGCTGTCTGAGAGATGATGGGATCCACAGCAACGGGACACTTGCACAAATATAACACTAGGTTTTGACCCCTTTATCCTTAAAATAACTATTTTTTCTTAATGTATTCCTATAGAACCTTTGAGGAAGTTAAAAAGAAGATGGCAGAAAGATAGCAAAGACACAACTGTGTTAAAATTTCCACTATGACAACACCAGTAGTATATTAGAGAGGACCTAACCTATCCTTAAAAGCTTGTGCTCCAAATGCCGTGCCATTAGGGAAGGACAAGCTATGACATCTGAGGGATGCAGAGAGAAAACGGGTCTGTAAGAAGAAAGAAACAATTCCACTTGGGGATTGGAGACAGTCGAACAGGGGTTACACATGCAGCTGTTCCCACAAACGGACCACAAGCATCCCCATAAAGATTTGGAAAGCACTTATAAAATAACTCACTGAGAGAAGCAAATGTAAGAGATTATTAGCAATAGATCATGAAGCTTAAGAATGTCAGTCACTCAAGTACTTTGAAGAACCATTTGGTTGTTTTAACAGATAAAATAATTAACAAAACCCGAGGATGGAGAAAAATGTTTTTAGTTGCTCGGGAGCAAGCAAAGAGACTGATGGGTCAGGGGCATTCCCTGACTAACCACCAGGTATGAGGGCAGAATGATGTCCAGTGAGGTCAACTAATTGCCAACTGATCTAAGGCCATGCATTTTTGAGGGAGGCCTTGGGAAACATGAGATAGGGACTATGTCAGATGTAAATATTCAGGAAAAAATCATTTCTGCTAAGGACTGTTCAAAGGAAACACACGCTCAATGCACAGCCTTGGACAAAGCAGAATTTTGTCTGAGCTTGAACACCATATCTTGACTACAGGTGGCCCAGTGAAGCTACTCACATCTCTGTTCTCCAACCCCATCCTATCACCATGCTCTAGGTTAGACTTAATGCTCTGAACAATGTGTTACTGTTTCCTATTATTTTGTGGTCTGTTGGTTTTAGAATATGGATGAGTATGATTGAAGGGGGTTAGGAAGCGGTGGCATGTGGTGGTGTGCTGCTAGATCTGGTGACGCTCTGCCCTGTGAATGGCAAGAAGGGGCAAAAAGGGGCAGTAAGGCTGTAAGGGGTCACTTGCTTCAGGCATGTTCTGTGAAGCTCGACCATTGCTCCAAAGACATGAAAATACCATTAGCACTATATCAATAGTGTACGCATGGATAATGGACCTTCTCATTTGACTAGGCTAGTCAGTTCTGCTAAGACTCCCTGGAGCAAGGAGAATGAAAATCTGTTCTTCTCTTGGCTGTTTAATTTGCTCAAGAAATAGTTGAGGGCAGACACAGCAATCATGGTCTCTGCACCTACACAGTGAGCAAAACCGTGGTAAGTGGAGTCTTCAGCCTGAAACCCAGATGTACAGTGGTACCTCAGGGCTGCTGTTTGAAGCTGGACAAATTCAGACTAGAAAGGAGATTACAATTTACTTAAGCAGGGGGTTATTAAACACTGAAATGCTTTAGTAAATGGTGTTGTGGGTTCTCCATCTCTGGCCTTGTTCAAATCAAAAGAGGATTTCTCAACTGAAATACAGTTTGTCACTTGAAGGGGAATTAATTCATGCCTGGTTATAATTGACATTATGGAGAAAGTCAGACAAAACAATTACAGTGATCTCATCTGGCCTAAAAATCAATGAGTCTATTTAAAAGGGAAAAACCCCAAACCAGTCCAACATAACAAAACTCACTCAGGAGGAATTAATTTCTGGAGATTGCATTTCTCAGTGGTATATCACTTTCCACTAATGCAACTTTATACCTGGGGTGATAGTGCCACATTTCTCATAGACACTGTGTAAGGAGGCAAACTACTCCTTAAAGGAAGCAGCTCTCATAATTCTTGGGTGAAAATTACGGTTATGGAAATGACAGGAATTATAGTTCTACAGGGGGGTTAGAAATTCATCTGTTTTTTCCCTCCTTTCACATCCATAGCTATGCCTCCTTCTGTAGGATTTTACAGAAGGATACGAGGGGCTTTCTGCTCTGTGAGTTTGAAAAAGAAAATAAAAAAACAACCCAGCATACACTGACTGAGTGGTTGGCTTTGATCTGATGACTTCTTGAAGTCAGGGATTAGGTGAACAGAGATTGTCAGCTACAATTTCAGCTACAGAGGGTTGCAGTTACATCAGCATGGCATCCTCAGCGATAATGACTTGGTGGTTTTTAATAGCAAATCACCAAGAAGGTGATAAAAAAAAAAAATCAAAGTGCAGAGTACATGCGAAGTACCAGCTTCCAACCTGAAATTTAACTACTGATGAAAGGAATATGGAGAGTTTTTAATACAGTGAAAGAAAAACAGGGTAATTGAAAGAATCACAGAATCACAGCATTAGGATGGAAGGGACCCCAAGGATCATCAAGTTCCAGCTCCCCTGCCACAGGCAGAGCCACCAACCTCCAGGCCTGCATCTAGACAAGGTTTCCCAGGGCCCCATCCAACCTGGCCTTGAAAGAGACAATGGATAAAGTTTTCAAAGCGAAGACCATACAACAATCCTCTTTATACAGCAAAGTCATGCTATGTTCACTGTGTAGAAGTGGTCAGAGAGACATTGGGACCTCAGCAACACAAAGCCTGCTGCATTTTGGTGTGCTGGTACGTTGCCTCATCACACACACTGAATTGTCAAAGACATTTCACTCAGCATCCAGGCATCCTGTTCCAACCCTGACCAGGGCTGACTGCCAAGTCAAAATGTAGCATCTTGATGCTTGCATTCCTATTTCAAGGTTTGAAAAGACAGTAAACCAAATCATACCTCTCAGCAGTTGCCAACATACAGTGAGCTGTTCTGTGACCCAAAAACCTAATCTGTAAAAAAACAAAATCAGTCACCTCCCTTTATTTGGAGTATTCAGTGGTTTACAGTTGACCATCATGTACATACTTTATAATATTAGGTATGAGCATGGACCCATTTTTTGTAGTTTGAGCACTCCTAGAGAGCCAAAGAAAAGGAGAGAGCCAACAGTCACCTTCCCTAATTACTTTCCACAGTCTCCATTCCTACACCTTACTACAGAGAACATATCTCCAGGTTTTGCAGATTTTTCTTGGAAATAACTGAAAAAAAGGAGGGCTTGTGCCTGCCTGGGCTCACGCTTTAGCCTGAAACAACAGCTGGCAGCTGTGCTGAGAAAATCAGCTCTGTCTTGGGAAAGCGTCCTCTCCAGATAAGGTTGGGATGCTAAAATTCAGTTCCAAAAGAATTCTGTAAGCTCTCACAGAGTAGAAAACACCAGCATTTATGATGATGAAGGGCAGAGAATCAGATAACAGCATTTTCCACTAAGGCAGCCGAACCATATTACCCACTGATTTTGATGAACATGAACTCTCCAGGATGTAAGGACCCACCCAATTTAGGCACAAGACACTTCCTGCATGGCAGATGTGAACTGGCACATCAGGGCCCACCTGCTGCATTGCTGTCCGTCAGTGTCTGTGATGTGATGTGATGCATTGTGATACGCCACCTTCATGCTTTGCAAAGTGCTCTTAGAGGTCACACAGGAGACGCGCTGCGGTGCAGGGGTTGCCAGGACAGAGTGAAATGCGTGTTCCTAAAGATGACAGGACATAACCACACATTGTGGCACCAGGACAGACAAATGTTCTCTGAAGGAGAATTGGTTTTGGGAAGTGAGGCAAAGAGGACTTTAGAAGAAGACAGGTATGGTTGGACTCAATGATCTTAATGGTCTTTTCCAACCTAGTCATTCTGTGCTTGGTAAAGCAGCAGCCATCTGAAAGGTGCAACTTGGACAAAACCCTGCTTGCTTTAAAGATGGAAGTGGAGATTTACTGCTCTCTCATGACTCACCTGTCGATCAAATTCTTTGCTGAAAAGTTTCAACTGAATGATTTGATTTAGGGTTGCTTTAACTGGAAGGTGGCTTGTTTTGTGTTTTTTTTATTTCTCCCTTTTCACAGAAAGCTTTCTCAACCCCAGTTCCCTTATGCACTTCTAAAAAACAAACAGGGCTCAAACTGAGCTATTTCTCACAGGGAACTGTTCCGTTGGGAACACATTACACATTCCGTTTGCTAATCAGAATCTTCTGATGACTTTTCCTGTGTGTTGCAGGCACAGCCCGCGTCACATCTGCAGTGCTCAGATAGGCTGGAACCGCTCCAAACCCTTCTCAAAAACCTACTTCCAAAATTTCCCATATGTTTGCTGTTCCTTCATCCAGGTCACTGATGTGTGTTTATTCAGTGGACTAACTACACGCGTATCAACACTGCGGTAGAGTCACACGTAGCGGAGTATTCAGAAAAGAACCCCACCAAACAGACTGTCTTTCGAAGTGCACGGAAAGCGTTGCCTGAAGAAATAAATGCTTCAACCTGAGGAAACTCAAAGACTAAAAATATCACGGAAGAGAGATAAACGGCCTCAGCTTGCAGTAAAAATAGCAACAAGAAATCTCAAACTTCAGTTATACGCGTCATGAGATGGTTTCATATGGCTGGTCATATATAAACTGGAGACCTGGGTTGTTGTCAGGGAAGTTTCAAGGATCAGCCAAACTGGCAAACAGCTGCAGCTCTGATTTCTGGTTACACCACTATACAACAGGTTGCTGGAAAAAACATCTCCATCTCCCGAGTAGCTGACATGAAAATGTGGGTCTGGGAAATAAATAGCAGCAGTGAAGCATAGAGGACACATGGAGGCAAAGCAGCATTGCTCTGCAGAAGCATCCCTTCCTACAGCACACTGGGGAGGGACACGTGAGGACACAGCTCAGCCAAGGAGCTCCTGGACGTGCCACTTCCCACCCACCCCCAACTCCTAAATCACTGTAGAAAGGCTGCTTATTTGCAGCAATAAAAATGTTTGAGGTGCTGCATAGGGCAGGTCTGAAATTTGTTTTCACCAGATCTGAGGAGTCTGGGTGAACACTAGCTCTGCTCCTGTAGACCACTCCTGAGACAGACCTCACTCACGGCTGCACTGTCATGGCTGAAAACATTATTTTTGGATCACATTTCTGTTCTCCTGCAGACAATATGCTAAAGCAGCAGTCTATCCCCCCATGTCCTCCCATACCAGACAGGACATGAGCAGGCTACACTAACATCAAAGTCACTCTAAAAATTCATGCTCTCTCCTGCTTTTTTGTTGAATAGTTTTACAGCCAGCCTACCCTTTTTTTTCTGGAGCCTAGCAACTTGCTTATAGCTGTTGGGAAAGACACATGCACTAGTCAGCATCAGTCAGGAAAAGCTTCTGCACACTTTGATTTAATCAGGTTTCTTCAGAAGAGGTTCAACCTTGTCAATAAGCCAGCTAACAACCCTGCATGGATGTCTACCTGACCTGATACCATCTGGCCCAGCAAAAAATAAAAGTGCAGGGTGTCAATAGCTGCCAGGTGTTCATATAGAACTATTCCTCTAACTTAAAATAAGGTAAAAATATTACAACAAACCACCACTACTCACAAACACATTAAAGCAATGGATTAGATTTTCTATGTGTTAACGTGATTCATAAATTATTCATTTAAAAAGCTGAATTAAAACTATAATGAATTGCCTAGGCCTGTCTGGTGGCGTGGCTTTAGAGTTCATTCCTCCTTCCAGAGGATCACAGAATCACAGAACTGTAGCGGTTGGAAGGGACCTCCATTGATCAACAAGTCCACCACCCTGCCAAAGCAGGTTCCCTAGAGCAGGTCACACAGGCTGGCAATCAGACGGGTCTTGAATAACTTCAGAGAAGGAGACTCCACACCCGCTCTGGGCAGCCTGTTCCAGTGCTCCATCACCCTCACCATGAAGAAGTTCTTTCTCACATATTGGTGCAGAACCTCCTATGGTCCAACTTGTGGCCATTGCCCCTTGTCCTGTCCCCACAGGCCACTGAAAAGAGGTTGGCCATTTCCCTTTGTCTCCCCCACTTCAAGTATATATAAATACTGATGAGATCCCCTCTCAGTTCTCTCCTCTCAAGGCTGAACAGCCCCAGCTCACTCAGCCTTTCCTCATAGGAGAGATGCTCCAGGCTCTTAATCATCTTTGTGGCCTCCACTGGACTCTCTCACCGAGATCCCTGTCTTGTTTATAATGGGGAGCCCAGAACAGGACACAGGACTCCAGGTGAGGCCTGACTAGGGCAGAGTAGAGGGGGAGAATTACCTCCTTCAACCTGCTGGCTACGCTCCTCTTAATGCACCCCAGGATCCCACTGGCCTTCTTGGCCACCAGGGCACACTGCAAGAAGTCCTATTGCAAGAATTGGGTGCTCAAGCCATGCTGCTGTGGCTCTGTCTGAAAGCAAGGAGGAGTCTCTGAACATCTTCATGAGGTTTCACAGTTCCTGGGGCTTCTACCTGCAGTGCCTGGAGGGATTTCCCCCTCGAGCTGCTTGGGGACACAGAGGAGTAAGTAAAAAAGCAGTAGAAAACTAATTTACAATAGGGGAAAATATCCACCACCCCCAAAAGGAGCAAAACATTCAGCTCTGACAGTGGGTGAGCTCCACGTAAAATCAGTGGTAAAATTCCCACTGACTTGAATGGGGCCAGGATTTGGGTATCTGCTATTCCATGGTCTTCCCAGACATGTTTTGAAATTGCCTCATGCCACTGTGGGGAAACCCTGTAGGGTTTTGTTTGCTTCTTTGCCTCTGTTTCGCTGTATGGTATTTTTTGGGGGAAAAAAACCCCAAACCCTCAGCCCTGCAAATTCATTAGGAACAAACATGGAAACAGAAAAAAACCAAACCAAACCAAGTTATTATGACTTCTTGACTGCTCTCCACCTCCTGAATTCAATTCCGGAGCGTATATTGATACAAAGCCGCTGCTTTCACTCGATCTGTAGAGAGGGTTTGAAAGGCCTCGATGTCTGAGCGTGCTAGAAACAAAAGCATGGGAAATGGAAAGCATTATGACAGCTCTTTGTTCAGAGCCCTTCAACACAAAAGAGAATTCAGCAGACGGGCTCCAACCCGTAAGCTCGCAGAGAGCACTCTCAGATGGGATGAGTTCGGTTTGTGCCAGACACATGTAAGCTGATAGGCTCCAAGATACACATGACATGGATAAAGAAAACAAAGCCCTTGCCAAAACCCAACACTCAGATTTTCATGCAGACACGTTAACTGAACCTGTGCTTCCTGGCCTTATTTGCAGCCCATCATTAATAAATAAGACCATGTTAATTTTCTGTTGGCCCCCCACAAACTAAAACAAGGAACCAAACCCCAGCCCCCAAAACTGTAGTTAAATGAAGTTCACATTCAGCTAAGCACTCCCCTTTATCCTACTACTTAAGCCACTCCAAGTCGCTGTCAGTACGTTTCTAAACACTCTCTGCTGAGAGTAGAAAAGCTTTTGCAGTTCAGAATGGCAAGACTGACTTTGTGGAAGATTAACATATTTGAAAAGGAGACTATTTATTAAAAGACCTTTTAAAAGCTTTGTTTGTTAAAAAGCAAAACTACATACCCACCTCTGCACCTCATCTGAAAGCATTGGCATACACAGCTCTTGTTCAAATTTCAACCCTGGGTGTGGGGTTTTTTTCCCCTTTTTTGGTATTTAGGACGTGGATGGCAAGTATTTATTCAAACAGCAGCACACTTCACCACGTGCCTTCTGCTTTCACACACCAATTTATACCGCCTCCAGCATGGACACACACATCCACCCTTCCCCTATATCAGCCCCTCAGCCCCAGGCCTGCACAGGGTGGGGATTTTGCTTTGCAAACCTGCTCCTCACTTACCATGGCTACAAGTCTTCTGCAACAGCCAGGTGAGGACAGACTTTGTCTCTTCTGGATTTTCCAGCGTCCTCTTGTACCTGTCTTTTTAAGAGGTGCTCTTCAGCTGACGGCCTGGGGACTGAGGAGGATGTGGAAGTGGTCTGAATGCCACAGGTACCACTCAAATGGCAGAAGGCACAACTGCAGCTTGGCTAGAAGGCCTGGAGGTATTTAAAAGGTAAATAGACGATGTGCTGAAGGAGGTTCCACGTGAATGTAAGGAAAAACTGTTTCACTGTGAGGGTGACGGATCACTGGGACAGGCTGCCCAGAGAGGTTGTGGAGTCTCCTTCTCTGGAGACATTCAAGACCAATCTGGACATGTCCCTGTGTGATTTAATCTAGGTGATCCTGATTGGGCAGGGGGCTTGGACTAGAGGATCGTTTGAGGTCCCTTCCAACTCCTAATGTTCTGTGTAATTCTGTATAAGGACATGATCTAGAGGTGGAGTAAGTGGAGTTAGACTGTGGTTGGACTTGATGATCTCAAAGGTCTCTTCTAACTGAGGTGATTCTAACACTCCAACATCACTCTTTGCACTGGAAATGATACTCTCTCTGTACACACGGGGTCTCAAGGCAGCATTTTGTATAAAGCTAAGAAGGAACAAGCATATCATCAAGCAAGATAAACACAGGTGGTTTTGAATCACAGGGCAGATATTTTAAGCTATGTTTGTCAGCCTCTTCATGAGTGTTTTCAATCACAACTTCTACCAGAAGATCCACCTCTTGCTTTTTTGTCTCTGCAAATAGCATGGCACACCAGCAAATTGAAACCAAACCCATTAAATATTCCATCCTCTGTTGAGGACATGGCAGCTCCACTGCAGCCACAGTTACTGTTTTGAGAACAGGCTGCCATGAATACAGGGGTTGTGAAAAACAGGACAAATTGTGGGAAAGTCACTTTGGGATTCAGAGGAATTAAAACTGAAGGATGAGGCTGCTGAGGAAGAGGCTAAGCTGAGATGATGATAACCTCAGTCATACATTTCCAAGAGGAGGAGAACGCCAGGTAAGACAAGGAAGAACACGCATAAAGAAAGAATGGAAGCTGGGAAAACTCAGTAAAGGCAAGACACCAAGAAAGTGGAGAAGACTTGCAGTGCCAAAAGCAAGAAACAATAATAGAACAGATACCAGCACTCTTAACTCTTGTCATAAGAGCATCATGAAAATTACTTTAAATTTAGAAGAATGACATTTAAGAGAGACAGTTCATGTTACATAATTGTTTTTTTCATGAAAAATAAATCGAGCAACAGTCACCAATTATTAATACAGAGCTTCAATGGTTAGCTACCACCAAACTCTTCAGTGATCAAACACAAAGTGCGCTCGAAGGCTGCTCACACCATCAGGACAAGATGGATGGTGTGGTGTAGGTGCCTCTGCTTTAGACTGCACCGTACCCGAATGCGCAACGTCAGAGTATTTCAGCAACCACATACTGACTGATCACCACGAAGGCTTCCAAGGTTAAAAATAAAAAGATGTTAGTGGGTTAATACCTCTGACTGAAATTTGCTTATTTAGAGCTGTACCCAACAGATGCCATCATCAGGAGATAAAAGTCCTTACACTGAAAAGACAATTTTAACGGCCTTTCCCCTTAAGCTATGGGTAATATATTTCAAAGGGCAGATTATTGGAGTCTTTCCGCTGACAGCAAGGAATGTCCAATAAATTTGGAGTATCAGCAAACATCTAAGCCTTGGTAGCAAGGATTTTAATATAGAGTTATATTACAATTCAGGACAAACCACCTTGACCAATTTATTCTCTTGTAGAGCACAAAGGGACGTTACGCTGTATCTGCATTGATATTCATTGCCGAAACAGGCAACGGACCCTTACTGTGCATGGGAACAAAGCTCCAGATGCTCTTATATTCGAAGCCTAATGTGCTCAGCTACTGGTGTGGTACCATCCATCATACAAAACATGAGTTTTATAGCCTTAGAAAGCTGGCAACTCCCAGATTTATTGGTTTGACAACTCTGCTTAATAAAGAATTTCTTATGAACAAGAGAACTCCGACTGTAACCTACTGAACAGTATCACACCACAATAAAAAGGTACTGGGAAGACTGTTTTTAAGGGTTAGCTCCTTTCCTGTTCTCCTGTAGACTGAAATCATTCAGCTTTGTAATGCAGAGCTCCATCAAGCACTTTGTTTTTCGTTGAATGCTTGGAATCAAATCCATACAGCCTCCACGGATGGATAAACTGCTGCAAAAAGAGGTTAAGTCAGCAACACTGATTGGCTCCGTTGTCCAAGCGTGTCTTTTGACTTCTGAATTTCTGCCAAAAGCATCCTCATTCAGCGTTTGCCCTTCAAAAGCCCTTGGTCACTCAGAGGGTGCGCACGCTCACAGAACAGCCGGACGGAATTCATGAAAATTGTAGCACTTGTATTTGTTGAATGTAAATTTGTGGCACAGATCCCATATCTCTCATCTCTCCCAACATTGTTACTATATAATACAAAGTGATTAAAAGAAGTTTTGCTTTGCTGTCCATCTCTCTCACTCAGAGAAATGGTTTATCTCTGCACAAAGCTGTAGATATCAAAGCGTGCTTTGTCACATCATTTTCCTCTTGCTTTCCTTCCCTGGCAAACTGAAATAACAGGACCCCCATTAACCTCTGCGGTGTTTTCTCTTGTGTGTGTGAGTGTGAATGTGCAATCACAACTGAAAACAGGCCGCATTTTCCTTCACTTCTGGGGCCTTGACTGTCAGCCCTGGGCTCAGCACTGGCTTCAGGGACTGGCTTCAGCTCCCTCAAGAGCTGCAGTTGCTGCATCAGAAGCTGCTGTGAATCATGGACACTTGCTGTCCCTTTTCTCCCCAGTAAAAACCCACTGGAGGCAGCAGAACAAGACCAGAACGTGTCCCCAATGGGGTGGTTACAGATCTCGGTGAATTTGGTGTTTGGAAATCCCCAATCTCCTGAGGCAGAGACACAGACAAACCACAGACACTCTGGGCACATCTGCAAAGTGGTTATTCCCATTTAAAAACAAAAACCTGAGCCCATGCCAATCACCTGGCTTTTATGCAAACACAGAGGTAACAGCAAGACTATAAATTTTATCTGCACAAACTGCAATAAAGTGACAAACGAAGGCAACTTATCTGCTCCTTTAGAGCTTTGTAGACATTCTGCAACTCAGTATCTTCTAAGACTGCAGCCCCACCAGAGCTGCGTGGTGGGTTGACTGGAGAGGTCTGGGTCCAGTAAAATCTTCTTCATGCACGTACTGTAAGAAGCAAGTAGAGTGCAGCCAGAGCCTGTGCTGTGTCAGAGGTGCTGCTGAGATGTCGGGTGAGGAAATGCTCTCTCACAGACAGCTCACGAGCCTAAACCCCTTGTGGTACTAAAAGGAAATGAATCTGATTACTCAAGAGCCTACGGCTTCCTAAAAAACCTGGGGAAACAAGTCCAGAACACTAGCATATGCTCAAACCCATTTCTAGTTGTAAAGGCTTCTTTATTACTGTTTTTGGCTGACAACAGTTAAGATAGCATGTTTATCACCATTCTTAAAACACTTGAGAGAGAACAATGTGAGTGCGTTTTTATTTCAATTTTAACTTCTTTATTTCATTGCTGTACAGCTGCGTTACACTCAGCTTTAATCCCTTAAGCATTATTTTCCTTGGCAAAATAGTCACTGAACTGAGTAGAACTTACTATTGGAAAAATATGCTTGAAAACCCAGTGTGATGTCAACGCCAACCGAAACCCGTGGAGCTTAAAATGTCACAAATGTGCCTGTAGCTGAAATACATAGCTCCTTTTTACTTTTTTCTTTGACCAAACTAGGAATGTTGTAAGTCTTAGGTTGTGAAGCCAACTGTAAAAAACCATAGAAACTCCTGAAACTGAGTGTTTCCCCCTCCTTCCCCATCAAGCAATTATTTGAAAAAAAAAAAAAAATTATATAAAATGTGATGTAGGGCAATTCCATAGGCAACAAATGACTGCGCGGCTCCGATGCTAGGCTTGCCTGTGTGGCTAGTGGTAAGAAGTTGGGCTACAGGCTCCTTAGAGAAAAGATAGAACCCGACTTTGTAAAACACCTTTAATATTCAAATATATAAATAAGAACTACCGAAGAATAATTCAGAAGACTGCAGTGATTCATTATGAACAGATGCTATAAACAGGAACGGTAACATTGCTAGGTAAGGAAGAAGCAAGCTATTTTAGGAGTCTCGAAAAATCTCTTCTATTTCTTCAGACAAATCATGCTGCTATAGTTACTTTATAAAAAATTATATTCTGAAAAGCACTTTAGTAAAAGAACCTTTTACTGGAACTATTATTTAACCAAGACCTTCTACAGCACTAAAACACACTGCAACTGAGTTCCCGATATAGTTTCAAGAATGGGAGGGGTAAAAAAAAGCCCAAACAAAAAACCCCCAAAATCCTACCATACCTGCACCAGGAGCTATTTATTAGCATAACACTCTTCCTTTTAAAGATTTCGTAACAACTGAAGTATATACAAAGTCTTACAGCATTTACACAATAAAAAAAAGTTTCCTATTAGCTGATGAAGTATAAGGTAGTGCTGCAACTTACTTCAAAGCATGTATACAATAATAACGAAGCGGATCACTGTACTTTCAACTTCTCTGCTGCCACACCACCACTGTCAGTTGAAATGACAGTTAATTAAACCACTGGGAAGACACAGATTGTCAAAAGATTTGTAACAGGTTGACCTGCAGCACTATCCATCGTAAAGAGGTAAAAAAAGAAAAAAAAAAAAACTTTTTTTTTTTAAAAAAAGCTACATACTGTCATGTTTCTACACTTTTCTAGAGCTGTAACAAACTTTCACAGCCTTAGATATAACATATGCAAGACAACATAATCACGATTTTTCAGATATATTTCAGCTACTGTGTGTATTTACTTCTGAACAGGAGGCGTTATATTGATATGGCTGTGTGTTTCCATTTTTTGTTCATTAACTGTTCAAATAGGTCTACAAAAAATAAAGAATAAAAGACAGCATGGAGTTTGTAGTCATTATGTGTCTGACTAATAAAGGCATTCAGTATCAGCTATAGGATCTAATCATTCCTGTCAAAAGTTTAAGACCAGGAATCCTTTGAGTGAAAACCAAACCTGAAAAGTCCCGCACCTACAACATTTCCATCTGTTGACTCCAAACTTCTTTAAGCTTTTCCAACAGGGTAACACAAAATTGTTAAAATGCTTATACCAACCCAAATGCACGACTCAGTTTATGAGAGGTCAAGCCGATTCACTGGACTACTTCCGCTGTAAAATTGAGGGAGCTTACCCAGAAAAAAAAGAAACCTTTCCTGACAGACCCTTACAACATGTTGGGATACACAGCTTAACAATGATTTGTAGTTTAAGAACGCAACATTCCTTGCCTTTTAGAAACAGTTTTACATGTGCCAATAATGCACTTTCTACAGGAGTTAAGGCTGCTTTGCCTATTGTCATATGCCTAAACCTCTTATTTTGGCCAATTTTGCTTTTCTTTCCCCCAAAGATTCTGTTTTGACTTAGAAACCAGCAACATCGGTTGACAATATCTGTATTATGACAAAGTGACATATAAAAACCACGAGGAACCACATAAATACCAAAGAAGTCATATACCCTTTCCATGTAAACACTTTGATTATACCGAAGCCCTAATTAGATTCTCGTCTTAAACTTTTGGCAGATAAAGTATATGCTCAGCCAGGCTTTGTAGTTAGTTATTGTTCAAGTGGAAGCCAGGTCAGCTCACATGTTGACAGGCATGCAACTTGGAAACATTGCACAACAAGCAACACAAAGAGATTTGAGAAGTGTACAAGACTTCAAGTAGACTTCACAACCCTTCACAACTGAATATTCACAGACAAAGATACAGTCCTTGCTTTTTCTACGGTGGATTTCCTCTCACACATGGGACACTTTCTGTGACTCTCTAGCTTGCTTGATGCTATATAACCACTTGATGATTCTGGCATTCCTTTCAATCGCAGAAATACCGTATGGCACACGGTCATTGGCACTGTCATCGTTTCTAAGGTCACTGTTGCTGTCCTGAGACTGTTCACAGTCTGAGCTAATCATGCTTGCACTGCGAAAGTTGAGGGATATAATATCAGAGTTAGCCCTTGCAAAGTTTTCCATCCCGAGGTTTTCAAGCTCTTCAGGATCCAGTCCGCAGTAGTTAAAGAATCGCTCAACATCAGCATCGACGCGAAAGTATCTGTCGCTCAAGTCTGATTTTGATCGCTGTAGGGAGGGTCTTCTACTAACTCCGCATCCAGACTCAACTGCCTCAATCTCTGGGGATTTCAAGGTGGTGATGGCAGCGATTTTGGGCTTTGGAGGCAGCGGCGGGGCTGAACTGCTGCAGGGTATTGCTTTTAAGGGCTTTGCACTAGTTACTTTCCTAATGTCTGAGGAGCTGTGAGAGACATGCAAGAAAGTCTCTGCTGACTGGTCCAGGAGCCTTCTGCTGACGTTGGAACTGCTCTCCTGCGGGCTGCTGCGGCCCTGTGTGGGGTAAACCTTCAAAGATTCGGCAAATGAGTGTCGGTTCAGGTCTGTCGAATCGGCTCTGTGGGGTGGCCAGTTTCGGGGACCGTGCTTGTAACCTGAACCTGAGCTGGAGCCTTCAGAGCTGTTGATGATGTTCTTCAAAATCTCGAGTTTCAGATTTTCTCTCTGGACGCCGCTCTCGGTCTTTGCGTTGTTGCTGAAGACTTTCAAGGTGGGGCTCCCCAGCGCTCGCTTGGCCGCAGGACAGACTGGCGGCTTTGCCAGCACCGCCGGCTTCACAGGCTCCTGCTTGGCGTTGATGACCTCCTGGCTCTTGACATATTTCGCCTTGTCGGCTTCTAGCCTCTCCACCGCGCTCAGTCTTTTTGGATTAGGCTCCGCCTGCCTGCGAAAATAGTCGGGTCCTTTGTTCAGGATGCGGAGAGGAACCGCGGACGTGAAAGTCACGGCAGGGCTGACCGGCTTCACCATGCTACCTGTCGGTAGTGTTTCTGTAGGCATGTTTGGTGGTCTTTCCCCCGCAGCCGTTTTGGATTCTTCTCTGGGATCTCCTAAATGCACGGTGCAGAAACATGTACATTAAGCACAATGAATAGCCGATGAATCCCGGGATCTGAGTGTTAGCAGCAGCGCCTCATCTCACAGCTCATTAAATAACACTGCGTTTCTCTTTTAAAGGCAGCCTTTGTAGGGCAAGGCCACCCGGCACAAGTCTGTATTAGTCTGCTCCGCCGACTCCTTTCTTCTCGCTGAAAGATGCGGGAGTCTCGCTGTTCCCTTTGTGCTCCGCTACCGGCAGCGATCTGAAACGCAGAATAACCAACCACACGTTAGTGAGAGCGCCTGACATCAGAACGATAGCAACAGCCGCCTCCCGGCCCTCCTCTCCCACTGCCGGACGGGATGCAGCCGCCGGCGCAGAGAAGGCGGCGCTCGGGGCGCCCGCCCGTGCCCCCCTCTCGCCCTGCACCCCTGCTCATCCTAGAAAAGAAATGTGCCGCTTGTTGCTTGCAGTTTCAGTTGGATCTAACAAAATTACACTGGAAAAGAAAAAATTAAGGAAAATTAAACCCCACCATGACATGGCCATGCATTTCTGTGGGGAGAAAGGAAGAAAAACGTGTCTCTAGACTTGTAGGACTAGACTTATCTATCTCCTGAAGATCAATGAAAGAGCACTTTCACACTAATCTCTTTGGTGCTGATTAGTGTACATATTTAGTCTCTATACCCTAAACATTTTTCTCCTCATAAACAACATACTCTATAAATCCAAGAAATGAAATGTATTTTCTTTTTATAGTAACTGCTCAGGAAAACTAGCTGGTCTAAAAAGGAAAGCGCAAGCGAAGCCACACAGCATTTTAAGCGCACTGCGCACCTTTCATCCTTATGCTAATACAAGAATTAACAGTTAAAAAGTAAGAGATCACGCTGAAGCCACCAACTCCAGTTCAAAACCTGTTTAAACATTAGTCCCCAAAGCACTGCTGCTCCAGCAGTAAAATAAAGATTTCCAAGTTCTTGTGATCAGCTTACAGGCCTAACAACAACAACAACAACAAAAATAAACCAACAAAAAAGGCTTTTCTTGTCGAGCAAAGATTTTGCAAGCACGCAAAACGTTATGACTGGGTTTGAAAGAAAAGAACTTGTCTTCACATTTGGATATAATAATTCAAGTTTCCCACCAAGCACTAAGCGCAAATGAAGTTTACTTTCACCTAAATTATTTTAAGATCCCATCACTTAGGATTGTCACAACAGTCTAAAATCCAACACTACGGATGATGCTACAAGGGCTGTAAAAATTTTTCCCACACGAGGCACTGAAGGGCACTTATCACAGAATCTACTTTTCAAGAAGTGATTTAGCTAATGGGTCTCATTTGTTTTATTACTGCCCCATTAATCTGTGCTGCCTGTTTTAATATCCCATTTCTGTTATCGCTTTGTTCTTCATGGTGAGAAAGGAAACCGGCTGCTGCTTCTTCACTCGTCCTAAGGAACGTGGAACAGCATGCGGTAACAGGATATAATAATTCAAGTTTCCCACCAAGCACTAAGCGCAAATGAAGTTTACTTTCACCTAAATTATTTTAAGATCCCATCACTTAGGATTGTCACAACAATACCAGGTATTGTGTGGGCTGACCCACTTTGGTGTGCATTGGTGATACGTGTGCTCACCCATCAACTCTCAAGTTACGAATACAGGTGCACCACCAGCATACTGCTGGCCCGAGAAACTTCAGTTCGAGCTAAAGACACGTTAACAGCAAGAAGAAAACAACCTCAAGTGCTGACTCCCAGAAATACATGATATATACATTGAATATGCATGTTCCATCATCCAAGGTCAAAGCAAGCCAATAAAATATACAAATGCTATAATGAGATTATAGGAAAAAGCTGAGCTTTCTCCTGCAGGCTCACTGTCACAAGCATTCCTCAAATACAAACTAACATATTTAGGTGGGTGATAAACCAGACACGCATTCAGTGCGATTGAAAGGGTAGTGAAATGTTAATTAAGCTTCCCTTTCAGTGTTGTTTTATAAATCCTAGCGCTAACTCCTCAGCAGTTTGACTTCCTGAATTTTAACTAAGTCTTTCTGAAAGAGAAAAAGCTCACTTTCCACATGTGAATCAACATATTTATTGGTACTATTTTGAAATTAAGCATCAAATTTCAGAACGTGCTGAAGGCAATTCCAACATGCATCTGCACACACACACATTTCTCTTCCATACACACAAATCAAATCTTTCCACGTCGCCAGCTCACAGCTTGATGGCTAAGTGCTTGTAAAATTACCCATTGGTGAGTATCTTTGATACTTGCACACAGAAATCAAATCCATGCAAGAGCAGGAATCTTGTCAGGAGGAAGGGAAAAACAACCCAGCCAACAAACCCCCCAAATACTTTGCACTAAACACTGCCACCCAACTCATTTAATACCACTTGAATAAGAGAGACCTCAAGCCTCTGTTTCCTCCTGGCCATTGTCATTAAAGGCCATGGTTCTGCCCCAGAGGACAGCTGCCAGTTACATTCTCCTGGCAAGCGGCTCCACACGCCGCTACTGATTGGAGCTGTGGGAACCGAGGCACTGGACCTGAGGTTGCTTTTGGAAGTCTTTCCACAGCACTTCCTCACTTGGGACAACCTTGATCAATGCTAGCAAGCATTGCTTAGGAGACTAAGCATCCACATTGGCCTCCACACCACATTTAAAAGGAAAAAGGAGGAGGAAGAGGAGGAGGTGGGGGGAGGGGAAAGAATATAATCCCAGTGTGCATGCATGATCAACTGAGAGAACGAGGGTGCTTGTTTGCAAGCACATATGGGGCCAAGTGCCCTGAAGTCAATGGAACCATGCAGTGACTAGCAATAAACTTCAGGCAGGCCTAGAAAGAAAAGCAAAGGCCTGGTGAAGAGCCAGGGCAGAAATGTCCACCCAGGCCAGCACTGGGAGCCGGGGGGCTAATGACTAGGTGGGTACATGGCCAGACACAGAGGTGTTGTACCTGTGGTGCTGCTGGTATGAATTAACCTATATGCAGCTACAGAAAAGGATAACCTAAGGCTTCTTGTGTTGTTTAAATTAGCCAATTTCACCAAGGTGCTGCATTTAAATATCACAGGAAAGTTTATTCAGTACTCTTATCTCAGGGAGCTAAGAATTATTAACCAGGCACTGCTAGAAAAGCAAGTGGGATAAAAGAGAGGCGGGTGAATGTAAAGTGCTAATGAAACAACTTCTCCTGTCTGTGCTGGTGATGACTGCTGCCTGATTCTGCTGCTAGCAATGATAGAGAGAGTGCAATTCCTACCAGCCTCTCTACTGTCCACAGGAACCTGAAACATGACGGTGACACTAGAGAGCCTTGCTAGTTATTAATTTCATCAGTAATGACAAAGGCTGAGCAGCGGCAGTGAAGCAGTCTTGGGAAGACAAAATTGTTCCACTTAGTTTCCAGTTGTGAAAATCATCACTGGAGCAACAGGGGTACAGAAATGGCTTTCTTCTGGCTTAAAATCCAAGACCCTCACTGCTTAGGCATCTGAATTTCCTGTTGCATACAGCTCTGGTACCAGTTTTGCACTGGACAAATTCAAAGAGAGTGGTAAGATGCTGGAACAAGCTGCCCAGAGGTGGTGGATGCCCCCAGCCCTGGAAGTGTTCAAGGCCAGGTTGGATAGGGGCCCGGGCAACCTTGTATAGACGCAGGCCTGGAGGTTGGTGGCTCTGCCTGTGGCAGGGGAGCTGGAACTCGATGATCCTGGGGTCCCTTCCAACCCAGACCATGATGGTCTAAAAGGTGCATATGTTCTCTTCACCCACTCCCATCAAATGTATGAATTATACTTAGGGAACTAAGAACTGTTCCTTTCGTTCTGTTTACATCCAAATGTCTACTTTGAGGGTTTTAATTCTTCCATGGACAGAACTGTGTTTCCCAGAACTCACTCTGGATCTCCGTTACTGTTCTTCCTAGTAACAACCACTAGATTTAAGGGATTATTTAAAGAAAAAGCTAAAAACTTATGAACATGTTCAAGCACAGCTCATTTTAATACTGTACATACCTTAATAAAACCTGTTCTTAAAGTTTGTACTAGCTGAGCTCCTCTAACATCCAATGACTGCTGCAGTCCTGCTGAGGAGAATACAAAGTGTCCAAAGGAACAAAGTTTTTGTTTTTTAAAGCTGTATTTTCATCCATACTCCTTGATTCAGGCTTCCTTTGCAGGAAAGGCAGAGACACAAAGCACTTATATATTCTAGGCATTGTGCGCTAATCACTCTTAGGTCTGTAATAAGTTTGTCAGATATTCACATTTAAATAACAGACCCACTATCTGCATGATTTAGGGGAAACACAACTCAGCTTAGAGCAGCAACAGCTATACAGCTAGCATTAACTATAAATAAAACCCCTATAAAATATTCTTTCCTTGATTTAAAGCCGAGACAGTATGAGGAGATAAACTATGCAGAAACTCTGGAATTATAGTTCCATATATTCCAAATACATGTTTTTTTGAAATTTAAAAAAAATAATTTATGAACTGGCCAAGTATTTATCCATTATATTTGCACTGGCAAGTATTTATTTCTAGTGCTATTACTAATACAATGTTATTGTAGAATATGCAAGTTTATTTTTTCTCTCCTGACTAAAGCTGCATTCTAAGCAGTGACTGAATGATGCTAACTGACAGCAAACGATGTGCTTCCCTCCCTGGTTCTGTGTTGCCCTGTAGCTCCTACACTTTGCCTAAAAGTATCCACAGAAGAAGATAAAATATTTTAACAGTATTCAAACAGCAATAAAATGGAAAAAAATCCACACCCCAAACCAACAGCACAAATGAGGCTCAAATGAAATTAGTGGAGTTTCTGCTCTTGACTTCGGCAAGGACACAGCTTCCCACAACAAAGCTAGGATAGAGTTCATGCTCTTAATTCATCCCTCTGGGACAGTGGATGAAGGGATTGTACAGGAGGTAGGACGAAGCACAGTGGATAAATATAACGAAGGCTGACAGCCTTTACTCAGCCTTCCTTGATATTTAAAAGCCCGTATCAATTTTATTTTCCAGATGATAAAGTGTAACTACCGCAACCTCAAGATGCACCATAAACATCACAAATTCCAGCATAAGTAATCAACAAGTGATCTCAATGGGACACAAAGGAGATCACAAAACAAAACCTGCCTAGGAACACAGGACACTGATAAAAAACCTCAGGCTCTGCTAATGACTAGGTGTACCTTAGAGCTGCAGGCCTCATTATGAAGACACTGCTTTGTTAACTGGCTCTGCAAAGCAGGCTTGGCCTAAATAAACCAGCCTCAAATTGATGTAAAATAATCTGCATCCAGAACAGCAGCAGTATTTCATTTTTTAAACCAATTTTAGATAAACATGCGTAAGGGTGTAGACTTGGTCTTGTGCAATATTAGCTGTCAAGATAATGCATGAGGAGATGGAATAATCTGTCAGATCTACCGTGGCTCAAAATATTAATGAAAGCACTGATTTTCAACTGCTCCCCCCTAAAACATGGAACAGTGAACAGTAAGTGAAGAGAGGTATCTGTTTAAGCAGACTTCTAAGGCTTCAAAAGGTCATAAAAAAAACACAGACTACAGTGACCTAAAACCAAGAGCAGCAGAATTAAATAGATGTGGGAAATTTCCACCAACTAGGAAGGTAACAACTTTGATAAAGGTGACCATTTTTCATTGCTTCCAACCAAAATCCCAAACCACAACCGGCATTAACTTTGTAGTACCTTGCAGAGATGAACATACAATGGGCTGGTATTTTTATGCCAATTCTGCTTTGTTCTTACACCACACTCCACAGTTTTGAAGGCATAGTTCTCCATAACCAAAACACTGCCATGACTTAGCACTCTTTGCGTTTCACTGTGCAGCTGAAATGGTGAGGTTTAAAGCAGGATGCTGCTATAACTAGAAACACTAACACTGTTAGCAGAAGTAACTTCTGGAAAATCCAGAGTGTTACAAATGTCTGGAAAGCAGGAAAGCCACTTAGCAACTAGACTTGCATACTTCCCCTGCAATGTGTGTTCAGCACTCACTGGGAGCTGGATCGAGATGACTCTTTGGAAAAAAAAGGCTTCACCAAGCGTTCTGCTTCATTTGGAGTCCTGAAATCCAGCACTTTTACATTTCCCATTCAGTGGTATTAACCCAGTCTCAGAGATACCGGGTAAATACTGCCCTACAGATAGATGCCTCCCAAACTGATTTCTTTCAGAAGGTGCAGACAGCTGCACAAATACAAGGCTCCGAAAATGAAATTTCCCTTTCTTCCAACCACACGGTATAAACAAAATACAGGTTGTCTTACTATTTGGTACTTCATGTGATGTTTGTAAAGGCTGCAACAGAAATAAATTCTGTTTTCTTTGGACCACTGTTGATGACACCATACCACATACTCACACCATAATTTAAGTCTCTCATTTAAAGAAAAAAAATATTCAGGAAAGGATATAGAAAAGTACAGCAAAGAATGTAATCTTTTATTACATTTGTAGCTCCAGCTTTATGTGAATACTTCTATTTCAGTGTGCATTCTATGAGAATGATTTTCTAAACATTCTGCAAAGCTTTAGGAAACACTTTTTCTTCTTGTTCGTCAGCTAGTGTCAGTGGTCTCAAGTGCAAACCGCTTTCACCCTTTTAATTCTACATCTCTCCATAACCACGATGTCTAAATTTGTAGCCTTCTCCCTACAACATGATCACAACTCCCCATTTATGCCATGGTGTTCTGGGCCTATATAATTTACCCTGGATCCTCTCTGCACTTCTAATAATCAATGCAGCTCACTTCTTCAGTCCTTGGTCCTGGTGCTCCAGTAGAGATGTTTGGCAGACCCCGAGACAGGTCCTTGCTGCACTGGCTCCCACCTGTTTGGTCCCCTTTCTCTGGGAAAAGGGGGACTCTATTTCTCTACAGCTTCATCACCTCCTTTGCAAACTGCTTCCCCATTGCACCATCCTGCTTTTGCAAGATGCAGAAACTCCTGCTCTGCTCTGGCTGAGGGAGCTGGTGTTATCTGGACTATGCTTTTCCTTTCTTCTCCTTTACTGACAGGAAAAACTGGCACCTCATCTCCTTGCTCCTGGCAGCTGTCCTTCACAGCCATGCTTGGATTCAGCATCCTGGAAGAACACTTCTTTTCCCTGGTGGTAACATTTTCAATATGTAGGAAAAAAAAAATTATAATTAATTGGGCAGCTTTATGTGTCATCACTGCACACTGGGAGACGCAGAGGGAGGCTGAACAACAAAACGTTTTTAATTATGAAGCTCAGCAAAAATGATTTAAATGGAACACTATTCATTTCAGTTCTCATCCCAAATCCGTGATAATTCTTGTCAAGCCCATTTTAAGAGCGAGCCACATTGTAAGCTACCCAAAGCTTTGCAGTAATAGGTTCAGTAGAATTATGCATTAGTACAGAAGGAAATAAAAATCTTCTATCTGTGAAAAAGCAGAGATACACCTGCAAAGCACCCTCATTCTAGTATTATGGATATGATGCCTCACTAGCAGGATTTGCGAACTACGTACACGAGTCACTCATGTGGCCCCTGGTCACTGCCAAGTCTGATCCTCTGCCCCGTGGAGAGTGACAGAAGTGCAGGCATAACCAGTAAACAGACAGCTGGGCAACAGCTCAGTAACATCTCCAGAATCTCCCACCAAAAATCTGATGATCATTAACTCAGCTACAGAACACATGTCTGAATAGTGATATTTTCAAAATGCCAATTATGGACTATTCAACAAATTAAATATAGTTCTAAATCCTTTATCTTGTCACCAAGAGGACGAAGGGAGTCGAACACCTTCCTTATGAGGACAGGCTGAGGGAGCTGGGTCTCTTCAGCTTGGAGAAGAGGAGGCTGAGGGGTGACCTCATTAATGACTATGAATATGTTAAGAGTAAGTGTCAGGAGGATGGAGCCAGGCTCTTATCAGTGATGGCCAGTGATAGGACAAGGGGAAATGGGTCCAAGATGGAATATAGGAGGTTCCACGTGAATGTAAGGAAAAACTGTTTCACTGTGAGGGTGACTGATTACTGGAACAGGCTGCCCAGAGAGGTTGTGGAGTCTCCTTCTCTAGAGACATTCAAGACCAATCTGGTCACATTCCTGTGTGATTTAATCTAGATGATCCTGCTCAGGCAGGGGGGATGGACTAGATGATCTTTCGAGGTCTCTTCAAACTCCTGACATTCTGTGATCCTTTATGTGTTTTAAAACTTGTGTTTCAAAGACAGACTGAAATTGGTAACATGAAAAGTAAGCTTTTCAGAATGAAAGTTGAAAGTACTCAAACAGTACAAACAGTGTACAAACAGTGTACAAACAGTGTACAAACAGTGTCTACCAACACAGCCCCTGTAGTCAGGCTTGACACCCCACAACCAGATGACTTCACTTCCTTCATGCTGCAGCAAGGCAACATGGCTTCTCTTTGAGATCTGGCAGCCCACTTCACGCAAACCTATAAAAGCATCTCCCAGCTGAGCAGTCAAAACTACTGAACTGCAAAAACACATGCACTTGAAAGGACAGATTCTGTAGGGAAACAGAGTCTCTATGTTCACCATTTAGGTGACAGTGGTGTTTGTGAAATCCTGTGTAGCTGATGTTTCAGTTTATATCTCACCTTCAAGCACATGTACCTTTGCTGGTACTTTCTGCTTAAACTAATAAATTGAAAATCACTTCTGAACTCTTCTGGTTGGGTACAACAGCACAGTTGTGTCCTAACACCAAACCAGGTCATAACCTGGACACCTTCTTCATCTCTTGTATTTCACTTCCATTGACAGGAACCGTGAGGAACCTGGCAGGAACATGAACACACAGGACAGCGGGGCTGTTTGGGGGAAAGGGCCCATCAGTATGCCCTGCGCACCCATGGCACCTAGCACAGGTGCAGTCCTGTTACTTCTGCTAATAAGCATGTACACAACTCGGCCTGATTTCTAGTTCCCAAACTGTAGAGGAAACCAGGGATTTCCTTACCCAGCTTGCTCATTCAGGTCACCTTATCCAGCAGGTACCTGCTGACCCTAAAAAACACAGAATCACAGAACGTCAGGAGTTGGAAGTGACCTCAAAAGATCATCTAGTCCAATCCCCCTGCCTGAGCAGGATCACCTAGATTAAACCACACAGAAATGTCACCAGATTGGTCTTGAATGTCTCCAGAGAAGGAGACTCCACAACCTCTCTGGGCAGCCTGTTCCAGTGCTCTGTCACCCTCACAGTGAAACAGTTTTTCCTTACATTCACATGGAACTTCCTATGTTCCAGCTTGGATCCACTGCCCCTTGTTGTCCTAGTTATTGAGAAAATTCTTCTAAAACTGTTTACAATTAAAAATATATTAAAGGAGCAACTATAAACAGATTTATTTGAGAAACAACAATGAACCCACAAGGAAATCAGCTGCAGTTACATTCCTTAGCAGTTACTAACCTTGCAAAACTCTAGAAACATGCAAATACACAAAGACTGCAGTAGACAAATATAGCCCAGAAAAGAGAAACACTCCCAACAATTTACACTGCAAAAAAAACCCCAACCTAGAAGTCACAAAGAGTTACTATAGTTGGAACAAATATCATACTTCAAAGTTCCCTTCCTTTAATTTATTTTTAAAAGAATTTTTTTTAAATAATTGAAGTTCCAAACCAAAGCTTAATAGTGTCCTTCTGAAGTTTCTTACCTATTGTGGAAATAAAACTGAAAGTAATAGTTCACAAGTATATGGACTAATTATTGTTGGAATATTATTATATGGAATATATAATATTGTTTCTTACAATAATTACAAAATTTTATACAAGCAAGAAACGGAGGAAGTCAGTAATTTTATATATATATATACACACCCCTCTTTAAGAGTTACTCTTGTTACATCAAAAATGCTCTTTAATAAACTTGCACAAATGCAACCATTCCAATCTTTAGGAATAAATATTACAAAACATAGCAAATGAGTGTATTTTACTGGCATTAAGCACCTTTACGAAACCACCTTTAGTAGGCAGCAGGGTAGGCACAATTAAAATTCGAGCACACTAGAACCAATGCCATTAGAAAAATTATGATGTTCAGGTGGTAGAGTATAGTGGAGTGGCCTAATTCTGACATCTGAGGACTCTGGGCCACTCTCCTGATTTGCTGTGGGGTCTTGTTTGTCAAAACTCTTTGTATTAAAGAGTCTTTTCTGCAACATGAAGTATTACTGCAGTAAGGTCAGCATGGCCATTTAAAAATAATTTCTGCATTGCAATTGCCCCAAGTAAACCATTTCTAAGCATCAAAACTTTCCATATATGAATTATTACATATTTATTTTTTCTTAAGTAAATGAAATATAAAAGATTTGAGCATATGAAAAAGTCAGGTCTTTTAAAAATAATATTAAACACCCTAACAAAAACAAACCCATATGATTTACATCAGTGTTCCAGGGCACTGTAACCTTCAGAGCAACTCTATGAATGGCATCTTTTATATTTGACTGGCACAGTTTGTTTTTCTCTAGATAAGAGGACATTTTCCCACAGCACAGGATAGTTCATTCCCCTTTTCACCAGCCTCAAGTCTAAAGAGACACGGTGTTACAGGTCAAGAAAGAAAATGAAAGGAGAACATAACACTATGTCATGAAAACATGCCTGTATATTTAAGACATCTTCAGGCAGATGGTTAAAAATACTGATTTTGGCATGGGAACGCAATGCAATTTATGTCTATAGTGTTGTTGTAATGTTGCAATCAATGGTTTATCTGTATGAGCCAACACAAGTTCTACACTCTGTGTGCATGTTTGATTACATGTTTGCCTGTGTAATCCCTTAAGGCTACATCAGGTGTAGTTACTAGAGTTGTTGAGGTGCTAGCTGTCAGAATACACTGTGTAATTCTTTCTTAATTGCTGTATTGGAAATACATGCTAACAGAATCCACATGTTGAAATTCCAGATCTCCACAAACTATTCACAATGTATTGTGAATACATTGATCTTCTGATCAATGTCCATTTAGATGCCCATTAATGAGCATCCCAACTTTTGTTAAATATCCAAGTTCCATCTTGAAAATGTGTTTTCCTATTACCAGCATTTAATGTAATGGCTGTTCACTAAAACAACATTCTTAAAGATGCTTTCAAGAAGTCAGGCTGTCCAGACTGCACACTGAATGGTTTGCACACATCTGAGGGCCCTGACAAAGTTATGATCGTGGAACTCCTTTCTGGCCACAATTTTCAAGAAACCACAAAACTTCACCATCTTTAAGAGAACAAAAGCGTATCATGAGCAGTGCATATAATCAAGTGCCAAGGGAGGCACTGCAGGGAGGGTTGGGGCATCCCAGCTCCCAGAAAAAAAATCCCTGAACCAAAATCAAACATATAATTAGTTTGTGGGGTGACAGACAGCCAAACCTGGAAGTGGTAGTGTGGGAATAGACACAAGATGACTGAGAAATTGCAAGACACAGAGAGGTAAAGGAGAAATGCAAATGCCAGGAAAAGAACAGTGAGGAAAAGGTGTTAGAAATAGAGGGGTGTACCAAACAGTGGGTTGGGGAAGCAGAAACAGAAAGGACAGAGAGGGATTAGAGGAAAAGGAAGGATTCCTCAAGTGCCCTTCTTCACCACCTCCCTCACAGCTCCTCTGTTCTGCAGGCTGGTGGGGAGGACCTGGCTGCAGGGTAGTAGGCAGGAGGAGAACACAGAGGGGTACCAGCCTTGGAGTCCCACAGAGTTTCCAGAGGAAAACAAACAGCATTTGGAATCCAGAGAGCCAGAAACACCAGTTAATCAAGTAAACGAGTGCTGAGGTTTGCTGTAGATTCCTCATTAAGCCCCGTTCTTCCTTTTAGCATCACTTTAGCTCACTTCCAGATGCTGTTTGCATGCTGAGTCATGCAACAGGCTTGTCCCTGGGGACTCCTGAACTAGGGATGCTCTTGACCCTGTTTCTCACAAGTGCCTTCTCCTACTGCTTAAAGAAACTGCTTAAATTATTTCTCTGTTTCTATTCCCTTCACCACCGCTATGTATCTGTAGAAATTGCCTCCTCTCAGGCCTGCAATACACAGCCAAATTAACAGGTCCTCCCTTTTCTGTAAGCAAAGCAAAATCTCTCCAAGCAGGGAATTAAATACAGGATTGGGTATGACTGCCCCAAGGAACAAAGGGCATTTCTTCCAAATGCAGAAATTGGATACAAGTATTCTGTTCTTGTAGCTACTACTCTACCCCAAGAAACTGTTACTTCTTTAGAGACTATTATCATCAAACTTTTTTACTTAAGAAGTTTGGCCTGACCAACTTTGGTGGGTCTGAAGAAACTGAACATCAGAGGGCCAAGCCATCTAAGCCAGATAAATCCTGAGATGCAACAAACAAGGTGCTGAGCCTCAAATGAGGACACACAGTGGCTGTTCTTTCATCCACCCAAGCCTGCTGCACAACGGTAACCTCTCCTGGCAAGCTGCCCTGCTGGCACACTGTCCCCATCTTGAGGAGCCAAGTTCCCCGGCAAAGGAGGTGTTCCTCACGCACTAGCATGAGCTCATCACTGGTTTCAACACATGCTCTAAAAGCTAATAATGAGGGAAGAAGGGTGGTTGTGCCACTGCAGCCAGGACCAAGCCAGGACCAAGTGCTGCTTTCAGCGTAAATCACAGGTCAATCTTTTCTATCTGTAAAACAAGCAATACATCTCCAGCAAAACTACAGACCTCCTGGAGCACCTGTATGAACACCAAACACAGGACTGCCTTTTTAAGAAGGCAGAAATAAAACCTGTACAGTGTAACATCATGAAGGTAAAGATCTGAAATGTGACCATGACATTCACGTAAGTCAACTTGTGACCACAAAAACGAACACAGATCACTTGCAAGGCTTTGAATGTTCCTGGTGTCAGTCCTGGGCACAGCCAAGACAGTTCTGCTGCCTTTAATTTCATCCTACAATGTATCTGGAATTTGAGGCTCCCGATTTCCTCAGCTGACAGAAATGGCTTCTGAGATGATTTCTACATTCTGGGAACATATTTTTACCCTTAAATTAGCCATGAATACTCTCAAACTTCACATCTTTGTCTTCAAATAAAACAGCAGCAATCATTGTTAATTTAAGACGTCACACAATGCAAATTTATGTTCTGGAGCCAACTACGGTGTCTGGAAACATGAACATGCAACACCTTCTACCGAGTGGAATTAAAACAAACTATTAGTGAAGCATGTTCCTAATTTAAAGCATTCTGCATCATTGATTAATGTTGTTTGGTTTTTTTTTCTTGGATACAGTGAAATACCAATAGTGCCCTTCAAGTCTTTCAAAAATTGTACAACCAATGGTTCAAAGTGCCACACATAAAGCTCCTGTCCCCTCCTGTCCTCTTTGGATGAAGCTACTCAATATATGACATTGTCTCCATTATTCCTGACACTGGGTTTCCCCCTTTTGTTTAGGAGCTTTAACTGTGAACAAGACATTTTGAACTTCAATGCTTATCCCCTGCTCAGAGTGTTGTGGATGGCTTTGGAGACGTTTAAGCTGTCTTCTGTTTCTGAGTGCGTTAGTAATAACCAGGTAAATAACAGAAAGCTCTGAAGGACTAAGGCTAGAAGCAATTGCTTGCACTGAAGGTCTTTCTTATAAAAAGCTAATGCAATCTACTGAATGGTAGGACTGTAAGCAAAGTAAAGGCTGGGAATAAAGGATGAGAACAAGTCTGGAATTACTGGACTTTGCCGTGTTGACACACACGTATCACTACATGACTGAGACCAGCAAAAGCAAGCCCCAGTCTTTCTTAAATAGTTCTGAACTATATATTTGCAAACCCAGTGATTAGTAAATGGAAAGGAAAAGAACTTCATTAGCAGAATATACCTCCTAGGACAGCAGAAGAGGACATGGAAAAGTCCTTCTGCAATTGCCCTCCTTTTATCATAGCCTGGGGGGAGGGGGATATATTTTAATCCAAAAAGATACCTGTAAAAACACAATGCCAAACTTATCCACACTCCACACAGAGAATTGTATTGCTCCAGGGGATTCTGAAAAAAAAAAAACCCCAAAAAACAAAGAAGAAAGAAAACAAGATGTGATGAAAGGCACTAAAAATCCCAAGGCCACACCAGTATGGTGGGCGTGTACACGTCAGTGCTCTGTCCTGTTGGGCACCAGAGGAACCAGACATCAAGGCTGGTCCACACCATGAGAATGGAGGGAATGAACACAAGGCAACCCTGAGATCAGCCAGGACTATTTCATATGAACACAAAGTAAGTGATGAACTCAACATGGCTGTGGACTGGAAAAGCTACAAGCTGTGTAATAACAACTGCTAATTAAAAAGTCATTTGGGAAGCCTCAGAACACAAGCTCACATATGCTGCAGTATCTGAGGTGTGAGACAGATGCAGCTGTGCTGTGGATCAGGGAGAACAGGGCCAAGTTTCAAAATGAAATTTTCAACTCACTGATGAAAGGCAACATGAAATGGTGCATTTTAACCTCTTGCTTTTTGTTTGGTTTTGGCTATCTCCAGGTGAACAAAGGAGAAAATACTGTGAAAACAACCCCGACAAACCATTATTTCCATCATACAACTTTCGCAGGGTACAGAATCACTGCCAGCTACTTTAAAAGTAACAGGAAAAATACCAACGTGTAAAAGTTCATGTTGCTTCAGGGCAGCTGTTAATTGATTTTAACATTAAAAAAAAGTGAGTCTACAGTCACAATCTGTTTTTCAGTGACCTCACAAATTCAGAGTTCAGGTCAAAGAGGAAAGAGGTTACTCCCCCCCCTCATAATACACCCCGAACACATACTTCCCTGCTGGGAACTAGAAAGCGCTGACAGGGTATTTTCCAAACCACCACCATGGCAAAATACTTCTACATTTTTATACCTTTATTATGAACTAGCTATTTGCTTTTCAACACCTATTTGAAGTGATTATTCCTGGAAGAGGTATAATGTTCAATTACTGGCACAAAATTACAAAGAAAGCATGAATTTTGCTAATTATTTAACAGCCTCTTCCTCATTTCTAAAGCTCTTGCTTTAGACAATGTTGGGTTTCTATAGCAGTAGTGTATTTACAAAACACCACTCCTGGCCAGCCAGTCAGTGCATGTTTCGTTTCACACGCACCATCTTTTCTTTTTACCTCTCCTAAAAATTGTTAGGTACTTTCGGGGAATTCGTTATTAAACTCTATGCAGAAAAGAACCCCAAACCTTTAAATTTTTTTGTAAAACCGCTAAAAAGGTTTGTAAATATCTTCCCAATGCAATAAAGTCATGGGAAGGAATGTGACTTACAACTTTTGAGATATACACAATGGCTCAGAGAAAAATAATCCAGCGTACTGATGTGGGAGGAAACTGCTGTGCTACAGGACGCAGCCTCCCTCTGCGCAGCGTTACGTGCGAGAGGGCACAGGCGCAGCACGAGAAGCCACAGATTTCCTAACCCAGCCAAGAGGCTGGCGACACCCAGATGAACGGTAGAAATGCCAGGCTGAGGAAGTCTCCAGTACGACCCCTTTTTCAGAGAGCTCCAAAACACAGACAACACATATAAAGGCACACACCAAAATTTACTTCTTCCCATATCATGTACACTTAATTTTTTTTAATCGCTACAAGTGTGATACACAGAAATACTCAAACACATATGGTTTACTCCCATATTTACTCCCAATTCAAGCAGACTTGAAAAGTATTCATGAGATAGTAGCTATACACAAAAAACAAATACCTTCAAAATCTTGGCAAGGCCAGAAAAGTTTCTATCATTTCCACAAAATACATAGTGCTTATTTTAGGTTGTTATTTCAAATGGCAACAGGGATCAACACATTTATGCTGTGATTGTCGGTGTGAACTATATAGCGGCGTATACTCTTGTTCAGTGAACAGTAGTGTATGCTATTTAAAAATGTGTAGCCTATTGCATCTCCTAAGTGCTAGAAAGAGGTCATGATAATAAAAAAGTGAAGTATTAATACTGGAGGAGCTCTCTTACAGTGCACGTAATCCTCTGGCTCCACAATAAACCTACTGCTCCAGGTCTCAAGGGTTTCTCTGAAGGGTATGCATTAAATGTGAAATCCCTTGGAAGGGACGCATCACACTAGACTGGGATGTGGAGAGAACCACCAAGGAAGATAGACACACAAAACCCAAGCAGAGTCATGTTCTGCAGAGCTTTTATGCACATGTTCATGCTAAGGAACAAAACACCAAGAACTCTATCATCTGCAAAAGGAGCATGCAGTGACAAAACTGTTAATGGATAAAGCTGATAGAGCAACACAGAGTCAGGCCAAGTACTATGAAAGTCCTTCAACACAACAGCACAATATTCTCCAGTCTATGTATCTCATACATAGATGGGACTGATCATAAAGCACCACTGCAACCAACCATCTGTGAGGACTCGGATGCCTCCACAAAGAGAGCCTATCTTCAGGCAGGTAGCACTGGGTTTTGTAGGTGCAAGATGAATAGCTTGAGGCAGAACCAAGCATTAATTACACTGTTTTAAGTAGATGAACTGTTGTGGTAACAGATCCCCACTTTATCAATCTGACATAATGGCCTTATGTTAAAATAATGCCATTATGTTAGAATAGTGACACGTTTCAGACAAACTTCTTAAACAACAAAACCCTCTTAACACAGTTGAGAAGGACCAGGTAAACCATAGTGAACATTTTTAAACATAAACACCCAATGGCAAGAAGTAGTAGAAAAAAAGTGTAGAACAAAGTGTAAATCTCAGTAGAAAATATGAATGAGGACTTGTTAGGACAGCTGAAGGCACCAAACCCTCCTTTCCCAATTAACTACACTGTTGCAGTATAAGAAATGTCATATGAATCTCTCTCAAATTCTAAATGCTCAAGCAGGTAAAGCTCTAATACTAGATTTTAGAAAACCACATCCCTTCTTCATGCACTATGCCAGATCCCAGTCACAAAACTTTTGGTTCACTTGTCTGCCTACCTGGCCAGTCCAGTCCTCCCCAATGCAGAACATACCAGAAAGGCCACCACCAGGCGACACCTGCCTCAGGGAGAAAGGAGCACAAGGGAGGCAATGTGGAAGCAGCTGCACTTGTCCCCACAACGCTCTGGGAAATTGTGGTAAAATACATGGCCAGCTTTGGCTTGATAGAGCCCACGTACTTGTGGCTAAACTACTACCAAATGCCTGGCCTTCAAGGAGACAGAAGAACTTATGGCTGGCAACTAACATGGTTGATTCTAAGGGTGCTTTTTAGTTCTTTCTTGGATTTCTTCCTGGACCTAGAGATTGAGGATTTAATTTCTCTTGCAGACATATGACTCAGATGAAGATACAGATAAGGCATGTTGCCATAGAGTTTTCTGTTGGATGCCAGTAGAGTTTGAAAACCTTTGCTAGCGTGCATGACTACCCCGAGGTCAGTGTTTCTTTCCGGTGATGTGCAGACCTGCTCCCTGGAGGCAGTGTACAGCGGGGCACCCCCACCCGCACGCTGCCACAGGCACCACTCCACCTGTCTCTCTCTCTCACTGCCCCTCTTTCTCAGGTCTGGCCCCACCAAGGATTTTGAACAAGATTTGTATTGCCTCAACAGGAAAGACTGGTCTCCACAACACTAAGTGGGCCAACAGTACTTTCCTTAAAACCCAGTACTGAGTATGCTGATATGGTGCCACATACATGGTAGCTGAGATCTGGGCAAAGAACTAACAGGTCACCAGCTCTTGCTAGAGGTGTGTGGGACGTAGTTGAAAACTGGCCTCAACGTGAATTGTTAAAGCAACTATCTTTAACTTTCCAATTCTCTTTTTAAAATAAAAAATAAAGAGATATGCAAAGGAAAACAAGACTCTAAGACACCTCAGGTCTCGGATATAAAACAGCACAAGGGAAGCTGATGTCAGGGTTCTCAAAATCACAAAAAGAGCTACCTATGCAAGGTAGTTTACCTCCAGAGCTGTGGCTGGAAGACTTAGCCTCTATTGTAAGGGCAGAAAATGCCTAACACCTAGACAGGAAGCACCCATACCAAGATAAGAAACTATGGACTACAGTCAGGCTGTGAAAAATATTTATTTTTTCAATAGTTTTCAAAACAACCAACTACACAAGTGTGAACTATTACATTCTCCTCTGAACAGACGTCTCACTGTAGCTTTTTCCTCTCCCTATAAAATTCCACAGCTCCATTCAAATCTCTCTCCACAAAATCCACCGAAATACCTATAAAAAAAAAACTCCAACCCAACCCAACCCATAAAATTCCACAATGGCCAAGCAGCTGGTGTACCACAATTGTTAGTTATCCTAATTTCAACAGTCTCTCTGATCTGGTAAAATCAAGGTCAGGCAAAAATCATTAATAAACACTGTAACGAGAACTGTGGATGTCAAAATTAATTTTTTAAGTAAATAAATTCTAAACATTTCTACCATTTTCAAGAATTCTCTTTTATTTATTTGGCAAATGAAAAGATATGCACACTGTTCAGGAGGAGTGATGCTCCTTTTCAAGACTGATTTGAGGAAATCCACATACAGGCTGGGTGCTGCCAAGACCAAAGCTCTCCTTCCATTTGCAGCATCAGGACAGATTAGAAACAAACCATGCTTCAAAGACATTAAATAACATCTCTTCATCACAGGGTTGAGACTTTTAAGAGTAAGAATTGTTGAAATGCAAAAGCAAAATACAAACCTAAAGTTTTCCTTCCCTTTCTGGCTAATATCGACTTTCCATAGCTCAGTATTATCTCCAATGGCACCTGATCCTCCTGAGGTCATGCACACTTCCAGTCAGTGAGGCTCAGGAAACTCCACTCCACCAGTGGTGCCTTTACTTGTCTGCTTATCAGCACACCATCCTTACTATAAAAGGCACTATCCTACCAGCAACTACTGTGGAGCCCAGATCATGGAGTATTGTGACTGATCTTGCATATTCAAGTTGTCTTGAATCTCAAAGGAAGGCATGACCAATGCGTCTGCCACGCAAGCAGGATCCCGGTGAGGATTTTAAGAGGGAGAAAGAAGCCCGCCTAACATCTGGAGTTCTTATTTGAGATACATCTGAAAAGTGAAAGAGGCACCTGGCCTTGGATACATCCCTCTACTGATAGTATCTCATGAATTCTCAAAGGAATTGCACCAAGGACATATCTTCTTTACATGGCAACAGGATAGAGAGCCTGCGCCTGAGTTAAGCACATAGGCACTGTTGGAGAGGGCTCAGCAAATGTACCCCCTTCTTCCCATTTTTCCTTGCTGGAAACCAGGGAGTTTGCTTCCTGGGACAGAACTGGGCTTTTCCTTAGATAACCACAACCTGAGAACTGCCAAAGCTTATCCAAGCTTAGACTCAAGAATCTTAATGAGGAATAATTGAAACAAAGACTGTTTCCCATTGCTGACAGGAACTGGAAGAAAAATGGAGACAAAATATTATAACACAAATTTCAGGTAGGCATCATGCCAACTAAATGCATCTTGCACTCTATCCTCCTTACAAAAAGCTGAAATATACCTAAGCATACCTTCTATAGCTGTTCTGCTTTTGGCCTTCACCCAGGCTCAGTGAAGTCTTGACTGTGAACAATAAAACCATAGAAACACCACAACAGGAAAAGTGAAAACCACACATGCCACTTTATTTGAACTACCTAGATGACAGCAGATCTTATTTGGGATACCACACACTGACACATACAGAAAGACAGACAGGAATGTTGTGTGGCCAAGTGACAATCTGGCCAATCTGCAAATAATGGAGAGGGAGCCTAAAGCCACAGCCAGTGCTTCGCCGAGGAGCACACAGTGCATGTAATATAGCAGGTGGTTGGAAAGCGCCAGCACAAGTTGCATGACATAACAGCTTACTTTCAACATCTTTCACATGATTGAAAACCAAATATGGAAATTGTGTTAAACACCTCTCCCCAAACACCTTTCTTGGTAAAAAAACATTCATCTCACTGAGGTTTGCTCTTTTTTTAGAAAAAAAAAATCATGATACTAAGAGGAAGGGGTAAATAAATAAAAAAAAAATCCACCAAAACCCCACCAAAACCAACCACCAAACCACAAGAGAGTTCCACAGCCACAAAGACTAAACAGAAATTTTTAAGAGAAAGAAATTCAAGTCATCACTGACCTCTGCCTGCATGAATTATGGGGAAATTTTGCTGCCTTTGATTATTTCCAGCAAAAGGTGACTTAAAAGGTTTGATGGCTTACATAAAATATGCACATCAGGACGTACCAGCAGCTTATCTTACTCAAAAAATGCACCTGATGTTTTCCACCTCGCAATCTTCCATTTCTCCACTTGCACCGTTGTGTTGAGTTTGGTTTTGGGGGTTTTTATTTGGTGGGTTTTTTTGTTGTTGTTGTTTTTTAAAGTGCTGCAATAATTATGATTAACAAAAGATTGCTCATTCTGAGAGTTAGCATTGAACAGATGTTTCAGCGTATCTAGCAGTGCTTGGTTTTGCCAAATTACCACAAAAGAAAACCAGTTTTTGAAATGAATCACCCAACAAGTTACCTAATATAGATACAAAAACATTTTTACCAACAGATACATATTTGCATAGTTTATTTTATACAGAGGTGAATTCAGGTACTGAAAAGGTTAGGCCTTATTTTTAAAGAAAATGGTTATTTAAGCCTAAATTTGTAGACTCTGCACATCTTTTGAAGAGGTATTTAGCTTCTGCAAGTCAAACTGTGATCATGAACTAGGTGTTTGATATCTCTGGAAGCCATATCTGGCAATTCAAACTGGAATATACAATGTTAATTTTTCACAAAGGCAGCACCAGGAAAGACGTGAGGAATATAATCCATTCCTCCTAACATCCCTGGTCCATTACCTTTGGCAGCAAATGACACACATCTGTTACTTACAGCTCTTGGTGAGGAGGTGGAGATGAAAATAGGACTCTGCTACATGTGTGCTCTAGTACCAAAAGGTGGATTCTTGCTTCCTGTCTACAAAAAAATCCCGTGTTTTTTTAATGCAGTTACTTAATTTAATTTCACTGAGAATATTAAGCTTCCCGATTTCTAGCTGTTTATGTTCAGACCAAACTCAAAAGAACCCACAGACTCATAAATGCCCCTTCCATTAAAAGCAACCAAAGCAAAAAATAAGAAAAGGTTTTCCATATGTACAGCTATCTTCCCACCCCCACCCTCTTCAAGATATCCCTACTTTAGTCGTTTCCTCAGCTCAACCAAGGAGATCATGGGAATAGCTCCTAACTAGGTCACAATCTCTACCTGTCTCATGTTTTAGTCATGTACCTTGTAAAGGGATGCACTTTATATGTCAAATTCCAAAAGGAGCATCATGCTATGAGCAACAGCTCTTCATGAATGGATCAATATTGTGTTGGTATTACTCTACTTCAGGGAGGGAGAGACAGATCAAATTTCTGCAGTCGGTGAGAAACAACATAAAATCAAGCTGTCAATCTCTTGACACACTATTTGTTTTAACCTGTGGTCAATAGTTCCTTGATGAGGTTGTGGATTATTCAGGGGAATACCTATGAGATGAAAATGTTTTGTCCAAAGTCCAAATTTGTCCTATAGAATTCATACATACATTAAGCAACATTTAACAGTCCGCACATCGAAAAGTTGGAACCTAATGCTTCATATTACATATTACGAAAAAGATAATGCTTTTAGAAGAGATACACAACATAACTGCATGTGAATGGACAATAATGGATATCGCAAAGAAATTAAATTAGATTTCATCAGGTGCCTCAACTGGCACCTGATGAAATCTAATTCCAGATCATTAACCTGGAAGCTTACAAGATGACTGATCCCATTCCTTAGGATCTTTACAAATCAATGCCATCTTCCAAGCCAATACACTGGATTCACTACAATTCAGAAATTTTATCTTGAATTTTTTATTATTTTACTCCCCGCTCCCTGGCTAGAAATAAAGGATAGCCACATCATATTCAGCACTGCTGAGAAAGAGAATGACCTTTGCAGAGGTTCAAAGCAGACTCTGGGCGTTTAGCCAGTCTCCAACTGCGCTTTGCCCTGCTAAACTTTGTTTGGATTTGCTGCAAGAGTATACAGTATCTGTATAAAGGCTCTTGAAATACCAGGGGCAAACTAATCTTAATAAATAAATAAATAAATAAAAATAAAAAATATAAATAACAAAGCAGCAGAAGACACTGTTTAAGAGCCCTTTTCACACTGCAGTCACTAATAGAGTAACATTTACAGGCAGAGCCTAGATTATTAGGTGTAGCCCTTTTGCATTGGCTTTTTCCAACTGACTGCACAATATTTAATTTTATGCTGGACATGTTTTAAGTTCTTCAAGAAAAAAGTTGGGATGAAGATTTGCTGGATGGAGATAGTTGTAAAACTGGACACCGCAAGACAAAAAGGGTGGTGAGGCCCTGACACTGTTTGCCCAGAGAAGCTGTGGCTGCCCCTCCCTGGCAGTGTTCAAGGCCAGGCTGGATG
>VXBZ01001796.1:118381-162822 GCA_013399135.1 Heliornis fulica | reverse complement strand
TTATTTTTAAAGAAAATGGTTATTTAAGCCTAAATTTGTAGACTCTGCACATCTTTTGAAGAGGTATTTAGCTTCTGCAAGTCAAACTGTGATCATGAACTAGGTGTTTGATATCTCTGGAAGCCATATCTGGCAATTCAAACTGGAATATACAATGTTAATTTTTCACAAAGGCAGCACCAGGAAAGACGTGAGGAATATAATCCATTCCTCCTAACATCCCTGGTCCATTACCTTTGGCAGCAAATGACACACATCTGTTACTTACAGCTCTTGGTGAGGAGGTGGAGATGAAAATAGGACTCTGCTACATGTGTGCTCTAGTACCAAAAGGTGGATTCTTGCTTCCTGTCTACAAAAAAATCCCGTGTTTTTTTAATGCAGTTACTTAATTTAATTTCACTGAGAATATTAAGCTTCCCGATTTCTAGCTGTTTATGTTCAGACCAAACTCAAAAGAACCCACAGACTCATAAATGCCCCTTCCATTAAAAGCAACCAAAGCAAAAAATAAGAAAAGGTTTTCCATATGTACAGCTATCTTCCCACCCCCACCCTCTTCAAGATATCCCTACTTTAGTCGTTTCCTCAGCTCAACCAAGGAGATCATGGGAATAGCTCCTAACTAGGTCACAATCTCTACCTGTCTCATGTTTTAGTCATGTACCTTGTAAAGGGATGCACTTTATATGTCAAATTCCAAAAGGAGCATCATGCTATGAGCAACAGCTCTTCATGAATGGATCAATATTGTGTTGGTATTACTCTACTTCAGGGAGGGAGAGACAGATCAAATTTCTGCAGTCGGTGAGAAACAACATAAAATCAAGCTGTCAATCTCTTGACACACTATTTGTTTTAACCTGTGGTCAATAGTTCCTTGATGAGGTTGTGGATTATTCAGGGGAATACCTATGAGATGAAAATGTTTTGTCCAAAGTCCAAATTTGTCCTATAGAATTCATACATACATTAAGCAACATTTAACAGTCCGCACATCGAAAAGTTGGAACCTAATGCTTCATATTACATATTACGAAAAAGATAATGCTTTTAGAAGAGATACACAACATAACTGCATGTGAATGGACAATAATGGATATCGCAAAGAAATTAAATTAGATTTCATCAGGTGCCTCAACTGGCACCTGATGAAATCTAATTCCAGATCATTAACCTGGAAGCTTACAAGATGACTGATCCCATTCCTTAGGATCTTTACAAATCAATGCCATCTTCCAAGCCAATACACTGGATTCACTACAATTCAGAAATTTTATCTTGAATTTTTTATTATTTTACTCCCCGCTCCCTGGCTAGAAATAAAGGATAGCCACATCATATTCAGCACTGCTGAGAAAGAGAATGACCTTTGCAGAGGTTCAAAGCAGACTCTGGGCGTTTAGCCAGTCTCCAACTGCGCTTTGCCCTGCTAAACTTTGTTTGGATTTGCTGCAAGAGTATACAGTATCTGTATAAAGGCTCTTGAAATACCAGGGGCAAACTAATCTTAATAAATAAATAAATAAATAAAAATAAAAAATATAAATAACAAAGCAGCAGAAGACACTGTTTAAGAGCCCTTTTCACACTGCAGTCACTAATAGAGTAACATTTACAGGCAGAGCCTAGATTATTAGGTGTAGCCCTTTTGCATTGGCTTTTTCCAACTGACTGCACAATATTTAATTTTATGCTGGACATGTTTTAAGTTCTTCAAGAAAAAAGTTGGGATGAAGATTTGCTGGATGGAGATNGGGAGGTGTCTCTGCCCATGGTAGGGCATGGAACTAGATGCGTGTTGTGGTCCCCTCCAAATCCAAAGTATTCCATGATTCTAACTCAGCTAAGAAATAATAATTGCTTTTTTCTCTTGTATTACCACACGCAGAATTTGGTGTGACATCACACAATATGCAACTTATCTTACTTTTTTCAGATGTTGCGTAAACAGAAAAAAAAGACCACTTGTGATGAAAAAAGGAACCGCTTTCTGGAGCTTATCTGGAATGCAGCAGAGGAAAAGGTTCACACTGCAGACATGCTGCCTAGAGCCAGAGCACTTTGCAGGGCTGTAACATAAGAGGAGAGGATGAGAGCACTGTGTTTCCTCAGCCCTGAAAAGAGGGGGCTACAGGGTGACCTACCCATTGTCTGCAACTGCCTGATGTAAAGGGACATGGCCTGTCCCTCAAAGGAGGTAGGAGAGCAAGGGGAGCCATCTATCAGAGATGCAACATGGAAAATGCCATCTCTATACATGGAAATAAATCTTTTTACTGCCATGTAGGTGAAACACTGAAATAGGAACCCAAAGGGTCTGCTTCACTGTTGGAGATACTCAAAAACTGTCTTGCCCATGGACATGGGCAACATGATCCAATGGTGCCAAATCTGGGCAGGAAGGTGGCCCAAGGTGACCACCTGACACCCCCTCCAACCTACACAATTCTCTGATTTCACCTTGCTAACTCTTTCATTGGTACCAAAATTCAGTGTCTCTTTGCCTTACCCTATCCTCAGCACAAGTGAGACAAATGGGGGAGGCTGAGCAATAAATATTACAACGTACATATTAAAATTCATCACTGTATGTATCCATTCCTATCACTGCTTTTTCCATTCTTGAAAGGCTTAGACATTTGCTTCTCAGTATGCACCAGGTATTCCCTCTGCTCTTCTGCTTTTTGCATCTCAGTGATTTAGTTGTCAACAGCACACAAACCAGAATGACTTGAGGAAATCAAGAAAACATGAGGAAGGCAGAACTAGGAAAAAAAAAAGCATGATCTCTCCTCTTTAGCAGTGTGCACCTGTAACATATTCAGGAAGGCTCTTAGTGAACAGGCATTGATGCTGTGCGGGACTTCTTCGTGTATGGCATTTAGGACTCGCTTCAGGAAAGGGCTGAGGAGGACAAGATGCTGCTGATGCTGGTGTTTAAGTGTCTGTAGAGGCTAAACAAGGAGCTGACGCGCTGTACCGTCCAGTGCAAGACTGGCTGGTGTGGTGTTACACTGAGTATGCTATGGGAGCCACAAATACACTCCACTGGTGTTATAGATACGCAGTAACACACAGGATATGTTGCAAGGGGTTAAACAAACAGTGCTGTTTAGAATCTAATAACAAGAGATTTTTCTGATGCCACAAAACATGTACCAGGCAAGGAAATCACCGAGAGTCCCACGGAGTTCTGTGGCACGCAGCCAGTTGGTGCAATACTAATGATGTGATCTGCTCCTTGCATGGAATATACCATTTAGGTAGAACCATGCAATGATTTTGTCAAAAGAAAACAAAAGGTAATTCAAACAATTTTGATTTAAGCTAGCTGTCTGGCTCTTCGCAATGTTTCTGCCCACAGCACTGACCGAGAAATACAAACGTCTGTAGTGCTACAACTGTGAGGCAGTATTCCTAGCAGACATCAAGCACCAGAGATCACCAAACTGATTTTTTTTTTCTGTTCAGCTGAAACAAGTAATAGTACTATTACAAACTAACAGAGGAAAAAAACCAAACTAAAGCAACTCGCCAAACCCACACAGAAACTGGCTAATCAAATAACCTCCCATTTTCCACAGCAAGGATGCTTGGAATCTCAAGACTGTAAAACATGCAACTCTTCCTCCACGTCATTTTCCTTAAATCAGCTTTTTTCTCTTCAGTATCCCAATCACAGAATTGTAGGGGTTGGAAGGGACCTTGAGAGATCAAGTCCAATCCCCCTGCCAAAGCAGGTTCCCTAGAGGAGGTTGCACACAAACAAGTTTAAAACTTCCATCTTACTTATGAGCACAACTTAATAATGAAATTACTGAAATCAAAGCTCAACCATTCAGTACTTTGTCACATGGCTCCTGGGAAACACTGTTAGGAGAAGCAGCAAGTCCTTCTCAGTGGTTGTGCACTTCAAAGACTGTCAGTGCAAGATCTCAGGATTCACAGCTATCTCATCTGCTAACTACTAATGCACATGAAGCAAACTTTGCAATGGTAGGATCAACGTGCTCACCAATGAACATCCAAAATGGCTTTACCCTTCAGATGTTGTCCATCCCGTATATGGCACTACAGATATGGTTTAATGTTGGTGAGGTTTCCAACCAGTGTCTCACCACCAACAAACTCTCCATCAGTTTATTTTCTCATCATGTTGTCTATGCTGACATTATCAAATGTAATTACTGCAACAGTATACTAGAAATGCACTGAAGATTACTAGCTATGAGGGTGGAAATGTTTTACTTTTAATAATTTCCTATGACAGAATAAATGCATGTAGCTCCCAGCACTGCATCTTTGTCTTCAGGCTCCAAGCATTATTACCAACTCTTTTGATAAGGAATTATTAATCCTTAGTATCACCTCTTATTGTGTAAACAGAATAACACACATGTAATGTTTATTAATTTTGTACTGACAACTTATTTGCATTTATAAGCTACACCTCAGTTACAAGGACAGCATAGCTGCCCTCTACTAGTCCCTGCAGCCACATTGCTTCAGGGAATCACAGAATATCAGAAGCTGGAAGAGACCTTGAAAGATCACTCAGTCCAACCCCTCTGCTCGAGCAGGATCATCTAGAGTAGATCACACAGGAATGTGTCCAGATTGGTCTTGAATGTCTCCAGAGAAGGAGACACCACAACCTCTCCGGGCAGCCTGTTCCAGTAATCCATCACCCTCACAGTAAAGAAGTTCCTCGTTACATTAAGATGGAACTGTCTATGTTCCAGTTTGGAACCATTTCCCCTTGTTCTATCACTGGCCATCACTGAGAAGAGCCTGGCTCCATCCTCCTGACACTCACCCTTTATATATTTATAAACATTAATGAGGTCACCCCTCAGTCTCCTCCAAGCTGAAGAGACCCAGCTCCCTCATCCTGTACTCATAAGCAAGATGTTCCACACTCCCTTAATCATCTAGGTGGCCCTGCGCTGGACTCTCACATCCTATGATCCCTCCACCAAAGCTCACTAGAAAGAAAAAGACGCCTAATGTAAAATGCTTCAGTTCTGAAGTGCTGTTTTGTAACCTATGGGTATGCTATAGCATCCACAATGTATTAACTGCAAAACACAGAACCTAATACAGAGTTCTCCTTCAACAAACCACATACCTGGTGGAGCCAGGCACAGAGCAGTGACAGAGATGGGGTGGCCAGAAGTGCTAAGTGCCCTCCTAGATATTTCATCTGTCCAGGATGGGGCGGCAGGCGTCTGATGCTGGTGGATGGCTGTTAGATGAATGCAGCTTAAGGTAGGACCACCCAGGCACAGGACTGTATTATGACAGCTCTTGAAGCAGGTGAAAGCTGGAGCTCTTGCTTTGCAAAAGTGCTCACTGTTGTGACAAAATCTGATGCAGCTGACAGAAAGCGGGAGCCAAGAGAGGCAGCGCAGACCAGCCCAGACAAAGTGGAGGGTGCTGCTTGAGCTGCAGGTCAGCTCCTGTTTGTCTGCCTGACAATGGCAAATCTCTTAGTCACTTTGCAGTTCTGTTAACAGAATATGATCTCGTGAAACTACAATGTCGTTTTAACGCTACCATTATTAGCATTGTCTTCAGACAATAAAATGTTCTGTTGCAGCCGCTGTGGGATGAGAGCGGTGAACACACACTGAGTCACCCCACATTAATTTAAATAGCACAACTGTGTGAACACATGTTCTTTAGTTAAATCCACACACATTCTCAGAAGTAAAAACAAGTAGATCTCTGAGGAAGTACTCATCTTCTACACAATTCAAAAGCAACCTTCATTGCTCTGCATCTACAGCCTGAACAAACGTGGCAAAGAGCTTAGTAAGACTACTTGTATTTTCCAACCTGGGAGTAGACAAGTATACAAGGGTACCCTAAAAGGGTGATGTCATTAAAAATATATGTGGCTAAATCTGCCTTTATTTGATAACCTCCACAATACAAGCAGAGATGGTACTGCAAGCTGGCCCTCAGCATCATGATGTTGATACAGAGAAGTTTTGGGTTCTCCCACAGAGAAGTTTTGGGTTCTCCCCCAGTCCTTCCAACCTGAAAAACACCTCTCAAGAAGCAAAATTACTCAGATGTTTTCTCTCTATACATGATAGCATACTCCCCAGTTATGGTCAGTCCCATTCAGAGCAGGAGATACTCAGAAGATTTCAAGCTGGATCATGGAGACTGCCTAGACATTCGTCACAGGACTTGCTGTGCTGCCAATTTACCATGCACTGCTGACACCAGTGAACATTAAAACCAAAGCAAACAATTTCTCTGTGTTCAAACTTGTCTGTGTTTCTGTCCCTTATCTAAACTGTCACCAGGAACAGAACCAGGATAAAGTACAGCTGCTGCATTTTGTAATGAAACTACAGAAGGCAATGGGCGTTAAAACAAGCATGCCCATTTTCATATTATACCTGTGAAACCATTCTCCATAGTCTTCCTCATACCAAAACTGCACAGCTGCCTAAAGGCACATTATTTTACACTTCCTGAAACAAAATGTCCTCTAATGCTTCTAATCTGATACACTTCAACCAGGCTTCGTTACTATGAAAGGACTTTGATATCACGCAAGCTCCCAATACTGGACACTTGATCAACTGCCCTGCCTGACAGAGCATGACTTCAGCACAACCTGGATTCAAAACACATAAACTGAGGCCAACAGAGTATTAATACCAGCAAACTTAAGATAGTTAAATTCCCTTCCTCTAGACAGAGCCCTGGTGTGCCTACCATGGGCTCCTGTCCTTGCCTTGCTTCTTCAAGGAAATTTCTCTTCCTCTCCAGTAATGGAGCACGGAAAAGAGCAAGGGAAACAAGTTCTTAGTTGCCTGGCAGTTTTAAGCTCGAGTTAGACAACATGAGTAATCAATACAGCATGCAAGAGTGTTCAAGTCTAGATCTGGCTACAGTAAAAATAATACTAAGAACAGGTTAGGGTTTTTTCCAGAGAGGATATCTGAAGGGGAGTAAGTTACACAGGCAAATCCCATCCTCCCCTGAAACAAGAGTGTCTAATGGAAAGAACAGGCACTTTCTTGCCAAAACGTGAGGAAAGCTGTGGGCTATAGCTTCTTAAAAAAAAAAAAAAGGGGAAAAAACCCCACTTCCCCCCACACACACACACATTTGACTCCTTACACAAGTTTCTACAGTTGCCTACCTAGAACAACATTAGACAGCCTTAACCTGTGCTTCAGTCTGTGTGGGAGCCAGACAGGAGGAGCTGGCAGTTGGCAACCTTTCCAGGGACCAAGGTGACAGGACATGCTATCCTTGGGAGCTGCTTTTATGCTACACTGATTCTCCCTTCTTTGCCTGGCAGGTCTGTTGTGCTCCTGTGCAATGCAAGCCTGGTTATTTGTGCTGGCCCAAAAAAGCACGGCACAGCGCAGTGTCCCTCACAGGGGCTGAGCAACACACAAACCATCCAGTGTGCCACTGTCCAAAATGAATGCCATGTGTTAAGGATTTCCTGACTGCTGGGGCCCCCGCAGGTCCAAATGGTGTGGTTTACACAGTGGGCAGAAACAACAGCTTCACCAACCCTCTCTTCTTTGTCCAACAGCAACCAAATGACAGGCAACCTGCCTTGTGCACAGGAATGGCCAGGAACAGAGATGCTCATCAGAGATGCTCAGGAAATCCCAACCTGGTACAGAAGGATAGCCTAATACTATCAACAGCCCCTAGCCCTCTGAAAGCTTATTATACTTCTCTAAGGAAATTAATATGACTTCAAGCCCACAAAAAGAGGGGAAGGAGCATGGCGGAGACAGATTTGTAAGTCTTTGCTCCAGGAACCTTCTCACCCTTATATTTATTGCTCTTAACCTTATTTCATAGAATCACAGAATAAGGGACCTTTACAAGTCATCTAGTCCACCACGCCCCTCCCCCGTAGTAAGCAGGGACATCTTCACTTTTATAGATTGCTCAGAGCCCCATCAAGGCTGACCTTGATTGCCTCCAGGGTTGGGGCCTCCACCACCTCTCTGGGCAACCTGTCCCAGTGTTTCACCACCCTCATAGAAAGAACTGCCTCCTAATGTCTAATTTAAACCTGCCCTGCTCTAGTTCCTGCCCCTTGCCCTATCACTACATGCCTTTATGAACAGTCCTTCCCCAGTTTTCTGGTATGTCCTTCAGTTACTGGAAGGCTGCTATAGGGTCCCCCCAGAGCCTTCTCTTCTCCAGGCTAAACAAACCCAACTCTCTCAGACTGTCTTCAGAGGAGAGGTGCTCCAGCCCGCTGATCATCCTTTGTGTCCCTCCTCCAGACCACGCTGAGCAAAGTTCACATCCTTCTTCTGTTGAGGGCACCAGAGTTGGACACAAGTCTCAGATGCTCCCAAGAACACCACTGAAAGCCTTGCTGGCAGGCCACTTAAGATCGGACAACTGAGCCAGAAATTACTCCTCTAGCCACGAACAGAACTAGTCACAAAGGGAAGAAGCATGGGGACCAAGGGCAATTTTAATAGAGCATTCCCAAGGCAAACTTTTAGCTGGTCTCACATCACCACTACAAAGCGATGAGACCACAGTTTCTGAGGAGGATGTTACAACAGTCCTGCAACCACCTTGCATCCCAATCACTTAAATTGCAAAGCACACCACACTGACTAATAGCACACTTGTAGTGTTACTCTTGCTTACATGTAATCAAGATAAGCATTTTTAATCACTTTTCCTAACCATTTGCATTTTTACTTTATGTTGCCCAGAAGGTGAATCCTTCAAATGAAACTATGCAAAAACTACATAAAACCTCAAAATTTCAGGTCAGACCGCTTCATGACATCACTTAATTAAAAATTCTAAAACAATGACATTCTGGTGAAAAAAATCTCAGCTTACACAACACACTAAGCATTAAACTAAAAAAACCCATTATTTTTAATTTCAGAAATTCATTCCTAGAGTGATTTTTACTAACCTACAGAACATTAAAGCCTTGTAAAGTCAGATTTACAATAGAATTTGAAACAGCCTCCTCCATAGCCTATGAAAGGCTGTTATAATACAAACTTTAAAAGTGTCAAGCGTCAGTGAATTATGAAACTCAGCATTTCCCCTCTTTTTTTAGCTGTAATCTTATATGGAGAGCAGTTATCACAAAAATGGCCTGCCCTTATGCTGTAAGGATTTTATTTATTTATTTTACAGCTGTTACCGAGGAATTAAAAGTGACAAACTATGCACTAAATCACCGATTTTGTGAACCGTTTTAAAAAGCTTGAATATTATTATGAGTTCTGGATTAAAATATGTGGATAAAAGCAAAAGAGGCAAGGTAAAGCAGAAATAAGTTTCATATTTTAAAACGTATGTGAAAAGATAACATAAAAAAATCTGACATCACCACAAATTCAGATGGTAATGATACAAAACCAAAAATGAACAACTATTTATTGGTTTTTATTCCTGTGTCCTGCTTGTCTCTTATTTTTTTTGTATTTACTACAGGACTTCAGCAAAAGCACATCGTATTCTGGGTTTTGGGCATGGCCCTTGGGTAAGTCTGTTCATTTCCTTCTCAGTAGATCAAAATAAAACTGAACAAGTACAACTTTAGGCCTATTTTTGTGCACAAAAGGTGCACAACTATTGGTATCTCTGAAAAAAACAACATGTCAGTAAATGTGCATCACCTAAATATTTACATGCTTTTTAAGTACACAGAAGCACAGTAACTTTGGGGAAAAATAAAAATTAACAACTAAACAAATCTGTATGTGCTATGTTTTCACAATACAGGGCCAAATTATATCATATGACACCATGCATGCACTGGAGGATAAATATATACCTAGCTGTTAGCAAAAATTTCTGGGTTTGGTCTTTTTTTAGAGTATCTTACTTATCTTATAAAATGGGGGGGGGGGGTTTAGAATTTTTTTTGTTTGTTTTGCTTGGACTCATGTATATTCTTTCATTCATCACCAGTAGCTACAGAAGAAAGTGAATATTTGGGATGCCAAATATTGCCATTAATTTTGTGTATCGCATAAAAACCAAACCCTTAAACCTTGTAAAGATACAATTGGAAATACATTTTGAACATTGTGTAGGTGTTTGTATATATATATATTTAAATGCATGTATTTACGTATGTCACCCCAAACTCCAGGAAAATCACTGCCTTCCTTCCGAACATACCTTCCAGTTCCTGCCAAGGAAGATGGAGATCCTCAGCAAAACATCATTCTTTATGACAGAAAAAGGTTTATGTGAAGAGTACACAGAATTTACCTCTTGTCAGGGGAAGATAATAGGTGAAAAATGTCACAGACAAACAGAGTGAACCCAATCATTAAAGAAGTTGTTTAGCTCCCAGATTAAGACACCAAAGAATGACAGAGGATCAGCATTCCCACAGATTATTTTGATTTGGAGAGAGCAGAACAAAACACTTCTAGACTGACTAAAACCATAATGACTATCCAATGTAGCCATGAAATTCTGAGAAGCATCCCATTTTTCCTCTGTGATGCAAATAAAATCTCCTTCGCCCCTCAAAACCTTATCTTCCAAGGCGTTTTCTGGATCAGCTCCAGGAGAAGAGAGAAGTACAGATGACTAAAACAAGTAGCCCAACTTATGCATATGGAAATGAAATCTCCTATTTGCAGGCAGACAGACTAGATATCTCTCTACTTTTTTGCCATCTCTGATATAAAAATAGGTGCGTGGAAAGCCCTGTATGAATTCTTGCAAGAATGCTACTGCTCTCTTCCTCTGGCCTGTTCAACCAGTACAACCACCCCAAAACTTCCCACAACTGTGGAAAAGACTGGTGAAGGGGAAACCCCCCAAAACCCTTCGGTTGTGTTCAAAAGGCTTCCCAAAACAAGCAAAACAGTTTTTCTTATTGGATAGACAGACCTTGCAAAAAAACATTCCTGGGTCATCACCACTGACCCAGGGTTTATCCCTTGTCCGAGAAGGAAAAAACAATATCCCCTCCCTGGGTCACTGGGGCTCAGGAAAGAAGTCATGAACATTTTGTGGCCTGGAATTAAACCCAAACATTAACAGCAAAACCAAACAAGGGGTGCTTCTACAAGCTGCATCTTACTATTCCTCAGGAAAACCTCCCTAGCTTTTTCTGTTCTGCATTATTTTGTGAGCAGGCATCACGATCGGCATGCGTGAGGGCTGCTGCCAAGTGCTCCTGAAACTTACGCTCCTACACCTCGTACGTGTGTGCCTGTGCTCATGTGCACATAAAATAGCAGCAAATTCTGGCAGCTGTGACCTAGAGGAAGCACCAAGCACAGTCAGCCACCTGCTGAATCAATTTACACAGATTGCAGCAATGCTCTCCATCATCAGTGAGGGTGACAGCAAAACACACAATGAAAAAGGAGCTCTTTAAAAAAAAAAAGGAGAAAGAAAAGAAAAAAAAAAGGAAAATGTTTTGCCTTCAAGGCAGCTTTTGGTTTCTCCTCCTACCCAAAAAAAACTAGTGTCTTGCTTTTGTAACCCATTATTATCATCATCCATATACAAAAAAATAATGATTTCACGCCTGTTGTGGAAAGTGAAGAAATGGAAGTGCTGAAACACACCCCACTCTTGTGCTTCAGTCAAGCTTAAATACAACTTCCTCTCTTTTGCATTTTTTTCCCCTTGTTTTCTCTAGTCCCCTCCATTTTCTTCCAGATCTCAGACATCCACGTTTCAGTAGTTTAAGCTGTCAGAGACCTTACTTCCCAGTCAAAGCATTTCTCAGGATGCAGCAGCCCGAGGATGCTGGATCAGCCAGAGTACGGGCCATTTCAAATTTAGGTCAGCCGTGGCACTCCGATCCCAGGGAACAGCGACAGCGTGCTTTTCCACACTTGGCTGTTTTCCTGCTGACCTGCGTCTCAAGTAAGCCAACAGTCCCGACCCAATTTAAAGAACAAAGTCAGCACAGAAGAGATTTAAGATGTCAGGAAAGGGTCAAGGAGATGGGGAAGAAGAGCTAACTTTCCCAAAGTGTGACGGTGAAGGCATAAACACTAACGCTGCGCACACTAGCGGGACACAACAAAGGGACCGATGGCTGGCAGAAATTGTCACCATGTGAGAAAAAGTGGAGCTAAGCCAGCAGCACTCATGATAAGGGTTATCTCTGCTGGCGGCTGCTCGCCGCACCGGCACCTCAGCTCAGTGCTGACGAGTGCCGGCAGAGCCGGTGCAGGGGTTGATGATAAATATGGTGCTTTGGGTGCCATGGCTGTCAAACCGGCAGCCTACTTTTACATCTGCCAACAAACTAACCCAGCCATATTCAAGAGAGTAGAACTCCTCGAGGAAGTAACTGCATGCTGCAGAAAGGTGAGAAGAGTAGCTGGGTCTCCCACTAAAGGACTGTGAAAGGCAGAGAAGACCCTGTCCCTCTTCCCTTCGGGCTCTGCTATTGCCCAGAGAGAGAGAGGGCAAACAATCCTCAGCATCCAGCCTCCATCCTAGAGCAGCATGGCAGGGCAAGCTCCAACAGCTCCTCTGCACTCATGCCTACTCAAACTGACTTCTAATGACTAGATTCAACATTCAAGTGTTTTATCCTCTGTAGTTCTTTAAAATAATAATTGAAAAAAAAAACAAACCCAAAAAATCAAGTAAGGATTATATGATCAGCACAAGATAGCAATGAGCATGCCTTTGCAGAAGAACAGTTCCTCCATGACTGTTGCATTCAACTACACATGAATCCAGACAGTGAAAACTTAACGGCTTAATAAAATGTATTTTAGTTCACTTTGTAATTCTTCTACCAGTTCACAGATGCATTGCTCCTCTGTGGGCATCCCCGAGTACAGGCAGCGTGGGCAATCCAAGGGAAGATGACTTGCAAGGATTTTTGCCCACTGGCTGTAGGGTTAGCCAAAGATTAACAGAAGGATCAGTGGAGAAACAACACTTACTGAATATTCACTAGCAACTGAAGCAGCTGAGCTTGTCATCAGGCATTGCAAATCATTCACAGGAGAAAACCAATTTGCATGGATCACAGTATGAAAAGGATCTTTATTTTAAGGAGTTCTGGATAAATCCACAGATTAGTTGATGTTTTACATAGAGGATGATTTTCAAGTTTAGAAATACAGTAAGGAGAAAAGATCCAACTTGGGAAAAAAAAAGATTTTATGTAAATGAAGATAGATTACTTGAAAGAGCTGAGAATGAAATTCTAAATGGAGGAAAACCCAGTATCATCTCCATATCATGACAACAGAAACCAGACCTGTCATAATAACTAGAGTTCATATCTAATTTAGTTAATAGGTTTTATAAAGAAACAGCAATGTTCATTCATGGGATACAGGGTTTTCTTCTATGATGAGAGATTTGCAGGAGAATCAGTGAGAGAGGCACCATCTTATAACTTTCACACGTATAAAAAGCTAACAAGCAATTAGGAATTACAGACATTAGGAAAAAGATTTGATCCCTTCTCCAGTCCATTACCCTGCCAGCTGAAGATTATTCTCTACCATCTCTTAGTTAATGAATTGCTAGATCTAGTACTAGGATCGGAGATTATACTGCCACATTTGAGAAACACAAACACTCCAAGAGATGCCAACCTACTGGGAATATCAAACAACACTGCTGCTTAAAATGTAAGTAGCAGAAAATAGCTTTCTAGAATTACAGTTAGGTAATCTTTAACACCTGAGGAGTTATCCTTTTATTTGCTAGTCTAAGAACAACAGGGCTTCTGTACATTGTATACAGGAATCTGAGGAAGAAAGAGAAAGAGTTTGCACTGAGGACTTGAGTTTGGATATAAAAGTCACTTTCCAATAATTTTTCTGCAATAAACAATGATACTAGACAAAGGTGATGCAGACACACATGTTAACTGCAGTCCTGACAACAGGTCTGTTCTCCACCTATTCCTTTGGTAGGCTGTGGGAAAACACATAACTTGTGTCACTGACACAAGCAGCAAAACCCAGCCTCATCAGACATGCCAAATATTAATGTGTAGGTAAAATAAAAGCTTGGGGCACTGGGACAAAAGTGTGAATAAGCAGCCTCACAAGCCATCTCTCTCCCACTCAGGAGCATCATCACTAGGTGATGCATAAAGTACCATGATAACTTCCCCTTAGGTGTTCAGGGAACCTAGGATAACACATACACAAATACACCCTGGAGAAAAAAAAAAGGATGCATGCTGCCTTTACAAAAAAAAAAAAAAAAACCCACATAAACCAAAATAACTATCCAAACAACATGCTTGGAAAACAAGCCTGGCTCATTCCTCTGTAAATCCAACAAGCCCATGCTGCACTAGGCGTAAAACCAAAGCTGAAGTGCCCAACAGGACAACGGCACAGGGGCTGTGGGTAAGAGCACCCCACATTTGTGGGAAATGGCAGCCCCAACAGCCCAGTGGTCATGCACCCACATCTTCCTTTGAGGGGAAGGGATGGGGAGAGAACAGGAACGAGCTGCCTGCAACTGCAGTTCACAAACTGGGCCACAGAGAGCCTGTGGTGGGAGGGCTGCAGGAGACCACCAGCGGGCATTCAGATATGGGGTGATTTTGGAAAGAAACAAAACAGCCCCACTGTCATGTTCTGTGCTGCAGCACAGTCAGAGGCAGGCCTTGGATTTTTCTTCATGCATTAGTCTCAGCTGGCTGGCAGGCAAAACGCTTAACAACAGAAAAAAAAAAACCAAACTAAAACAAAACAGGAAAAACAAAAAATGGGAGGAGAGGGGGAAAACACCAAAACCCCAGTGAAATCAATTAGACTGCTCCCAGCATCACCCTAATGCTATTTTAAGCTCAGAAAACCTTGAGGTACTGGTCCTTAAGCAACCACAGGTGAGTAAAGCCTCTCAGACCTCCAAAAATACAATTAATATCAAAGGGAACGGAACTGGAAAAACTAAACAGGGTGTTGAGGTAGCACACAAGTTCTTCAACTAAAATATGTTATGATGATAGTGATTTAAAGTAGGTAAAACCAGGCAAAGAGTAATTTTTGTTGTTAATACCTCCAGGTAATGCCAAAATGCCATTGCTGCTGTTGCTGAGTTATAAGGAGCAAAACATATGAAATATGAAATTGTTCTTGCTAGGTAATGTCACTCAAACTCTAATTTTTTTTTGACTTTTGCAGTGAGAAGGAAACAGAGCATGTAGCTGAAACACAGCTGGGACAGCTCGCTGCAGGGGAAGGAGGAGCAGAATCAAGCTGGAAGGCACCACAGCTGCCCCTCCAGCAGCTGAGGCTCTCACCACCCAGCTAAACATGGTTATGTTTCACCTGTACTGTTCCTCCACCCTGCATTTCCACTGCAAAGAGGAGATAAGGCTAGGCTCCTGCCTGCTCTGTCCCCACCATGTCCAGCACCAAAGTACCCCATGGATGCGCACCTCAACCTCCAAGATCTGGTCTGGAGTCTATCCAAGCCTGCAACCAGCTTCCTTAGGTATGATCCCAGCACCAACTGTTGCCTCTGACCTGAAATTAGACCATTTTGTCCCAGCAGCACATCATCATGACAACTGACATCAAGTGGCTGGGCAGGGTCAAGCTGCTGAGAGAGGCAAGGTATGGTGAAGAGGACGGGTCGCTGCAGGCACCCTTTGCCCTTGAATAAGGCTTTCAGGGAGATATCCTCCAGTGAGGAATGGGCCTTGCATGGCAGCAAGACCTTCCTCTCCCCTCCAAAAGACCCCACAGGTTACAAGGGTGCAACAAAATCAGGACAGAGAACTTATCCAGGATAAAATTAATATATTCCTGCCAAAAGGAGGGAGGAGGACAAAAAAAAAAAAAAAAAAGATGTGTAATTTATAACCAGGCACAATTCTGGGTGCCTTTAATCATGGAAAACAGGTACATGAAAATCCTGTAGGTTTGTTCAATTTTATTTAAAAATCTTAATGTTAACAGTTTTAATATAAGTATCTGCATCCAACATACCTTGCTCACAGTGTTCACTCCTCATAAACACATACCTGCGCAGCAGGAACAGCTACGAGAAAGCCCGAAATCAGTGCGTGAACACAGCATCATGGCTTTTTTGGTCTGGGTTTCCCCTGCTGCATCCTCCCCAGGACCTGTAGAAGAGCACACTCACTGCATGCTCAGACAAGAAGATAGAGCAGCCTTCAGACACAGGCTGCAGTTGTTCTGCTTCAGAGTCCACGCTCTCGAAGGCTGGTATGGCAGATGAAACATATCTGTACAGATACGTGAGGATGTGACTGCTTCAGCTGCATTTTGCTCACAGGTTTAACAGTAATCCTCATGACCAGAGCAGCCAGAAATGCCATTTTTTTTTATTTATTTTTTTTTAATAGAAGCTTAAGATCTAATACAGCCTAGGTTTTGGGCAAGCTGGCGATAAGATCTAGCTATTGATTTCCAGACCTGTCAATATAGTATTACCTAAAAAAAAAAAAAAAAAAGATTAAAACCTACCTACCTCCTCCTCCAAAAAAAAAGGATTTAAGAAATTATCATGAAACAAGAGGCATACCAATTCACACAAAGCAGATTTGGTTATACAGACTTCTGCAAATGAGGTTACTCTTCAGTCAACTCTGCTTTATCTGTGTTTCTTGATATTCCAACCTTCTTGTCACTACTTCTCTGGCAAAAATCTTCTTTAGTTAGACTGCAGAATCAATTCAACTGAGATCTAATAAATACTGCTTATTTCCTGTGCTAAGAATGGCTTTAACATAACTGAATTAGGTAAAGAAGCAACAAATCCAGTTGTGTGCACACATATATTGATATGCAATTAAAAAAGTGTGAAACATTGCCAAAAATCCCCCATGATGAGATCTAATTGAATTAAGTTACAAGTTCCCACAACTCCTTGCTACTGCCAATCACAGTTCTCACCAACCTCAGAAAGAAAAAAGGGCTCACAGCAGCCTTAGGGGGATGCTACGAGAAGAGGTTCAAAGAGTTGAGTCAACAAAATACTCCGCTGTATACAAACTTACACTCCTTGACAAGGCTAACAGGTGATTTGGGGTTTTAGTGTGGGGTTCTGGCAGGGAAGGGTGGGGTTTAAACAAGATAATGAAAATGACAGATGTGATAAGAAATGGTGACACTGATGTCTCATGGAAACAGGTATTGATTGTACTACCAGTGAATATTGGTATGTCACTCTCCCTACCACTGTTGGTTTTAATATTAGTATTATTATTAACCATAATGCTAGTACCATAGTGCTTCAATAAAACATTTGAATCGCTTCCCCCTCCCCTCCCAAATAAGCAGAAAAAAATGGTAGCAAAACTCCGCTGTATAAGTGCAGTTGATACAAACCAGGACGACTGGAAATAAGCTGGAGAACACACACCCATAAGGTGAAGCAGAATCTGTTAACATCCAGGAGTGTGATATACAGTCCACATATTGGGAGCAGGGAGCACATAACCCTAATCTCACCCCCCTTCAGCCGAGGGACTAACCAGATGTACCTACCATGGCTTTCACAATGGGATCCCAAAAGTCCAATTCCAAGGAGGAAATAAAACAAACTAATAAGAAAAACAGTGCAACCATTAAGATAAATGACTATTATCGTTACTAATTTTCTGGTCACAGATTCTTTTTATAATGTAACAATGCAAATCTTAATTTAAAAAGTGTGTGTGGGGGGAGGAAACCCACATGTATCTACGGTGCTCATCCTAAATATTTAACAGTTACTTTGACAATAATTCTATTCATGTTTTGGAATACTAGTGCAATGTTACTGTTCTCAAAACTAGCCTGAAGGGTTTCTAAATTAGTAACTCAGTGTTACCATAGTAACATAATGCACTACCAAAATGGACCATTTTTTATACACTCACTATAATCAAGTTAGTGACCAAGCAAGTTATAAATATTCTTGGGTTTTTTTTCAGTTTTGGGGGTCTTGTTGTTTGTTTAGGGTTGTTTTTTTTCTGGGGTGAGGGGTTGTATTTGTTGGGGTTTTAAAATTATTATTCAGATACACACAGAATTTGTTTTGGTTTTTATGCAGGAATAGATCCCATTTAAACAGAAAAAAGAATCACCATCACCAGCAACAAAATCCCCAGTTCTCAGGACTTACTAAGGATGTCTGTAGTTTCAATTCCCACACATGTGAAGCTTTAACTCCCCATCTCTGGTTTTAGTTTTGCAAACTGCTTGCAAGCAGAAGACACTCTTGCCTCATCACAATACTATTTAAAACACAGTGACACCTCATTCTTAGAGCTTGCTATGCACCAGGATACTGCCCACCATGCTGCCTCAGATACCCCAGGGCACATTAAATGGCAGTAGATGCCCTAAAAGTCAACCTGCCATCCTTGATCAGACAATCTTCCAACTGAGAATATTCAAGTTAAAAATGTTATCATATAAAGTTCAGTGTTCAAAAGACATCATCTTCATGGTCATCACATCCACACAGATGCAGTATCTGTCCTACATTCACAAAAAAATAGATTTTAAAATATGAGGTTTTTTGTATCTTAAAAAAAAACCCAAAAAACAACAAGCATCACAATAAGAACAAACACTCCTATTACAGGCAACCGTCACCAAGCAGCCAGAACCTTTGTACAAGAGCTACTACAGGATCCCATGAAGACAGGGAGCCCCATCCATCCCAGAAAGATTTCACACAGTGGTCTTTATTCAAACAGCATCAAGTATGTGAATTAAGATCTTGAGGACTTGTATTTTGATATCTCATATTTGTATGTAAGTGGGTTGGGGTTTTTTTGTTGGGTTTTTTTTGGTTGTTTTTTTTTTTTTTTTTTTTGTCATAAGCCTGCTGTAACAATCTCCTTGTGGTATTCCTGGGGTTTCACCATTCATAAAAATCTTTGGAACAGACACTGAGATCATATGAACTTTTTCTGACTCTTGCTGTGGAGTAATAAAGTCCAAAAAGTTATTGGTTTACAGCTGTGTCAATAAGAACTAGATGTATCAGTTTATAACATAGATTGCCAATAGTACTAACTTTCTAAGCAGATCACTGAGTTCAATGATTTGTGAAGTTGGGAGGCGGGGGAGGAAATTATTATGAAAATTTTTATTCACTTTCATTAATGTAAAATATTCAAACTTCCCTATTTTTGACCTCACTGGTTACTTTTTATTCTTTAGGTTGATGCTATCATTTATACTAGGGAGGTAATGCCAAAGCATTTTCAATTAATTTGATGAAACAACCAGCTATAACTAATATTCCCTTCAGAAAGCTGGAGAAAAAGGAGGAAATAGCATCCAAAGATGCTATGCAAATCCCTCCAAAGTGACTTACAAGAGCACAAGACTGCTCCTCACCTTCCTTTGCCACAAAAAGCCGCAACGAGTGAGCCAGGAACCTGGCACCCCACCCCCCTCCACTAAAGGCTTTTCAAAAAAATCGCATTCCCATTGTATAAAGCAGAAGCTGACCTTCTGTTTAAGTTTTTCCACCTGGGAAAATACATCAGTCAGAATATATCATAGATTCTTTTTATATATCTTTATACAGAGATGTGTGTACATACTACATGTGTATATATGGCACTACACTAACTTGTCTGATTTCCATGTTGATGCGCTTATTTAGGTATGAATGACTGCTGTATGGGGAGAGTTCAAGGGAAGAGGGCATGATATTCTTCTTGAAAAGAGATGTACTCATGAATGGGACACATATGTCAAATGTGTTCACATAATGTGAAATTACACATGGAGCTTAAACCTAACATTGATCCTCTTCAAACTCCTTGACTTTCTAAATCCAAAGGCTGGTGTAGCGTAGTTGTACGGTCTTCAATGTACTACAGTGATTTATGTCCATGTGTGGCCTTCTTTCCATCTGATGACCATTTACTGGCTGTAACACAATAAAGGTGGCTCCAGTATCTTCACATATAGCACTGAATAAAAATGAAAAATGTTTAAAACCCCTCCAAATTTACCTGCTCACTAAACATAGAGAAGCCCTCTACCTGAGAGTGCTCAAAACATCACAAGAACACTGTAATTTCAAAGGCATGAGTACATGCACATGCATGCAGTGTGAAAAATTCTTTAGGATAATCTTCTCTCAATCATTAATTCTCTGCCATTTACATGAGAAAAACACTAGATCATTTAACACAGATTACTACAAAAATCACAGCCTGGGGTACTTCTCAATAAACTTTGAGGTCTCACAGCCTAGCCTTTTCCTCGTTGTTCTGAGGATAGATCCTTCCTTTATGACTCATACCATTCATATCATTAGGTAAAATAAAGCCCCCAACATTCCAAAAGCGCCAACAGCTACACCTTAAATGTAAAGAAAAAACAGTAAGGATTAAAACCAACAGCTGTTACTGCAAACTAGTGGCTCTCGACCACCAAACCCCACTCATCCAGCTTTCTGCCAAACAATATGCCAGTTGTAAAACTAAGATGCTTGAAAACACACCAAACACCAAAACTGAATTACTGCCGGCACGGACATCAGATTTTAATGGTAAAAATACCATTAAAATTAAAAAGCATCAGTCCATTTCAAGCTGTACTAATTGAATATAAGCCTTACATTTAAATCATAGTTTATGGGAAATAGCAACTTGAAATACCAACATCAGAATTCCTATCTTTAATAGAAAGCATGCTGACTGCGAAGATGGTGCACACACCTGTCTGGTTTTATACTGCGTGAAATGACAGGATGGGGCAAGACCCAGTTATTTTCATTGATGCCCGTGCCGAGAGTGCCCTCATCCTCCAAGGTTGAAGGGCAGCGGTAGGTCACCAGCAGCAGAGCTCTTTATGTCCCTTTGCTGCACATCTGATCGCCTGCTTTGAAGCTTTGCTGGAGAATTTCACTCCTTGTCAGAAGAATGCTTAAAATACAGCGTCTTCTCTTGTCAAGAGTAATATTTATGCACATGAAAAAACAGGAATTGCTGTGACAGTGTAAAAGAGTTGCAAATTTGCGAGGGGAGTGCAGTGCGAGTCCGGGCGCTACTCCATCACCTTGGCAGCAATGTTTGGAAGGAAGGACAGCGGCTGCTGGGCTGCCACCATGCTGCCCCACTGTGCTCCTCACTCCTCCTTCTCCTCTCCCTGCCATGAGGATGGTCCCATAGTAAGGAATAAAAAGACTGTTTTGAAGTGTTTTGCAGTTGCTTAGCAACTGCTACAAAACCTGGAGGGTTTTCAGTCAATGAATTGGCACATTCCCCTCCCAACATGTCGATGGTGACATGAGGAGCACTATGGCACTATGAGACATCTCAGACCTGGGATGCCCCCAGCCTCAACACCAGTGTGTGCCCCCTCACCTTCCAAACCTGCTTACAGCCTCCACTCGCCCATCCGCAAACTCCCAGAGCCACAGAGAGACAAAGCAAAATGCCTGGACACTTGTAATGAGGTAATTTTTAATTGCACAGGTGCCAGCTACACTTCCCCCGTTACTGCACACCTACCAACCACCACAGCTTCAAAAAGCAATCAAGATTGAAAAGCTGCCCCCAAACTGTCCCTCTCCCACGGGAGAAACTGGGTTTCTTCCCAAGCCACCCAATGTCCAGGCAGTTACCATCACTGGCAACTCCCGTCTCCTGCCAGGGAAGCAACAGTCAAAACTTCGCATAAACCTTCTGGCCCCTGTGATCACAAACCATTGTCATGTCTTTCATGTCAGTACTTTCAGATTTTCAAATCTGATATATATACATACATACATATATTTTGATGGGGAACAAAGATCCTTGCACCTCTCTTCTATGAGCTGCCACTAGGACCATATAATTTATATAAACTTGAAGAAATGATACAAGAAATGTATAATTTAAAAAAAATGTTTTCTGTTTTACAGATGCCACAGAAGAGCACATATGAGGGAACAAAAAACCTCCACACCATATCACAGTGTAACAAGTACTGATATCTTTATCAGTATGGAATATTATGCTAAGGAAAAGGAAATATCTATGCTGAAAATGAAACCATTTCTAACCACTCCACTACTTGGGTTCAGAAACAGCTTTCTAAGAGCAGCAACATAGCCAAGAAACCCCAGCCACATTCAAGCCATCTATGCCATCACCTCTTCCACAGCCAGCAGAAGAGAAGGACCACCACCGAGCCAGTCAGAGATGCCATACTCACATCTGCCCATTTCTCTCCACTGGCTATACAGGGCACCGGGCCCTGCCCAGCCAAGGCCCAGGGGCTACAGGGGCAACCAAAGGACTCCTCCTTGCTTCACCGGCAACACAGCAGCTGGAACCTGCTGACACCAGAGGGTTTGTGTGTTTTCTGTGACCCTTGCAGTACTCACACACTTCTCCCACAACATAATATTTTTTTAAATGCTGACTCCACTGTAAGCCAAGAATAAATACTCCACCATATTTCTAACAAACAGAAACATGTACCAGAGTCGCATTTGAATTTTCTAGGTGCATCCTTTTTCCTGTGCTTCCTTCAACCCTTGAGAGAGAAAATTCTTTAATTTTAGTCTTTATCTTATTTCCTTAGTTGTCAGTCCTTTTCCAAAGCAAGTTTTCTGCTCCAAGTTAACACCAGTGAGTTTTGTTTACAACAGTGCTGTGGTACCCAGTGACAGTTTCACAAACATATCAGCACCTCCGAGGGTCCCATTACATTATCACCATAACTCTCAGTATACTGAAAAGAAATAATACAAATTCTTCACAGCTACTTAAGAAAGCTACTATTTGCAGATATTTTCTAAATCTCTATTAGCAGTTAATGTTCAGAAGTTTGAGTTAACACCGTCCCAATTATTTTAATAGTCACACACTCCCAAGTGTTTTTATGTGAGCACTGGAAATATAGATAAAGCCCTCAATAAAATAGGTTTGGGGCTGTTTGGGTTTGGGCAATTTTTTTGTTTTTTACTGAAGTGACCAAACAGCAGAATTGCCATCTGCCTTCACTAGGAGATACCGAATGAAGTTGGACCTAAGACTTTCAGGCATCTCTTAAAAAAAACAAACCTGAAAGGTTACTTAATTAATGTTTGGAACCACAAAGTGAGTTGGACCCATGTCACTCCTGTTTTGTACACAAAGAAAAGTGTCCTCTCTGAAGCAATTATTCCTCAGCAATTCCTCAATTATTGTCCTCAGTAATTATTCCAATTCCTGGCTCCTGGAGGACAGCCACTTCCCCTCTGCGATGGCACAACACAACGCTGCAGGTCTTCTGAAATGGCACAACTACCTTTGCTCCCACAGCCACCATACCTCCACAAATTATTTTATGGAACTCCAGAAAATACATACCGAGCTTGTTTAGGACCTTCCATACCAAAAAGCACTATAACAAATTATACTTAATTTCATTGTTCTTTCAGCTGTCCTGTATCTTATATTAATGTTATTCTTATTAACCTCCCTTCCCAGGACACTTTGCTTTTCTAACTGATGATAACTGTCACCACATGCAAATCCTCTCATCTAGAAATGCCACTGGATTAGACTTTTTCTCTGCCATCAATGAAGAGACCTCAGCAAGCTTCTGTTGCTCTGCAAACCTTTGTGCACCATCTGCACAGAAACGTCTCCCCAGTAGATACGATTCTCCAGACGCACTGTTGCAAGTACAAACACAGGTCTTTTCAGAAAGACCTTTTTTAAGTCTTAATTGAAAAATTACTGATATTCATTTTGCAAGATTGACTTGGTGATATAAGGTAAATTAAAAGAAGACTGTACCACAGTGGAGCACACTGAATTATCAGTATTAGCTCTTTCCAGGTGGCAAGGATGTAAAACAAAGCAGAAAGGTAACTGTTAGAAAGCATAATGACAAGGTGACTTAGGGTGGCATTATGGAGACAGGAAACCAGCATTTTGATAATAAATGAGAGATGATAGATAATGCTAGGATATCTTACCAAGACTTTCAGCACTGGATACAACAGAGACAGAACCAACAGAATGATGCAAAGAAAGAGGATATGATCAAAGTCACGGGCTTGGGAAATGCTCTTTCAAGCAATATTCGGAATTGATAGAAGTGGGACAAGGCTGCTTTCATCCAGGCTAGGAAAGTGACAGCGCAGTACTTCAGTGGTAAGATGAGACACACGGATGGACAGTTTCACAGCACGGCAGACAGGGATGGCTGAATTTTAGATGTGCTACACTGGGAAAATCTTCGAGACACAGACTTCCCCTTGTTGTGAGGACCTTGGGAGAAATAAATCAGGGGTAGGAAGGACTGTCAGCTTTTATTCCACTGATGCTGTATCTGATGACTGCTTTTTATGTGTTCATTTTTCATTATTATTTTAAAATATTAACAAGTTCAAGGCAGGAAGAGAAAGAGATTATCTGACTCATGTGGATTGCAGAACTTTTACCTTGAGAAGAAATTAAGAAACTGGGTTAAGTGCTACTTTGCCTGGAAAGATCATCATAAAGGTTCCTTAAGACATAAGGCTCTCAGTAGGCTAACTTAATAGCAATTGCACTACTTACACAAGAAAGTGACCTCTATTGATAAGAAATATTTGGACATTCCAGGGGTTTAAAAGAACCCGAAATCAAATTCAGGATTCCAGCTGAGCAGATTACAACTTAGAACGAAGACTAGTACTAACCTTGGTCTCATGTACTTAAAATTTTACAGACAAAAATCACATCTATAAAGAAATAAAGGTGGTATTTTAACTATATCAGAGACAACTCAAGCATTGAAAAAAATATGCATATTATTTAAGGACTTACTTTCAAGGGACAGTACAGCTAAAGTAGTATAAAAAACCTCAGGTGGCAGCTCATATGAAATGGGGAAGTTAAGGGACCACAGAATCGTTAAGGTTGGAAAAGAACCTTAAGATCATGAAGTCTAACCATTAACTGAGCACTGCCAAGTCCACCACTAAACCATGTCCCAAAGCCCCACATCTACATGTCCAGGGATGGTGACCCAACCACTTCTGTGGTCAATCACTGGAACAGGCTGCCTAATCAGAGAGCCATAGAATCATAGAATGGCTGGAAGGGATCCTTTAGATCATCAAGTCCAACCATCACCCTAACCTGCCATCCACTACTAAATCATGTCTCAGCACCACCCCTAAATACCTCTAGCAATGGAGACTCCACCACTTCCCTGTGCAGACCATTCCAATGCCAGAGGTTTTTCCTAGTATCAAATCTAAACCTCTCCTAGTGCAACTCAAGGCCATTTCCTCTTGTCCTATCCCAAATCCCCCTGGACTCCAAAACTATGCTAACATCATGCTAGATTCAACAGGGACTGAAACAGAATCACACCTGGTATGCTTTTGCTCTTTGAGAAGAAAATCAATTACTTTTTTTAAGGCTATATCAGTTCTGCATTCATAACTGGGCCATCAGACTTCTCCCACAAGTGCAAAAAATAGAAATGAACAAGTAGTAGAAATTAAGCTCATCATCGTCTTTTTCAGTATTAGCAACCTATTTTCTAACATGATAAACAACTCCATTTTGAAGACAAAATGCAAACAGGGTCTCTATGAGCATGACTGTAGCTGGGTTCCTGTCCTCTTTGTAAAAGCACACAAAGCTTCCGTATTTTTCCACGGCAGAGCAAGAGAATGATGCAACAGAACGAGATTGAGAGTCACACTTTGATTGATAATTCTGGCTGAAAGAATCTACTATCATGATCTGGAGATATTGTAACAACCTGAAATCATCACACCTCTGCTCCAGAGTCCTGCACAAAAGCACCTGAGCGGATCTGCCTCAGTGCAACTTGCAGTTGTTGTTCCAACACTGTCCCACTTAGTGAAGACTCCTTTCCAGCTGTGAGGAAAGGCAGGGAATTTGCATCTAGGCCATGTTGCTTCCAGAAGCAGCGTATTGCTAAAACTGTTTTGAAGATAGAACATCAAGCCCATAAAACTAGTGAACTCTTCTTTGGGGAACACCATGTAAATACCCTAAGTAGCCCAAAAGGAACTCCCTTTTCTGATTCCATCACCTCTTCCCCATGGAGTTTGGAAGGGTAGGACCATGCAAGTGATGGTCAGACCAATGACAGCCTACCACTTGCCTCTGGCAGTGAGTGGGTCCATCTCTTGATTTGCAAGACAGCTTGATTTACAAGCTGGGTCCCACTTTTACTGAAGAATTTCACATCAAACATTTGCAATGTTTTCAGATATATCATGAAAAGGAAATAAAATCCAAGATTTACACTTTAAGAATCAGAACTTTTTCTTCTTGCTTCAGATTGCCAAAGAGTCTTTGAAATTTAAATTCACGGTGGATGTGAGCATTACAGACTTGGCAATGGGCTGGAAAAAGGCAAGGTTTAAAAACACACATACAGAAAGCTAAAGAGCAGGGAAGGGAGACTCAAGCTGTCACTACAATCCCATTCCTTCTTTAAGCACGTTTGTGATACATGACAAGAAAACTTCTCTGCTACTACAGGTTACCACTAAAGTTAATTGTCAAAAGACAATTTCATGAATCAAAGAAAGTAATCTCTTCAAGTGTGAAAGACCTAACTGCTAAACTAAAGTGAAACAAATGGGGAGGAGGGGTAGGGGAGGCAGAATGGTACAGTTCTCAAGCATTAAAGGATTTATCCAATTATTTTTTGAAAATTCAACAACAAAAAGTTCAAAACTTCCTGTAATTGGCTGTAATTGAAGCTGGGGTAAGCATGGAATTAAGTAAACTCTCACAGAGGTTGGTTTCTGTCATCTTCAAAAAAGGTGTGTTTTGTTTTTTTTTAAATAATTATTATTTTTCCTAGTGCTTTACCATCTTAGGAATACCTAAGTAGTATTTCTAAAATGTTATGTCAGGACCTGTGAACAAGCAGAAAAAAAAACCATCCCACACCAGTTTAAGTACACCAAACTTGAACACATGGCATCGGAAGAGAGAACACAGCACTGTCATTTACTTAAACAGTAAAAAGCCCAAATGGGTTTGACAACAGAGATGGTAATGGTTTCTGCAACTTCAAATATAAAACCTCAGGTCTGCATACACTGTCACTTGTCTTGGCCAAGATATAAACAATGTGAACTTCTCCAATCCCATATAATACAATACTGATAATGGTGATCATTCAAAGAAGGAGAAAATTAATGGGGGCTGAAAAGGAAAATGAAAAAGCAAGATTCATAGCTTTGAAGGAGCATGATGTGCTTTGAAAACATCCCTTTTTCTCCACAGTTATCCCATTCATGCTACAAAGGATGCTCAAAAGCAACAGCCTCCAACACCACCCCTGAGGTCACTTCATGCAATTTTACAAGTCAGCCTTCTCCAGCTTCCTAGTTTTCAGCAATGCTGTCAGACCTACACAGCACCCGTGGGCTGCAGAAACAAAGCTGGATACCAGCAGAGCAGTAATTATGTGCATGTAGGGCTCCAAAAAGTATTTGCATAAGTACAAAGTGCCTGTAGAGAGTTCTCAACTCAGGCCAGTTTTTCCATTTAGTTTGGAGCTATGTTTCTGAGAAAGGGGAGTCTCAGTTGAGGTGTACACCTCCCTCCTCTTACCCAGAGCCTTTTGGTGTCCTCTTGTTCTCAAGCAGACCTCTTGCCCACTTAAAGGTAACATAGACCACAACAAAGACGTAATTATGTTTAAGTAGTGACCAACAGAAATAATCTAACAAAAATAAAGCTTTATTAAAAAAAAAGAAATGTCTCTATTTTTTACTATACTGATGTAGCATATTATTGTAGAAGGGAAAACACACCTCATAAGGTATAGAAAACTAGTGTGGACAGTATGAAATGGCATTTGTATATTGAAGAAAAGTATAAAACCACTCTTCTCCCTTTTCCATCTCTAATATTCTCCCGTTTGTCCCAGCCTCCAGGTGTGCTTACTCAGCAGCCAGAAACAGGTAGGTGCATATGTATCCATATGCATGTGAGCATTGATACCCACAGACAGGCATACAACATGAAGTAATTTTGAACCGTGGAACTGATACAGAAAAAAATAACCTGCCTACAGCTGCCAGCCCTGCATGGTCTGCTGTTGAGAGACTTGTAGTTACAGAATCACAGCACAGGTGAGGCTGGACACACTCTGGAGGTTGTCCAGTCCAACCCCTTGTTGAAAGAAGGGTCACCTAAAGTGGGTCATCCTGGACCATGTCACAGATAGGTTTTGAACAACTCCAAGGATAAAGACTCCACAACCTCTTTGGGACACCTGTGCCAGTGTTTCACCATCCTCAGAGGAAAGGAGTGCTTTCTTATGCTTAAATGGAATTTTCTGTATTTCATCTTGTGCCTGTTGCTTCTTGTCCTGCTACGGGATGCCACTAGGAAAAGCCTGGCTCCATCTCCTTTAATCCTCCCTGCCAAGTATTTATATACACTGATAATTTCATATTTCATTTTAAAGAGAAGCAGGGCGGGGGGGGCGGGGGGCAACACACACACAAAAAAAATCCCAACAAAAAAAGCTCTTTGCAGGATCCTACTGCTTCCAGTACTACATTCTGCAAAAGCCATTAGTAAGAGTTGCCATATATGGCAGATATACGTATTTCTTGGAGACAAGAGGAGCATCAATCTAGTTTCAGCAAGCTTGCATAAAAAAAATATAAAATAAATCAATGGAAAATCAATGGTAAATCAACACCATATGGATTAAGTATTTGTCTTCTAAGACTGGATGTGTTTTAAGAGTTAGTTGCAGACATGCTTTAATGCAAATTTAGGCTTCAAAGTCATGAAGAAGTAAAATAAGAAAGTTTAAGTTGCTTTGTAACATCAGGAAAGAGAAAATACTTGGAAGTGTTCTGGCTCTTTAGAAAAATAATCACAGTCAATAGTAAAGAAGCATCAGTTTTTCTGTACATGCCACGGGAAAGACTCCTTGTCAAACCCCACTACAGATGAAGAATCTCAATCGTATATATTTAAGCATGGGATTGGGTCACAATCTGCTTGGCTGTTGCTCTGTGAGGATTTAATGAGGGCACCCTGCAAAACCCCTTCCCAGTGGAGAGTCTCCAGTTGGATCCTCTAGGCACCCGATCTGCAAACGTGCCAAACAGCCATCAACACAGGAGCAAAACCCGTCCCTTTATGGCAGGTAAGCACCCACGCAGCTCAGAGCCCTGCAGGCAGCGGTGAAGCTGTCAAGATTCAGGTCAGTAATGTGCCACTGTTGCCTGAGACACCTATGAAGAGCAGGAGGGGCAGAAGTAGATCTTTGGGTCAATCACAGTTGGTGCTGGGATACCCACATGGAGGCATGATGGAAAGGAAACCTATTTGGAGAAAGCAGTCAGCAGAGCTCATTAATCACTTTGGAAAGATCTGATCTAGAAATGACAGGAGGATGAACAGACATGCTTGCTTTCATAAAGAGGTTAACAGGCTGAGAGGGAAAAAAACAACCAGATGTGTCAGACTTGGAAAGGTCAGGGGTAAGATTGGTATTTGTCAGAACGAGCTTTCCAAGCAGGAGCCAAGGACATCTAGCTCCAACAAACAAACAGACAACAACAACTATTTTTGATAAGAGCAATTCAATTCTTCACCTGTGTGCCATACTCTGCCTACAAGGTAATTTTGGATATTCACCCCTACAAAAGGCAGCAGTGACAGATTGGGGAAAGAAGCAAGGGATGGGAGAGGCAAAAGGAAAAGAAAGATAGATTTGAATGGGAAAATGGGGCCTGCTAATTTAGAAAGGAGGTGACAGCAAAACAAAAAGAGGAACTATGAGGAAGAAAGAGGCACAGAAATAGTGAAGGACAATAATAGCGTTTATTATGAGATTCTGTTCTGTTGTGCCCATCATGGTACTTGCCATCCACCTAAAACTAACAGCAATCATGCTGTTACACCAGTCTCTGTGCTCCACAATAACCTAAAGGAAAATGGTGGGTGGGGAGTGACACATGGACAGTACAGGGGCCAACAGGACAGGAACATGGATTGAGGTGGGACTGATGTAACAGTAATGCAGTAATGGAAGACAAAATGTGATATAATTTACTTGTATGACTTCTGGCTACACTCCTGTTGTAATGTCACAGTTGAAATACAAAGCTGCACACTCATTTCCAGATGACTGCAATACCCAAAATACTCAATGCCAATTAGGACACTGAGACAAAAGGAAGTCATCCTTACCATGGGAAGTTCTTACTGCAAGTGCCAATACAGACAGAAATAGTTATATCCATCTTCTATTTTTTTTTCACCCTTTCTTAATGGATTTGCAGTGTGGGTTTATGATCCTAAAGCACAGACTGTTCAGCCTACCTTGAAAGCCCACAGCCTGTGGTCATATAAAAAGATACCTCATCTTTAGTGTCTCTGTTTCTCACTTCCTCTCCAGCCTTTTTCTGCCTGGATTACACAGGCAGGAAACACTTTGGAACAGGGACTGTATCTTATTATGCATTTGCATTATAGGTCAATGCATCTCCTACAAAACTAGTAAACAGACCTTAAAAAAGTAAATTATCACAGAATGCCAGGAGTTAGAAGAGACCTCGAAAGATCATCTAGCCCAAGCCCCCTGGCCCAGCAGAATCACCTAGATTAAATCACACAGGAATGTGTTCAGATTGGTCTTGAATGTCTCCAGAGGAGACTCCACAACCTCTCTGGGCAGCCTGTTCTAGCAATCCATCCCCCTCAGAGTGAAACAGTTTTTCCTTACATTCATATGGAACTTCCTATGCTCCAGTTGGGACCTATTGCCCCTTGTCCTATCACTGGCCATCACTGAGACAAGCCTGGCTCCGTTCCTCCTGACACTCACCCTTTACATATTTATAGTCATTAATGAGGTCCCCCCTCAGTCTCCTCCAAGCTAAAGAGACCCAGCTCCCTCAGCCTTTCCTCATAAGGAAGATGTTCCGCTCCATCATCTTGGTGGTCCTGCGCTGGACTCTCTCAAGGAGTTGCATGTCCTTCTGGAACTGAGAGGCCCAGAACTGGACACAATATTCCAGATGGGGTGTCACCAGGGCAGAGTAGAAGGGGAGAAGGACCTCTCTTGACCTACTAGCCACCACCCTTCTCATACACCCCAGGATGCCATTGGCCTTCTTGGCCACGAGAGCATATTGCTGACTCATGGTCATCCTGCTGTGCACCAGGACCCCCAGGTCCCTCTCACCTACACTACTCTCCAACAGGCTAGTTGTCGTGTAACTGTATAAGCTGTATAACCACAGATCCTAAACAGACACAAGAGACAAATATTCCCAAACTTGTGAAAATATGCACACCACTGCAAACCTGGATATTCACTTTTCTCTCCAGTAAAATATCACTAACAACCCATCCAAGTTGCATTACATGTTGCATAGCTTTGCTGCAGCAGGTAGCAGGCTATAGGCTTCCTAATGAAGGAGCCGAACAGGCTAAATCTTTGACCTAAATTCTCCTAAGATAAAGGCAAGTATTTAATATCCTTCTTCACCATTAATGGGGATTTTGTAGTACGTGTATTCATATTTGGAAGGTATGAACAAATTCAGTAAAATAATTCGATCAGCTCCAACATACATGGCCAAAAAAATAAACTACCACATAATTACTAGCTGTAAAAATAATATTCACTATACCACAGAAGTAAGAGACAACTGCACAACAGGGCATAAACCCAAATACCATCTGTTATGGAATGGACAGTTCCATGCTTAAAAATTACCTATTTACAAAATGAGGATCTGGGTTGGAACCTTTGTGTGCTTTGTTGAAAGGCTGTAGCAAGTAGTTGTGTGCTACAGGTCAGTAAAGAACACCCATGACAGACAACATGAAACTGAGACGGGAATCTCATTACCAGGATTACGCATACAATAGCATCTGGGATTACTATTTGCTGGTTGCACTCTACATTAAATCTATCAAGCCACACTTAATACTGCAGGTAATACATTTAATAATAATGTAATCATAACAGGAGATTAAATGTAACAAAAAAATGTAACCATTTTGTTTCCAGTACATCATACCACTGCAGCTGTGAACTGCAAGAAAAAGCCACTGCTGCTCCATTCCTTGCTCTACAAAACACGACCTTCCTCTAAACATTGCAAATGTTTAACACGCAGATGCCTAGAGCTAGACATATTTAATCTGCTGTTGAAGTTCCTGACTCCACATAGTTAGTCTCCAGAATAATATGTGGTGAGTGAGACCCTTGTGGCAAGGCAGGGTGGACCTTCACCCACCTTGCCTGCACCCAGTCTCTGGAAGTGCCCATGCCCCCAAAATGGGGCAGCAACATCTGCCTAGGGAAAACAGGCTTACATTTCCAACCCTGTTACTCAGTGCTGCTGCACCAGAATGGGAAGCATGTCATGGCAATAAGGCCTCCCTGAAGTAACACATGCCCTGCAGAGGGAATCTCCATCAAGAGGGCTCGTCCTGTGCCTCCCCACTACACAGCCCAAAAGTTTTCAGGTTTCAAAGAGTAGAAAGACCTTCACTCAACAAAAGACAGAAAACAGGCTATTGATTTCTTCTGAACTCTGAGTGTTATAATAAGCATTTCTAGATGGGCTATTGAATGTCGCTACCATTTAAACCAAAATACATTTTATCAGCAAAGTAATAATTGGAGTTGGCTCAAAAAGATGGAGAAAAAGAGAAAAGGAGCTTTAGGGCACAGTATCACTTCCCTCATTTTAATGTAAACCTTTATACATATATCACTGCAACTTGACTTGAAAACTGTAAGACATGCAAGTGCAAATCCTACAAAATAAACACAGTGGTAATACTTTAAATCCCTGCAAGTGTGTTGCAGGAGTATCTATTGCACAGCTAACAGACTATGAAAAAAAACCACATTAACCTTAAGCATCATCTTTCTGCTTTAGACCTGGTATGGTTTTATGTAATGCAAAATTCACTTACACATGTAAGCAGTGAAAAGACATAATACTCGAATAATCCTGAGCTAGTGTAGCACTGTTACAGTCACACGGTTTACAGCATGTATCCATCTCCAGCTAGCAGACAAAGCTAATGCTCCTGAAAACACTACTCTCCAAGGAGTATTTATATTTCTATTGGGTTATAATGGGGGTACTGGTCTGACATAAAGCGTTAACCACATATTAATTTTTATAAAAGCATACATTGGTGTCAGATGGTTAGAAGTGATTCCCAGATACATATGTGTATATGCGAAACACTTCAGACTTTGATTTTTGTAGCATATTTTTGCACCCTGACGCATACGCTGCAATCCTGACTGGAAATAGAAGTTTCCCTTTCACATAACATAGGACTCAGGAGACTTCCCTACAAAGCAACATATCAGAAATAAGAGCAGTTCAGACAGATAGCAAACGTTACACACACATGTCCTACCAAAGAGTAATTAAAGCCTTTTACATCAAGAAGCTCACTGGCAAAACTTGAATACTGAATCTCCTTGAGAATAATCTGAAGTGTGCTATGTTTCCTATAGCTATATGCTGGTTACAGATGCTTATAGCCACAAAGATGACAACTTCTGTTAAAGTAATCCACACATACTCTTGCTTTGATTTGTTTTCTTTGTTTACTCAGAAGAAAGAGGAGGTTATAACAAAAAGAGAAGCACTAACAAAGTAGCTCATTCTTTCCTGTTAAGGCATTGCAAGTTTAAATTACATCGTTGCCAGTTCTAGTTTCAGGACTGTCATTTTTTCTGGTGATGCTTGCACACGTCCTCCAGGCCCTATTTTTTGGAGGTAGAGATGGCCACAGCTGAACAGCTGCCAGAGCATCATTTCAGTGCCAACGGGTGGTGGTATTACTTGTACTCACCACTAAAAATATGATAACTTTCACAGCATTTTTCCAGCATTTTTCCAAATCATTAGAGCTCAATAAATGGAATACAAAATATCAGCCTCTCTTCCGAAAATAAACTGTCTGGATATGGTAAACATAGAAGTCAGCTGGGGATACTGCCGTCTAGATTTCTCTGCTACTAACACTGCTAACTAACATTTACTCCTTCCTGGGATGCTGCTGCAAAGGTAATACAAGAAACTACTTCAGGTAAGCCTCTTTTAACAAAGACGGAAGGCATAGTTTAAGTTAAAACCTTTTAAAGACGCTTTTGGTTGGTTGGTAATTTGGAGCAACAAGGGAATATGAAACAGCCTGAGAACAACCCACCTTCACATCTCAAGTCTTCCCTGTCCAGGCTTAAGTATTAATATGCAAAAATGGTGTTTTCTAAGTCTAAATTGGAAGAAAACACTTTATAAATAAAACCTAAGTGAAAAAATTCAAAGCAGCTGGTACCGGATGTGATTAAACCTCACGTGTACTTTTCCGTTTGAATACACTATCAGAATCAAGCATATCTCTTGCACTCACCCCCATACCACAGAACATCAGGAGTTAGAAGGGACCTCGAAAGATCATCTAGTCCAACCCCCCCGCCTGAGCAGGATCACCTAGATTAAATCACATAGGAATGTCACCAGATTGGTCTTGAATGTCTCCAGAGAAGGAGACTCAAAAACCTCTCTGGGCAGCCTGTTCCAGTGCTCCGTCACCCTCACAGGGGAAAAGTTTTTCCTTACATTCAGATGCAACTTCCTATGGTCCACCTCAGAACCATTGCCCCTTGTCCTATCACTGAGACAAGCCTGGCTCTATCCTCCTGACACTCACCCTTTACATATTTATAAACATTAATGAGGTCCCTCAGTCTCCTCTTAGCAACTGAATAACATGCCCACTTTCAAGGGTATCTACTCAGAAAGTAAGAGTTTTATACTGCATCATTTAAGTGTGAAAAACTTAAAATTTTGCTTCAGTTTATACAGGAGGAAAACCATTTTCAGGGATCAGTGTGGAGGGGAGAGTGAAGACTAATTCCAAAATAGCTCCCGTTCCAAACACCTTTCTGATCCTGGCTGAAACAATCTACTCGCACCTCAGACGCATGGTGGCAGCCAGCCAGCCAGATGACTGGTGACTTAATATACAAGTTCATGTGAGCTCTGGAGTCTGACACAGACAAGGGCATTAACTTTGAAGTCTCAACAGTCAGCATTGATATTCAAGTCATCAAATGAGGCATGACTGCATTACGAGACTTTTTTTTTATATATATATAGTTCATGCTTGCTTCCTTCTGTTCTGAACAGCTTTCACTGTAAAATGTGCTCATTAAGTATGCACGCTTTTTATAAGAAAAGTTGTGATCAATTGATGCCTGGGTCAAGCATGAAAAGAACTTAAATGTGTATGCCATGATAAATACTGTAATAGCCTCAGAATCACAGATTAAGAGATTGGCATATATATTTTATTTCATTTTACTGCTGAACGCAGTTCTGACAATAAAGAAGTCTGTGGGCCAAAATTCATCCCTTGAGAACAATACAGATATATATAATATATATATAATACATATGTGTGCAAGCAAAAGATATACTGCAATCTACCAGGCTTTACTTTTGTTTTGAAAGCCACTTAAAATAAAACCCAGTGGATGAAACAAAGAATCCACCCAAACATGAAGGCTCCAGCATCTTTGTTGAAAGAACAATAGCATATTACTCCTCATCTCTCTATCTTGTTGCAAGAGAACCATCAAGACAGTTATTGCTCTGATCAAATTAAAGAACAATTCACAGAATTATTCTTTAAGCTAATCACTATTTAAGGAGATTTATCTTTATATGGCAATAGTTACAAATGCTCTAATTCAATTGCTGTGTAAAAGACATCCCACTAAAAGAAATATTTCTATTAGCATAACAAAAGGCAACCGGCAAAAACACTCACATGCACAGCCTCAAAATTTCAAATGAAAGCAATATTCCTGCACAAATACACCCTATTTTTGTACTAAATCAACTCTAATGATATGTTTTGTAATCTGATGGCTCTCCCACCGGAGTACACATATTAATGAAAGCAAGATCAAATTAAACAGATGACATGATTAACAGTATTCATTTCATGCATGACTGTTTTACCGGAGAGATAAAGACCTGAAAGTAATTACCACCAAGTTAAGACTCCTTCACTGACCTCTCCGCTTGCGGCTAGCGGTCCTTAATACTGATGTTTTTGCAACAAAGACCAGTGCCTTTCATCTGTGGGCTTTCTCTTACGCTACAAGCTGAGCACCTCTCTCCTTGCATGCACACAGTACCTCTGTATCTATGTCTGTAATGCAGCATAAAGATTCCTGGGGAAACCTATCAAACCGGCAGGCAGCAACCTCGGCCGCCAATAAGCGCGAGGCACATGCAGAATTCAGCACATGCTCGCTGGGGCTCGCAGACTGTCACCGCCGCTTAGCCGGCTGCTAATCTAATTATAGCCCGTTTGCCATAGTGCGGGGATGCTGAGGCACCACGCGCGAGGGAATGGGAGCTGAACCTATCGCACCTTTTAGCGTCAACCTCGGGGAGTGCTGTTTGCCTGGGTGTATCGAGGCAAAATTCTTGCTTGGGATTTTTTTTGTTGTTGGCTTTCCAAGTGATTCGTCTGTAAGAGGGTTTGTCTCCGTTTCTGAGAACAGGATATATTTAGAAGTGCTCTTTCAGAAGCTGACCACTTGTGGTTTGCTAGGTCTATTAGGGGGCAATAAAATGCAGCAGTTTATTTTGGCAGTTGGCATTCTTGTTTTCAACATACATATCACCAGCACCATACAAGACAGTAGTAGATCTCAGATCAGTTTATCTATAGTACTTCACCATCTACACTGCCTCAGATCAGCGAGGTACCACACATGCTTTTCAGTGCACAGTAGCCCTAACAAAGTCAACGGGGCTCACACCCACACTCTGTCCTTTACATTTACACGTGGGCAGATACTCAGATGACCTTAGGGCTTCTGTGGCGTGCACTGGGCATGTAAAGTCCTAACTAAGCTTCCACAAGACTGTGGTAGAAATGCCAAGGAAATTTTTGCCATTATGCAAAACAAATGAGTTAATTTAGAACATACTTTCTGTGAGTAAATACTCAGAACTATGAGGAACTGTCTCAAGTAAGCCTTACATGTATCTTATTAACATAAATCCACAAAGCTAAGGAATATTATCTAAGAGACCATTAGGCATTTGAAAGATGCCGACAGCTTCTACAATACCAAGTAAACAATCATGAAAAGCGACACAGACACCTGTAATTTAGCCTTCCTCAATAGCATATTTCAATTATATCTTTTCTCCTTTTAGCACAAATCAGAAATCAAACTTCTGGAGTTTGCTCATCCCACACAGTTCACAGAACCACCTCAGCTCTACACTGACCAAAAGATTTACGTGTCACTGGCAAGGTGAAAGTACACTGTCAGTTGCATAGAAGTGCCAGCGCTTCCTGTCTCAAGACACAGTACATTAAAGTTCATGATCGATAGTGCCAAAATACCGACATGCTACAGCATTATGCATACATGAACTTTCCAACAAAGTTTTAAGATGTTCCACTAAGTCACATAAAAAACACATCCATAAACATCATACTTGTGACACCCCAAACCCCACCATGATAATGAGTTCCTTTGTGCCCACACCAGCATTTTTCCTAATTCTTGCCTCTTATCACCAGCACCACACAGTATCCAGCACAGTCCAAGAGCATGATACTAAAGGTTGCTTATAAACATTTTTATCATACTTATTTCAGTATAAAAATTGTAGTTGCTACCACATAAAATGTTACTAATGGAACAAGACTTCCAAGTGGTAGCACACTGCAAGACCATGTTTATTGACAATATGTAAATAGCTGTGTCACAGCTTTCTTAATCTGCCAGTGAAAATTGCTCATAAAGAGTCACTTTGTGCTACAAGCAGACTTCATCTCTGTAAGAAAAATATTCTCAAAGCTATATATAAAGAAATAAAAATGAAATGCAGGAAGAGTGGCATTTTACTCCTTGATCCAACTTGCAGTCAACATTTTGTGTTGCAATAAATAAAGGAGATTATCAAGTCTTATCAGATTATATCATTTAAAGAGCTCGCCAATTTTTCTAAACTGTGCTTCTTTAAAATACTGTTGAATATTCTAGGTTTATCAGCAGTACTGCTTAAAGCCAGAAAACTATGTATTCTGTGAATAAAGGCAGAAGGGGCAGTTATAAAAAGGTAAAAAAGACTTCAAGAGGCATAGGAAGAAGAGATGCTCAATTACTTGATTATCAGATCCACAATGATTTTTTCAACAACATTTTGCCAAAGGTAGCAACAGGGTAAAGCTAAGCAAAAGAAAAAACACATCCATCCTCACAGACCACTAAGCCACCTATGACACGTAACAAAAAGCTTAACAAGAAATTAAAAACAAGATGTTTTTTATAACAAGAGTCTTCAGCTGCCACAAGGCTCTCAGTTTTGGTGTTCTTCCATGCAAACTGCTAACCTTACATATCCACCATCTCTGCCCAGCAGCTCCCCACGTTCTCGCTGCTTCCTCCTCCACAGGTCCCGCATGGCGTCCCCAGCAGCCATCCTACTGCCACCTCCTCACAGAGCTGCTGCCTCCCAGGGCGAGTACAACCGAGGTCCCTGTCAGCGTACTCTCAACATACAGATGCAGTCATGTGTTTATTCTAGGACTCATTTTCTTCTTCAAAACATTGTGATAGCAGCTATGGCTGGAGGACACCCTAGCTCAAAATATCATGTGGTGGTTCAGGTTCACCATTAGGACATCTCCCCATTGACAGCTGCAAAGTGGAATTCCAAGAGACACCTACTTTTGTCCCTGATACACAATCCACACTCACTAAACCTCCATGTTCAGCTTAGCAAACCTAATGTCTACCTCAATTTTAAGTCATTTCTAACCATTGCAACAATGTGCTGGGCAAGGAAGGCACAAGCAACGGCAGTCCTGATGTCTGGAGCCAGCAGTGGTTTGGGAGGGTCCACATTCAGCAAAGGCAGGTGACTAAAACTCCAACTGACAGCAATACAGTGCTCCACCAGCCCACACCCACCACCCATGATGACCGCACGTAAGTGCCCTGCCCACACATCAGACCTAGGACAGGATGCATCTATGTGATGGGTGTGTCAGCAACAGAGGTTTCATGAGGACACAGTCACAAGAGACTTCTCAGGCCCAGCAAATCCCTGCTGGAACTGGACAAATTACCAAAGGTATGTGGGTTGGTCAATATTTGGAAGATTTTCATGGAAAGCAAAAGTCTGTCCCTTGGCACAAGTTACCTGCCTGTGCTAAGTTTCCAGTTGCTGCTCCTCTACATGGCAACAGAAGGTCTCTGCAATGCTTTTAGAAATTAAAATCAAGTTAGGCTTTCTCTACCCCTGTTCCTTGACAGAACAGTTTCAAACAAAATTTTCCAAACCATATGGTCTGAGGCAGATGCCCACCACAGAGGGGAGGAGAGAGGAAAACCTATGGTGGTATTATGAATTCATCATAGGAAACAGAAACCAGCGTCTTACAGTGAAAATTGCCTAGTAAGCACATTAATGAATTTTACACTTCATTTAGGCACATCTAAGTGAATTAACAGACAGATTACTATTTTGGCAACAAATAATTTTTTACTGTGTCACGATAATTTTTATAAATAGCTGTACACTCAATCATTTCAATGCCAAAATATTTAAAATAAAACGAATTCTGATGTGCTTTGCAGCTAGAGAGGTTTCACTCTGGATAGCACTTAACCCTTCAATTTAAATACATCAAGTATTGCTTGGAGACCGCTATCTCAGTTAATTAGATTTTACAAAGTATAGTAAACATATGGAATAAAAAAAAAGAGTTGAGGAAAAGGGTTGGTGAATCAACATGGTGCATTTCTAAAGGCAATAGTGTTGTTTTTTTCCAAGCTGTAGCCTTGAGAAATTGAATTGAACCAGTTTCTCTAATGAACATTTAACTTGGCTTGATGCATTCATCAGACTTTTAGAAGTGAAACCATGTATACACAACAACAAAATAACTTTTGCATGGTATTTTTATATTAACACAGATTAAGAGATAGGAGAACAATTTTCTCTTCCCAAATCTTCCAGCATTTCATTTACTCTTTGTTCATCCTTAAGAACACAGAAATTTGAACTTCTAATGATAAATTACTTTAAAGACTACATCCTCCCCACCACATATCACTCCAACACATCCCCATCCCAGTATCAATTTTCCATTTCACCTAAGTCCCTCCATTTTTCCTTCAGCGCAGTATTTTCTTCACCTCTATATCATATTTCAGCAACCACCTCTAACTATACAAATATACTTTGTGTCCTCTTGCTTTTCCACCCTACTTATTTGTCCCTCCACTACCTTTCCTCACAGCTGGCAGTAAAGGTGCAGCATAAACTCTCTGCTTCGAAAGGCAACACACTTTTCAGAGGTGTTAAGACCTCAAGCCACCTCCTAGCCACCACTGAATGACCTCTGGATGGCCAGCTAGATGGCTACAATGTTGGTAAGCCACAGAAAGGGACCATGCAGCTTCTCAGCAACACAGTAAGTACAATAAATAGCCTTAAATAGTGCATCCATGGACCTCGTATAGTTCATGTCTGACTTGCTTAAAATCAATGATAATGACCCTAACGGGCCAAAGATTGTAAAATATAGTATAGGAAAAAATAGCGCCTCTGCTTCCAAACAACCAAGTGAGAAAGGCACATTAGCAGACTCTAAGAAAAAAGTTTAAAAAGAGACAGCAATTAATAAAAAAACCCAATCATGATTTATGCAAGATACTCAAGTCCTAACACAAGGCATAATAATAGCAAAAGTCAACTGCTCAGAGGGATATGGGATGTTAAATCTATGCTGGAAGAAGCCACAAGAGGGCTTCACAAGGGGACATACATTATTTACTTATTTTGTACTTGATGTGGTGGAAAATAGGGATCCTGAGAGTACCACTTCAGTCAGAAAGCCGATAGACAAGTACAGATTTTGCTCGGCAGAAGAGCAGACAGAAAAGCTTGCAATATAGCAAGTATGCTTCTAGTACCTCCACATTATTAATCTTCATCACCACCACTAGCACCTTCTTTCCCTCCTCTATTTAGTATCATTTTCACTACATCCACCTTACTGGAATGGGTGATACAATGATACTGAGTATATTTGAGATAACTATGGATTGCCCTGGGAAAACTTTAAATGCAAGTTTTCCACTGGAGGACAGGTGTAATTTTTCAAAAATGCTATGCTGCAAAGAGTGCAAAAGCGGAAGAATGAAGTGCAGCATTCCTCCCTTTGAAGGAGAAACTCCATCAGACTTGCTCACTTCAGTAATTAAGAATGTTATTTCCAATTCTGAGGAGAAAGCACAGCTCCAAGGCTTCCTTTGATCTTGTGTGATGACAATGAAGATCCATCAAGCTCTCTAAAGCCCATTGTTTTTTTTTTTTATTCTTCAAAGACTGTTTTCTTTCTCTGTTCTTGTATCTCTCTATGTGCAAAGGTGTTTATGTTGAGCTGCAAGACGGAACTAGAAAGCAAGTAAGGGTGTGACTGTTGGAGGATAAGGTGGTTCCTTGCATATGCTAATGCATACGGGCATTTGCTCAAAAATCACCTCACTGCCAGCCAGCTCGATGGGAGCTCAGAGACTGTAAAACTTTGAGACTTCGAGTCTCCAGTCCACACCCGTAATTCAGAGTTTCAGAGCAACTCTCATACCTTATTACTTTACACAAGAACTGAAAATATTCAGCACAATGAATCCCAGAAGAAAACTAGCTTTGGATGCAATGGCTTTGGTTATCATTTCAAGACTAACAAGTTTTAAGACAGCCTACTAAACTTCAAGATTTTGTAGCCAAATGCAAAATAAATTTAGATTTTAATCTTAGAAAGGCTGTTAATTTAACAACTAGAAATTGTGTCCATATAAAACCAGTAACTGTGACTCACTGTACCAGAACCCAGTCTCACAGTCTTCTTAAAAGAAACCAGAAGCGTTTTGTTGGCACAGAAAAAAGGTTCTCCAGAAAGGTTAATTATTTAATAGAGCAAGCCAAAGTCCTTTTATAAGACTTTTCCGGACTCATTCTCTATAATGTTCCCAAAGAAGAGAATACTTGCATCTCTGGCAGCTTGTCGACCTAGTATTTAAAAGTTCATGAGGCTGATAAGATCCCAGCCCCTGCTTCCAGAACTGCTTGCGGCTTTTAACCAATCCTCTAATGCAAAATGAGCACCCAAGTCACATAACTAGAGCTATGAAAATATCAATACAAATGGGGATGGGTGCTCACCCTTCAAGCCTAAGAACATCCACTCCTTGTCTTCCACCCTTTTGGGACCATTTGAGCAGACGTTCCCCTCCCTGCATGGTGCTCCAACTCAGGTAAGGAGAAGAGTGATGATCCTACCAAAACCAGCACAGGAGCTAGGGAGTGAACCAGAGATGGGAAACATGCACCAGGGAAACTGCCACATCCTAGGGACAAGTACTTGCTCATCTGCCTTCTCAAACCTTTCTTGGACAAAACAGCAGGCATTTTTTTCACCTTCCCATCCTAGGCGTTGCCAAATTTCTCTGCAGCACATCTGCATTGCACGGTAGTCTCACATAAGTCGCCACCTGTAATACTATTACTGTCAATAACCAGAATTTCTTCAGACAGCCATCCACATGAAGTGGGTATGGACTGCTCAGAGGATCAATCCCAAATCAGATGGAACCTCAGCATGACTGCCTCTGCCCTGGCTACAAATCCTCAGCAATTTAGAATAGGTTTCTTAAAGTACAGGCATCGGATCTCTAGTTGTACATTAAATGGAAGTGAATAACAACCTGTGTCTCACTGGCAGTGCAATTTAACACCACTGGCATGCACATCGTTTTAGCAGGCATTATTTTTGCAAGCATTCATACCAACATAAGATCAGGAATACAGGAGGCTAATGGTTATAGGCCTGAAACTAGCCTTCACTGAAATGTGAACTGAAATGCATTCTGCGAGCTCAAATATGCAGCAAGAAGGCCTTATCTTTTATAACACTGGACCCCATGAAGGACAGCATGAATATGAGATCATTGGTTTCTCACTGCCTCAAGTCGGGGATGCCTCTGTGGTGAGTCAAAGTCCCAAAACACGTCAGAGGTGGAAAAGGAAATTAGTAAACCCATAACCACATAATCTTAACAGCATAGCACTAATCCTTTTTTTGTCCCTACAGAAATAAGGTACAAACATGGGACAAAACCAAAAAAGAACCAAAACAGAAAGAGTCAAAAGGTGAGCACTCAAAATTAAATGAAGTCAGAACTGGAGCTTTCAGTCTGTCTCAAACACGTACCTCCTGCACGCTTTTTGGTAATGCAATCTGTAGTTATCAGAACAAGAAAGTCTCTCCTTGATCCCTAAACTTTTGCCTTAATCAGTGTCTAGCTGCTCCAAAACTAATCAGCAAATAAAACGGGCACTGATAGTTTCAAAGCAAATTCCAGCATTCTGCAGACAAAACAAACAGTACTGGCACAGTAAAAAGGCTGCTAGAGAAGGGACACGTGAACAAGTTTCAAAGTTGCCCAAGTGTTTAACACTGACTTCACTGTACATGTTATATTTTTATAACCAAAACTGTATAACCATGAGAAATATTGCAGGACTTAAAAATCACAATTTCTATACTCATTTGGATAGTTACATGTGATCCCACCATATCCCACCCACTAGCATAAATATTCCTATTCAAAAGGATGGAGAAGAAGCAATATAAATAACCCTACACATAGTACTGGCTTTTCACACCGAGCAGTTCTGCACATAAAGCTACAGCCTGTACATGGCTGACCTGCAAAATCTAACCATTTATCTCACTTAAAAGTATTCAAGCTATTCTGGGTGCTTACAACTGTCCTATTTATATAACTCTACATCTGTTTCATTTATTAAAAAAAAAAAAGCTCTGAAACATCGACATTGAGAAAAATATAGAAGATACATTTTCTCTTTGGGTACTTGGAACATAATAATCTCTTGTAGTAAATTAGCATACTGTGTCAGGAAACAGTAGCTTCTACTATTGTTTTGAATCCAAACAATAAGACCAAACCCAACAAAATTAGATCTATGTTTTGGGTTTTTTTTTTCAATTCTGCTAGTAGTTAGTAAAGAACTATGTTCAGAAGTCTAATCATTCAGAATTTGAGACTTAACAGATATGAGAGTTCACAACAGAAACGTCTGAAAATGATCCTTCACATTTTGTAGTAGTCACAGACTTGTTGTAGGTCTCTGGAATCGTTAAGGTTGGAAAAGACCTCAAAGATCATGCAAACTAGTGAAAGAAGGGACTTGGGTGTAAAAGCAGAGACTCCCTAGATTTGTCCCAATGATATCTTAGAATAGCTCATGTCTATCAATGCATGACACTACTCCAGCCTTCCTACAGCTGCAGTGTGAATTTATTTGGTAGAACTTCCAAGTAACTTCCTCACATAAATAAAAATACAAGAGGAAAAAGAAACAATACAAACTAACTGGAGATATACAAG
>VXBZ01001796.1:73146-118130 GCA_013399135.1 Heliornis fulica | reverse complement strand
TTTACATAGTCTTCAAGGCAGCCAGATGGAAAAATAGTATTGATTTCTTGTCTGACCCCCAGCAATTCGTCACTTTGATCTAGTGAGCTAAAAAGGCAGACACCCCTACCTGTGGTTAAATACGGCTGTCTGTGGCCTCCTCAATGGAGGAGGAGAGTAGTTAGGCTGGGATCATGTACTGGCAAAGACCAACTACCAAAACGAAAGCACCCCTGGAGCTGGTCACTATCGGGAAAACCCCAACCAGGACAGATCCCAGTAGTAGCAGAGAGGAGACACCTCTTCTCCACGTGCCCTGATCATCAGAATGCCTGTGTAGAAGTACAGACGCTGTACTTCTGAGAACGCTTGTTAAAGCTTCCCACATTGTTTGGGGTTTTTGTTTTGCTAAACGTTAATGAAATTTACTGTAGATTACAGCTGAGAAAATGAAGATAGAAACAAGGATAAGAAGTCAGAACAAAGCTAAATTTAGGTATAGTTACCTGATATTTTAGATAACTGGTGAGTCATTTGAGTACTTGCACTAGAATGAAAGCATTTGAAAATTAAAGGCCGCTGGTGCACAACCTGTAAAAGAATGGGAGACGACCTTACGCACGTATCAAGGCTACATCTCACAGACACTTTCTTCCTCCACCCTCTTCCCCAACATTACCTGTATTTTATATTATGAGATTAACCTATTTTGCTCTTTGTATAAAGAGTTTGGGCTTGGTCGTTTTGGGTTTTTTTTTAAACATAAGGTGTGCCATTAATTTGAAGAGATTCAAAATATTAAGCTAACAAGATACAAAGCGATAATTTAGAACTCTATAATAATATACATTTTTTTCTTCTCTCCTTAACACTGAAGTTTAAAACACTGACTGACCAAAATAGGTGAGTGCAGTAAGTTAACATACCCATATGCAATTATTTGAGAAAATGTGATCTAATACTTGTAATGTAAAATTATCTGGCAATCTTACTTACAAAGTAAAGAAGACAAAGATATCATTCAGATGACTCAACATTTTCATTACAGGCTGCTTATCACAGTGAAAAGTCAAATGAATGAGCATTGCAAAATATTATGTTTCTTATAGGAATAAGTAATCAAGTTGTAACTCTGAAGAGTCACAAAGGATGGTATACGTACACTTACTCAGTTCTTCAAACCTGTCTGCTGTTAATAGTAGAGCAGAGAAGGCAACATGACAAATAGAAAGCTCTACAAGATACAAAACCTACTAGAATAATCTACAGATAACAGAACATTTCATTCGGAGTTGATGCAAATATATCAAGCTTGGAAATAGGAATGATTACGCTTTCATGACAAGCAATTCTGGATAGAGATAACTTAAATCACACTGAAACGACTAATTTGTGACTGAAATAGTGTAATTTGCTCAAGCAGTCCACCATAGTGCAGTCATGGAGTACTGTTTATAAGACACATGAAAAAAACCCCTCACCCCTCTGAAAATTTACAGCACCTAACCTAATATAAATTAGGAGTTGTGGCTGTAACAGGCAGCAGTAATAAAAAAGACAGAGTCAATCTTTGAATCTTCTCTACCCTACCCCAAGATTATTAAACATATCTATACATAAACAGAGCTCTTTCTGGAAAAGACCTTATAGATCAGAAAACTATTTTGAATATACTGACATGTACAAACCAGGGAAGGCTGATCTATCTACCAGATTGTGCACTCATCTAGCATAAATATTTATGCTTATTAAGTCTATTCAGAACCCAATTATTAAGAAGTCTATGAATAGGTGGGGTTAACAAGCTGTTCTCATGACATGGTGCCATAGTAGGTAGGGCAGCCCAAAGACAATGGTGAAAGAAATGAAATCAGCTATGAAAGAGTTCACTGAAAAACTATTCTCTATTCTTTGCACATTTCAGACCTATCAATAAATCACAGAGCCTAGCACTAGTTATTCTGGAAAAATTAAGTAGGGATCCTTCTCATTCAACAGAAACTCTAAGAAACAGGCCTGAGTGGAATTATTTCATTTTATCACATAGAAGGTATTTCTGCATTACCTACCATGATAACCACCATGCCATCAGGTACCTCATGAAAGTAGAAGTTCTGTCTTGAAAAGTTACATTTGTTGGAGTGGTGCAATTTGTGGTAGGCTGGAAGACAGTCCCAGAACTGGCAACCACACTGGTAAAGTTTCAGGGGAACTGAAGTCCTCACTGGAGGCTCAGTCCTCACTTAAGGCTCACCACGTTGCAAGTAAAGAGAGCTCCTTCCCTCCACAAATTTCTTCTTTCAGTGCAGGAAACACAGCCTCTGCCTTCTGAACAGCTCAGTGTTCCATATCACTACTGGCCAGCACTAATTAGGGTTAAGTGAAACATCCACAGTAGGCACTTAATGCTAAAGATTAGCAGTCAATTGATTAATGCAACCTACTGGCCCCATTTTGTACAAAAAGTCCCTTATGAAAACGTATCTTGCAGATGCAGGAGGAGGGTTGTGCCACCCTAATGCCTTAACTCTGTAAACTTTCCCCACTTTAGACAGGACCCCAAAAAATTGTGGGTTGAACAAAAATTAGATTCACCTCAGGAATTAAATTCCCATATAACAGAGAGAAGACGCAATGTTATCGGAACAGAGAAAACTATTTCTGTCCATGTTTTGGAATATCCCTCAAAATTTAAAATTAGTATTCCTTTTAAAAATTTCACTAAGTCTAGAATTTGTTGGTGGCTTTCACAGCTCTTTCGGAGAAGTAATAAAATCACATACCTACTATTCTGACAGTGTACTTCCGGCAATTAGCATAGCCGAAAATTTCACCAACTCTGAAAACGCATCCACTAAATAAACAGCAGGAAAAGCTAGTTCATTTAATAACTAAAGGTGGTTCTGTGCTTCTCCTAGGAGAATAAATGTTACAGTTGTCACAGTTGAAAGAAAAGCTTCCAAAAGAACACAGCTTGTAACGTGCCCTGAGTCATTCCTGCATATCAACATCAACTAGTAGGTGGGAGCTTATCAAACTGTTCATTGTTGGGGTGGTTTGTTGGATTCTGTTTGCTTGGGTTTGGGGGTTTTTGTGTGTTTGGTTAGTTGGTTTGTTTTGGGAGTTTTTGATTTTTTTATTGGAGGGAGGGTGTTTTGGCTTTTTTTGTTTTGGTTTGGTTTGGTTTAAAAGCTTACCTGTAAGAAAAACAAAACAACTTGCAATCAGGAGGAAAAGGGCAATCCACACACCTCTGCCCCTCAAATCATCTTAACAGTTGAACTTGATGACCTTAAAGGTCTCTTCCAACGAAAACAATTCCATTATCTCCTCTAGAGAAACACTGCAGAAATCCACATTGACATGAGATGCTGCAAAACCCACAAAACTCCTTCATGTATTTTCACAGCTTCCAGCACTGAGTATCCAGAGACCGCTGGGAGACACAGGATGGCTCCAGACAGGGACCACAAGGGTCACAACAATGAGTACTTCACAGGACACTACTCCAGTCGATGTGAATGAATGCAGCTCTTACCTACAGCAGGCAGCCATACAAAACACTGACTCGATCCCTGGACACTCACTTAGGTGCTTGAAGACTTTCCCTCCCATCACCACTTTCTTCACCACCTTGGTTTGGAGAGTAGTGCAGGGTTGGACCTGACTGCTTTTTTGTCCCAATGAACACTAATCTCTTTTTCACTAGGTCTGAACTCAGAGGTGAGATGATGGAAAAGGCTGACTGCAATTTAATCCTCCTAGCACTGTAGGGCATTATCAGGTATGAAAGTCACATACAATGCAGGCAAAACAGTGCTGGCAAAGACAATTTATCATTCTGCAGTTGAGGAATGTCACGTGTATATTCTCTGAGAAAACACAAAGCACTTAAAAATACAGAAACTGAAGCCCAGAAATATCTGGGGAAGAAGCAAGAAATGGTAATCTAATGTTTACAAAAGTTTATGTAAATTGGACACAAGTTTGAGATTTAAAACGGGCAGAGTTCCCTGGATATCACTTCATGGCATTAAGACTTCCTAGTTACTTTAGTAGTACAATTGTATACAGTTATACATAGAGATACAAATGTCTTCATACTATTCACTCATCTCAGAATCACAGGAAGTTTTGCAGTCTTCTTAATTCCCACCATCAACTTCAGATGTAGCTGACCAATACCACAAAAATATGGCTGTGTCTGAAATACTCCGAAAAGTGTACAATGAGTAGACACCAAACAAAAATCAGGCAATTAGTAGTGAAAGAAGGATGTACCTTACAAGATCTTGTCCCTTCACCCTGCTTCTTGCAACTCTCCATTTCCTTGCCCGCTGACCTAGAAAGGACTAGGAAAGACTAGGAACGAAGGACTGACCATCACCAGGAAGGATTGCCAATTTTGTCTCATTCTTTACTTATTAAAAATGCTCTGACAGACTTCCTCATCTCACCACTTCACCCACAAGTCCTCCACAGGCCCATATCCCTCTTCTTTTATGGCCTTTCTTCAACACTAACCACACCATAGAGCCACAAATCAGAGACATTCACCTCCCTCAACTATTTTACTTCCACATGCTATCCGAGTCTGACCACCTCTCTCCAATAGTGGAGCCAGTTATAGCCTCTAATGGTCTCTCCTGAGAAAGTTTCAGTGTCCCTCCTTGCTTCCCATGACAACCCTCACCATTACAGGGCTCTACTCCCACCTCTCCTGTCCCATGCTTGCTCCCTTCTTCCAAGACTCCCCTCATTGTCCTGAGGGGAAAACTGCTCCAGCCCTCTCACCGACTCAAATCCCTTCACTAAGCAGCTGGCAGACATGGTTCAGTCATTCTGCTAAGCAGCACAGCAACTTTTGCCACCAGCCACTTTCCACCACCACTTTCCCTTTTCCAGGGCAATGTCTTTTCTCTGCTGGCCTCCTGTCTACACCACCATCTTCACCATGGACAACTGTTCTCCTCCTACCTGAGAGCCACTAAATAGGGATATTGGATAAATTCTGCATTAGGTATAATAATGCAAGCCTAAAGAACAGCAAGATCTTCATTCTCACCTCAGATGTACAGTTTTAGAACAAATTTTGAAGAGAAAAATAATGAAGGACAAATCTGAAAAACAGGACACACTGCAACATACATCTGCCACGAGCATATTGGGCTGGACTAGTCCAGCATCTTTCTTAGCACTGATTCTTCTATTTAACAGTAGTGCATATATTTAATCTCCACAGTCTAAGAGTAAAAATTGGAGTAGCTGAAACAGAAGGAATGAAGTGCAAGTTCAGTAAACAAAAACTGCCCTAAGTGGCAAACATCAGCTGGAAATAAGAATAAAGATCACATGCATGTCAGTTGCAACTATGAGCTGCTGTTATGAAGTCATTTGGGATGAAAGTCCTGGACAAAGGCTACCCCAGGAAAAGAAAAAACTTACTGTGAATTATGAACTTTAACCTCAAGTTGCACAACCATTTCCACTAAGAAACAGAATTAAAAGAATGGCAGGGCATTTAAATCACTTGAAGACAGAAATACACTAAGAATTTAAATCCACGGTTTCCACCACTCCAGTACCTCAGCAGAGACACTACTCCAGCAGACAATCAAGATGAGAACTTGGACCTTTCAGAGGCACACACTCAGTGAGTACCATATTTTCAAGAAAACAGTTTATTCACCAACATTTCTCTTTCACACCAGCAGGGACACAACTGTTCAAATACAGATTGAAGGAAACAACTGCTCCCTTTGAAGAATGAGATTTCTACAGCTCAGAGAAAACAGACATCAAGACCCATCTGGACACCTACCTGTGTGACCTAGGGAACCTGACTTGGCAGGGCGATTGGACTCGATCTCTGGAGGGATCCCTTCCAACCCCTACAATTCTGTGTGATTCTATCACAAATAACATATCACTCAGCATTATCAGTAAGGTGAGTAAACGCCAATGAATGAATTCTTCCATCAGTAAGATGTACCATAGGAGTACAGACTCTTTTTTTTACCAGCTAGCAGAGCTCAGTACAGCGTAAGAAAAGTTAGTGCCAGTAGAGGGAAGCAGTTGCTCTCCAGGACATGCATATCCACCTTCCCCGATGCACAGTAGGAAGCCAACAAGTTTGTTTTTGTGGAAGTGAACTCAACCCTCAGCCATTGTGTAAGTGTGGCTTTAAATCAAGCTGTAATTAGATTTTGCTGTATTTAACAAAAACCCTCTTGTCGCTCCTCTTTTCCAGCGCTAGACAGGAAATAAATGTATTTGTATACGAAAAAAGGGAAAAAAGTTTATTCCTCTTCCCAGAGCATGCCCTGGCACCCATGCAAAAGCAAGCACAAAACACAAAACAATAAGCTTACGGGACACTCAATCTTCACATAACACAGGAACACAAAGATCTCACAGCTGGCCCGCTGGTTAATGTCACCTCACTTTTATCAATATTCTGCTTCCCCACATTAACCTTATTAAAAGCTACTGACAGTCCAACTTGGAGTCTAGCTTTTCTTCATAAATTTAATTTACTTGGCACAAAACACAAGTGGAAATCTTCCATTAAAGACTCGGGAAAGCCAATTCTGCCACGTATTCATTTTAGGACGGATCTTTTCTTTCCCTTTTATTTTACCTATTACAGTCACAGCAATTACTTTCTTAACCCAATAGTTTTATCCCTTCCCCTCAGCCTTTGCACAGACTGGTACACCTAAAATAAAGCTCTGTGTGTTGTCTTCATATTTGCAGGTTTTATTTTGTGGAAGTTCTTTACAGACTAAAATGCCTATTTCCACTCTACTTTACACTGCCCAAGGAGAAACCTCAATTTGAGTCCGCTCAGAGTAATAAAGTTTTGATTGTATTTTGACTCCAAAGCTTACAAAGAACTTTATGGTGGTGGTAACAACAGTGGATACAATGGGAAACTGGTGCAAGAGGACATGCCCAAAGCCAACACACAGAGTTAGCTGCTGATAGGGAACAAAAAGTTTCTGCTCTTAATCTAGACCACCTTCCCAGTGAGTCAAAACCCACTGATAGCTATCTGGTCTTACAGAAGCTTCAGATTCTTTAGAAGAAAGGACAAGAGACCAAGCTCTAATTACTTACATGCATGCAAGTCATTGCTTTGGAGTCATTAAGTTATTTACAGAAGTCACTCATTTTCAGGAGAGTCTGAAATGGGTGCCTTTTCAAAACCAGTTTACTTCAACAACATATGCTCTGATACTCTAACTCCCTACAATCTTCTATTATGTGGCAAGTTTTAAGAAACATAATGCTGGTTTAGACAACTCAGAAGATAACCTCATTTTGAAGTCAGTTTGCAGTTGAACCTCCAAATGGAAAAGATGGGAGTAAATTATCATCCTACACCTATAGGAGAATTCTTACTTTTAATTTTTTTTTTAATTGGCCATGTGGTGGGCTGACCCAGGCTGGAGGCCAGGTGTCCCACTGTCTCTCCCCTCCTTAGCTAGGCAGGGGAGTGAAAATATAATGAAAGGCTCTTGGTTCGAGATAAAGACAGTGAGAACACTCAGTAATTACTGTCAGGAGAAAAACAGACTCAATTTGTAGAAAATTAGTTTGTTACCAGTGTGGGATAATGAGGAGTAAAGCCAAATCTTAATCTCCACACCCCTCCTTTCTTCCCAGGCTTAATTTCATTCCTGAGTTTTTCTCTACCTCCTCCCTCCTGAGCAGTACAGTGGAAAAGGGAATGGGGGTTGTGGTCAGTTCATCACACATTGTCTCTGCTGCTCCTTCCTCCTCAGGGGCAGGACTCCTCACACCCTTCCCCTGCTCCAGCATGGGGTCCCTCCCACAGGAGATAGTCCTCCATCACCTTCTCCAACACGAGTCTTTCCCACAGGCTGCATTTCTTCATGCTCCAGCATGGGTCCCCAACAGGATGCAGACCTTTAGGACCAGATCAGTGTGGGTCCTCCACAGGGTCACAAGTCCTGCCAAACTTGCTCCAGCCTGGGCTCCTCCCTCCCTGGGTTCACATGTCCTACTATGAGCTTGCTTCTGCACAGGCTTCCCAAAGGGTCATAGGAACTACTACCACTGCTGATGGGCTCAGCCTTGGTCATTTGCTGGTCTGTCAATGCCAGCAGGCATTGGCTCTGTCAGACATGGGGGAAGCTTCTAGCAGCTTCACATAGAAGCCATCCCTGCAGACTTCACAAGCCCAATACAAGCATTGCTGGCTCTTCCTTAAGGAGGTATAGTGAAGTTTGATTCGGTACTGATACAAAATGGCAATTAAAAAATTCTTATTATGTGCGGAGTTCCTGCTTCTGAAACTGTAAGTTTACATATATATATATTTATATTTCTATATATAAAGCACCTATCACCATACTGATAAACATTCTTTGTGACCACGCTGATGGCAAGGGTAAGAACAAGACTCAGCCTATTAATGTTTCAGCACTGCTTCTTCCAACTGNCCCACAGGAGATAGTCCTCCATCACCTTCTCCAACACGAGTCTTTCCCACAGGCTGCATTTCTTCATGCTCCAGCATGGGTCCCCAACAGGATGCAGACCTTTAGGACCAGATCAGTGTGGGTCCTCCACAGGGTCACAAGTCCTGCCAAACTTGCTCCAGCCTGGGCTCCTCCCTCCCTGGGTTCACATGTCCTACTATGAGCTTGCTTCTGCACAGGCTTCCCAAAGGGTCATAGGAACTACTANTAAAAAAAAAAAAACTTCTACCTTTGCCATGACCAAAGAGACTATAGGAACACTTTTGTTTTGCTTACCTCCTTCAACCCATATAAAACAAGATCTTCACCCTGAAGTCATTCACAGCACACACAACCATCCCACCTCTGAAGTCTGGAAATTGGTGCAATACAGTGCCACAATCCATAACTGTGCAAAACATGAATACTACTGTCTAACCAAGCCAAAAACTNGGGGAAGCTTCTAGCAGCTTCACATAGAAGCCATCCCTGCAGACTTCACAAGCCCAATACAAGCATTGCTGGCTCTTCCTTAAGGAGGTATAGTGAAGTTTGATTCGGTACTGATACAAAATGGCAATTAAAAAATTCTTATTATGTGCGGAGTTCCTGCTTCTGAAACTGTAAGTTTACATATATATATATTTATATTTCTATATATAAAGCACCTATCACCATACTGATAAACATCCTTTGTGCCCACGCTGATGGCAAGGGTAAGAACAAGACTCAGCCTATTAATGTTTCAGCACTGCTTCTTCCAACTGATTCCAACAAAAAAAAAAAAAAGCCACAAGACTTTGCTGTAACTTGTAGTTTCAGAAACTCAAAAAGTATTCAACAACTTAATTCTTGCTGTACCTCTACTAATACAAAAAAGTAAAATTTTCAATATCCCGGATAAAAAAAAAAAAAACTTCTACCTTTGCCATGACCAAAGAGACTATAGGAACACTTTTGTTTTGCTTACCTCCTTCAACCCATATAAAACAAGATCTTCACCCTGAAGTCATTCACAGCACACACAACCATCCCACCTCTGAAGTCTGGAAATTGGTGCAATACAGTGCCACAATCCATAACTGTGCAAAACATGAATACTACTGTCTAACCAAGCCAAAAACTCAAGGAAGGGGAAAAAAAAAAAAAAAAGGGGGGGGGAGGCAGGCGCATGGCCTAAGGTATGTAGCGAACGGCATGGTGCCATAGCCAGGAAAGGAAAGCTTCTACACCAAACTCCTGAAGCGGAAGCATACAATAGGATTAACCTTATCTAAGTTTCTTAACATTGAGACTGCATCCTCCTGCAGCATTAAAGCAGGACTCGGACTCCAAATAAATAAGAGTCATTCTTAAAATAAAGTAGCAATAGCTATGTTTGGTAGAGCTGGAACCACGAGGACAACACAAACAGCCAAAACAGTTTATCCAGGTTTGACTCAAGAGGAACAACTACATTTCAGGCTAGATAAAAATAGGAGGCAACATACTCAAAGAAGCTTCAAGACTACCATTTTTAGATCATGCCCTGTACTTTTTCCTGCTTTTCAATTCACATGTAGCAAGGTCAGATCACCAAGTGGCTTTCACTGTGGCATTTTAGTTCAGACTATTCTCTACATTGTAATTAGCACCGTTCTTCTAATCACTGGCATACCATTTTGGTAGTCTGAGAATGTTATTTGTGTTTATTTCTGAGCAGCTTTTTTTAATCCCTTCAAAATGCCAGCATCCTAAGTGTAGCTATCTCATGCTCCATGAACTTTAGTGCCAATGCTGTGTTTCTTTTCTTAACAACTTCATTACAATGTTTATACAGGAGTATAGTGCTAGTACTGTAACTGTGCAAATCAAATATGCTGTAGGAAATGTAAGCTTTATTCAAAGAGTAGCTTTAGAAGTGTGTATGGCATACTGCAGCCTGGACTGCCAATGCTAGCATAGGGGGAAAAGGCAAAATGAAAATTAAATGACAGACCTATCACACTAACAAGAGCTTCAGAACAGTCAAACTGAAAACTAATGGGCCAAACATTGCCAAAATGCATCAACCTGTTTGTTAAAGTCAGCTGCATTTTAGTTACAGACAGTCTGAGCGAGAATTGTTGAATACTGGAGAATTCTCACAACAAAACAAAACAACACCCCCCACACACAACCAAAACACCACCAAAAAAAAAAGGGGGGGGGGAGGAGAAATAGGTAGAAACATGACCCCCTTTCTGAAGGTTTGTGTGCAGTTATAATACCCTTCCCTTGAAAAGGTAGCAGGGGACAGTACCTCCAGTAATTTGATATTCTGCAACACAAGCCATAAAAATTAGTAAAATAGCAGCCAAGGAGAAATTTATGACTGTACAAATACTAAAGATCCAGATTTGTTACTGTGACTATGTGATGTTAAAGCTGAAGCATTTTTTCCGTCTTCAGGAAGTATTTCAGAAAATAAATTTAAGTTGTTCAAAATTTCTTGGTAATAGCTAATATCTTAAGTCTCTATTATGTCTAACTTTGCAGCTACAGGATTAAGCTGTTTATAAGAAATATAATAATTACACTGTCACTGTAAAATCACCCATATTACTATCGAAAATAATTCTGTAGCAGAATGTACATTCAGTGTATCTTAAAAACCCAGTATTTGTACTGTGAATAAAACTATTCAGGAGTTTGAAAATTTACAATATTGAACCAAATAATGTCTGAAACTACACTGAAATTAAGGCCTGCACAGCTGATGTTGCCACTGTTTTTCTGCCAAATAAGCAAAATCACGAATAATTTTAATTTGGTTTTGCAAACTTCTCTATCAAATCTCACATGGTAGCCTCTTCAAAGAAATTGCTGCAGCCATCAGCAACAATGCTCTCCGTCTTAATTGCAGCTGTATCCTTTAAAAAAAAAAAATCAAAAAAAAAAATCATCAAACCAACCTTCGAATCCAGACTCCCATAAAACTCAAATCCCCATATTCCTCTTCACCAACCCACAGCATCCTGAACTACCCCTGCAAAAAGGGCCTCAATTCCTTTACAGCACTTTCTAAAGCTGTTTATTCACCGTGAGATTGTTCAGCATATGAAAGAGAACAATGATTAGTAGATAAAGAAACCTGGATCAAAGTACTTTAGAAACTGAAGTAGATATTTATTTATTTATTTTTAAAGATTTACTTCTGGCAGGCTAGTGGGCAAGTATCAAGTCATGATTTCCCTTCTGGTTATGTAAGTTAGCATAACCAGCACGCAGACCACCAGTTAGCAACTCCAAAGGAAATACTACACTTCATGGAGAAGCATCAGAGATCCCATCCTAAGGGCTGTTTCAGAAAAGAATTTCTGCTAGGATTAAAGTCCTTCAGCAATACTGATATTCCATTATGGAAGAAAATAAGGAGAGAAACACCAACAGCCTCTTATAGTAGAGAGTTTAAATAACGTCAAAACTATTAGTGGGGTCAGATGGGAATAAGAGAGAAGTTGGCTATTATATATTTCCACTGTCGGCTTCGGTTCTTCAGGGAAAATATAGTTCTATTTTTAAAAAAATTATTTTATTTTTACCGAGTCATAACACTGTTGCATTTTACCTCATTTAGCAGGAGAAAATGGAAGCACATTTATTATTCAGAGCTGCTTCTGTAGAAAGTGGAAAATCATTATGCCAGCCCTTAACACTCCTGTTGAATGAAGAAGGCCTGTTTCTAGTTTTGCCTTCTTTGTTTGGGTTTTTTTTTGGGGGGAGCAGGAAACAAAGATTCCACTGAAAGGCACACATGGCATATACACAGTTTCTGTCAATATCACTGCCACAGAGCTAAGGTCTTTTATTCAGAAAATGCAAAAAATAACAATTTGAGGAAAAAAAAAAATTACACAAGCAGACTGAACTTCCTATTTTGAAATTCCAATCTAGTATTAGCGGCAATAAGGCAGCAAAAAGGCACGAATAAAACCGAACACCGTAATATCTCAGAGATACAGCAATGCCCGAACAAATCAAAATCATCAGTTTTGGTTCACTGTACAGAAGTTTGTATTTGAATGCAGCTGGATTGCAGTCAACTAGCCAGCTCCCAGAGCAGCACCTTCAAGCTGTATTGATTTCTATAGAAGAAATGCACCGTAAATCTGCTTGAGCAGCACTGCGTCATTCTTTTGGTTGGCTTGAAGCAGCAAATTAAATGTTTTCCATTAGTACGGTAAAGAAGCTATACAATTTTGTTTTTATTTCAAATGCAGTCTTAAGTTACGGAACACTTTAGCTAACTCTGCGGTAAGGACTACATGTTTCACATTTGTAAAGCCAGCAATTCAAGCTGATGTGAAACCAGATGTGTACGCTGCACAGTTCCCAGGGCCGAGCAATTTACTTTTTTTTTGAGTTGCTGTCAACTAAAAAGAAAAAAAGAAAAAACTGCTTTTCAGAGTAAATAGAATACACTGTAGCAAAAAATACCATGTTCTTGTGGGGAAGAGAGAGGAGGGGGGAGATCGAAGTGGGTGGGAGCAGAAAAAAACTTGAGGGGAATAAAACCCACACAGAACAGCGTATGAGCAATGCTGTACAAAGAACAGCACAGTTCTGAGAAGCAATAAGCATAACATTACTGGAGGTAACAAGAACTCCTTGATCAATTATTCATGCAATTTACAACAACATATACAGCTGCATCAATGAAAAAAAAATCTAGGACAAATATAAAATCTGCAGAGCTATGAAGTGCCCTTGATTTTCACCAGAACATTTGGCTGTCTGACATCATGTGTTTCTGGTTAACACACTCCTCCAACAAGGNGAGAAAGACACAGAACAAACTGCCTTGCTGGAACCAGTGACAGCATTTAAGGCTGCATTTCAATCCTGAACACTGTGCACCACCAAACACTGACAGTACCTAACGCTTCTGTACAGGAGTCCTAAACACCACCTGATAAGCATGCACTCCATGGGATTATGCAAATAACCTTCTATGAAATCTTTACTCTCTCAGTATGCAAAATTGTACTTTCCAAATAACATACAAAAGAAATACTCTATTTTTTTTAAGTGTATGGTTATCTCAACTTTTATCATCTCATGTACTCCTAAGGTAAATGTAACCAAGGATGGCAGAAAGCAGAGACATTATTTCTGGGTTGTTTCTTTCCTCCAGCTTGAAATCACCATTTAATCATCATCATCAGGTTTTCTGCTCTGCTAAGATTTAAATTCAGTAACCTCAGTTGTTCAAGATAACCTTGCTAGTGTCTTGCTAGGGAAAACACAACTGAAACTGAATTCAAAGTGAGAAGCAGAGAGAAAGCGATGAGTGGGCCTAAGCATGCTTGGTGGTCTTACTTCCAAGCATGTAGAACAAATAAATCCTAATGGAAGTTTATAGTATGAAACACTGACCATGTTAATGGGAAAACTCATGCCAGTTTTGATTTGACTCTACTAAGGTTAGGACAATGAACTTTAGTCTATTCTGGAGCCCTAATTACAGTCTAAATTAGAAAGATCGATAAAGGATTAACAAGAAAAATCTACAATTCTCCTCTGACAAATCAAGACGTATTTCTCTAAGAAACCTTCCAACAATGAATTTAACACCTTGCAACATCTATTTTTAAAAATGTGTAAGTTGGCAGACGTTTAGGAAGACCTACACTTAATCTTGAAGAAAACTGTGGAAAATGTTTCCACTACTACCCACTTTTTCAGCCAACTCTCTACACAAAGTTCAATTAATCTTGTCATTATGAGGGAAAGATTCTGCATATATCATCACTTCATTCAAAATCCTGGCTACCTAACAAGACCATAGTATAGTCAAATCGCCTGAGTCTGTACTGCTGATAGGTTCAACAAAGTTCTTTGGGTCGTATTTCTTTTTCAGCCATCAGCATTTGTCCTTGACAAGCAAGAATGAGTTCTGGATGACCAGACCAAGAAATAATTATAGTGCTGGTAAACAGAAAATCATCGCAGCCAAACCTCATTCTCCTCCCATTGTTGAAGACATTCGAGAGTGTTTCCATATTTTTTGTGGTCACCCTAAGCAAGCTCTGAACACGCAATTAAAGCAAGATATGGTTCTAAAAACAGCATGCTGTAGAGCTCTGAAACAGCCTGTTCCCTTGTCAACAAAAGACTGCAGATATATCTTCCTAATAATATAAGGAGCTACTTCTGGCTCTAACCTGCAACGCACTATGTTGGGTTTTTTGCCCCTGCAACCTCCAGCTCAGCATTTGCCATGACAACATTTGTACCAGGTAGCAAGCAGCAGTAAACACAAAAGATGGCGAAAGCTCAGAGATGCATCTGTGTTTATTTAGAAAGAAATCCTTATTTTGAAAACTGAATCAGCCACTTTCCTTTGCTTAAAAAAAAAAAATAATCTGCTTACCTTGATGAAAGATTTCAGAGCTCCTGCGAAGGCTGCCTGGCCTGTCTGGAGGTCTTCCTCTTTAGCAGAGGTCTCCAGACTGAGGCAGGTCTCTTCACCATGGAAGTTCCAGAGGCTCCTTGCAGCAGTGCCTGGAGACACAGACATGGGGAAGACATTTAGCTGCACTGTCCTGTGTCAAATCCACAGTTTTAGGACTAGCAACAAGCTTCCTTTTAGGCTGACTCTTTTGGCTTAAACAGCCAAAGTTTCAGAAATCAGAAATGTGTATCTTGTTTTAGAGACTGAAAGCCTGCAAAGAGTTGGCAAGTGATACCAAATAAGCACTCTGTCAGTGTAGTTCGTCAGTAGATGTACTCTAGATGTTCTCTAGCATTTATATCGCTAGTCCTAACAGCATAGTCTCCAAGCTCTAAATTTAACAGGTGACCTACAGGTATCAATTCTGANCATGCTTCAGGAATGCTCTAGAGCAAAGAGCAGAAGCAGAGAGTGAGATACCACCTTCTCAGGAGAGCCAGAGTGCTGGGCCACTGCAGGTGAGAAACTCACTCCATAAGCCACCTTACCTGGCAGTCTATGACCTCCATCCAGCTGACAAATCAACCCTTATTGAATGCACACTCCAGAACGCTATCTTTTGCTCAAAAAAAAAAAATTCAAAATAAAAATCCTTAAACTCCACCATCAGAAGGGAAGAGTAAAAAAATACCTGCCATCTCTAAAAGCAAGATGCCGTCATCACAGCTTTTTGACATGCAAAACAGCTATACAGAATTCAGTGGGTTACAAGAGGTGACTTAACTCCCTGTTTGGGCTGATGTTCTTTTTCTCAACATACCACCTGAGGTAAGATCAGCTCTAACGATGCTACTCAAAAAAGAAAAGCAATCAGATACCCGAGATTTGTGGGGTTTGGTTTTATTTGACAATATGCAGTCAAGTTCCCTGGCATCCAAGCAGATGGCACAGCAGCTTCTTTTAAGCAAACATTTCTGAGCAGTTTCAAATTATTAATTTTCTAATCAGTTATTCACTCTGGAAAAAGGACTGCAATTAGGTTACAGACAATGAGATGAAACACAGGGTTCCTCAACAAATCTCAAAAATACTGAGATTTAAGAACAGATTGAAGTTAACAGATGTTTCGTACAGTCAATACGCCAAACAGGCAGCACTACGTGTCAGATATCAATTAGGTTGTGTTTCCCCACTCCCAATATTAAGGTAGCCTGAGTTTGGGTCTTGACACTAGTACACCTGAGGGTTCATTTGGAGAGGCAGGGTGGTGTGTGTAGATAGAGCTTCATCTTGCAAACTGGCTGCCTCCTAAACAGCAGTACAACAGAAATGAGCAACGATGGAGTGACCTTGGAGACAGGTGGGCACCTTCATGTAAGCAACCTTTCACATAAATCAGAAAAAAGTAACAATGAAGGCAGAAGCATTATTTGGTGTGATGTAGCACTACAGCTACTCAGTTATAATGGGACTGCTGCAATACTTCTGGTATTTGGTAAAAGAAAAGAATAAACCACATTTTAAAAACACGGGGGGGAAAATGTTTTCCAACCTTATCTTGGCAGCACAAAGCCCAACAATAGATTAGCAACCAAATCACACACTTTTTTTTTAAAACAAGAAAATGATTGTGATAAGATACTGTGGGGCTGGGAAAAGGTAGTATTTGTGTCTTTTTGTGTAGGAAGCATTCAGCTTCCCTAATTCCTTCCCTTCTTCCCTGCTGAAATTGGAACCCCACTCTTTCTGCTTCTCCACTAAGTTCCCAATTTGAAGTCTGCAAAAACCATGAGTTGTACTTCCCAAACTTACATCTGGCATTGGTAATGCTACCAGTCTCCTACAGGAAATACGTATCACCAAGTTGAACATATTCATGTTTGAAAAAAGAAATTATGGTATGAGTGTATGCATGTACACAAATATACAGAAACACATGCACAATGGTAGCTACACAGTTATCTACTGTGACAGCTTCTCTGCGGCACTCAAACCTGCACTTACAAATACTTCTATGAAACTGTTTTGTGTTTATAGACTACATCCTGAGTTTTAGCCTTTATCCAAGAGCCCCTTATGACACACATCTTTTCCTGCTTCACTGTCCAGTATCAACAAGTCTTTGGGCTTGCTTTCTAAGTTTTCACCCTCATTCGCTATGTTCTTCCTTCTCTTTCATTCTCTTGCTAAGTATGAAATCAAAGTCTTAGTACTTACAAAAACACACATCTCCAGGAAGAGAAGCCAAACCTAATTCAGAAGGATCCATGAATGAATGAATGGACTTCTTATTCTAACAATCCCAAAGGCACAGATTTAAACATTCAAACCTCACTTTAATCTACATTAATGTTTCCATAATCCAAACTAAAGTCTTTAAAAACACAGGATTTCTTGACAAAGAAATAAGTTGATATGGAAACTCAGAAGCAGATGATTAAGCATTTGATAACTTGATGCTCTGATAAGGCATTAACTTAATCGCTGTCTGAAACTGAAGTCAGGAAACTGAAACTATGCAGCTGGAACAATCTAGCTACTCAGATAGATGATATATATTTTGTGTGCCAAAAGAGGTATGAATGCTTTCTGCAGCCAAACAGAGCACAGACCCTAAGAGAAAAGTTATTTAATAAAGTAGATGAGGTATAAGAGATATCAGCCATACATATAACTAGAAAGAAAGATTTACCAATGGACATGGGGGGGGGGAACCAAAAAATCAATCTGCTTAATGAAGACCCAGAAATTTCACAGGCAGGAGGTGCCGATTCACTACTCCCACATACCTATAGCTTTCAGTTAAAAAGCTGACATTAAACATCTTCTCACTTACTCAGCATTAAACTATTGAAAACATAAAGGAATCAGATTAAAGAAATCCAGAAAATTCAGGTTTCCCACAATTACTATGGTCACATTTCGCAGTGTTATGGTGAGCATTACTCTATTACCTTTGCTGGCAAATAAATACAGAATAAATACAGAAATATCATCAATATCAAAGGTTTCTAGCTCAGAAATAATACCTCAACTTTCACATTTGCCGACTTTATACACAATTGTTAAAAATTCACCCCAGCTTAGACCAAGAATAAGAAATTTCATCACAAAGTAAGACACCTGTAAGAATCTAAGAAGAACCTCACTCACCACAAATTTTGATGAAAATATTGTTAATTTTCCCAAGCAATTTCAGAGAGGTGGTGGAGGCCTCACCCCTGGAGATACTCAAGGTCAGGCTTGAAGCTCTAAGCAACCTGTTCTAGTGAAGATGTCCCTGCTCACTGCAGGGGTGTAGGACTAGATGACTTTTATAGGTCGCTTCCAACCTAACACATTCTGTGATTCAATGATTATACCAACCGGGCAACTGAAAAGTAGAAATGTCTTTAAAAGTCTCACAGTTTCACTACTACTATTCCTGCAGCTGTGAGACTCTCAGTAGAAGACTGGATCAGCATGGCTACTTATCTACTATATACAGAGAAAGTTACAGACATTTACAGAAGCAGAAGGTACATTAATCTCCTAGATGTTAATTATACTGACAGAAAGCTCCAACTAAAAGCAGATTACTGAAGTCAAGTACACCACCTTTTTTTTTGCCCCTCTGTTTTCTATGAATGCATTTTTGAAAAACATACCTAAAGGACGAAAAAGAATTTTGACTTACCATCATTAGAACTCTGACAGTATTCCCAGATACTCTCATGTCTAGTATCCAAGACTGTGTGTTTCATTTATCGTTTGTATCAGTTATGAATTAAGCACACTGTGTCCATGACAATACACAGCTAAAGTACAGATAAACTGTCATTTTATGATCCATGAGCACTGTCGTGCTATTTATCAGAGAAATAAAATAGTCCTTAGTGTAATCACATGTTCACTTAAAAAAATCAGAGCTTCTCCTCCTTTGACTTCTTATAAATTTATAAAGGTAAGTGATAAACCAACGATGCATTTATTCTAGGAACTTTTCAGTGGAAATCTAGCACTTTCCTGGAATGAATCACAGTCAAGAAAAGCATAATAAATAACTAATTAAAAATAACACAGAACACAGAACAGGCTTTCTGGCCAGCTTGCAGGTTCAGAAGGATGTGTTTTCTTTTACTAGAGTAAAAAAATGAATGAAAATAACTACAAGCATTATCATGGAAACGTTTATAGTTCTTAAGCATCAGTGGGCAGTCCAGTAAAACAAGACTCTAAAGACGAGTAAAAAGAGCCAGCATGTCTCTGGAGAAAGATATTGTCTTGGAGGGCAATAGAAGGTTGGGAAGTGACAGAACTTGAACAAAGCAGCTGTATGGATGGAGCTGATGGTTTTCCATCCTGCCACTCTTTTTGTACAACTGAGGAACAAGAGTCAGATGCCAAACAAATTAATGATTTAAAAAAAAATTATAAAACCCAAACAAACAAAACAAACAAACAAACAAAAAAAAAAAAACCAAACCAAAAACCACAATAGGTCTGGTAAGACAAACAGCTAAGATAGTTACGAAAGGGGATGTCACTGAGACCCATTCCTTCAAGAAACTCCACTGAAAAACAGATGATTGAAAGTACTCCCCAGATGAAAGCACAAATGTAGTTCAAGAGGTACCACCGACTAAAGACAGCAACTGGGAATTTATGAACTGAGTTTACATGCTGAACTACAGTCTCCTACCATCTCTGTGAAAATACACCTCTCGCCAAGGGACTCAAAAGAAGAAAGCCTGCATGCTTGTGAATAGTTCTGGGTTCTAGAGAAGACAAACTTAAGGCCTTAAGAGCCAATACTATGAATTATTTCAAGTAAATGTGACTAGGAAGTTCAGTTGGAATAATCAAGTGAAATTAAGGCAGAAGAGAGTTTCTGGTGACTTCTCCAGCAGTTAAAAAGTCAGTTAAAGTTAGTTAATGGTTTAAGATTTAGACACAGTCCTGCAGATTTCCTTTTATAAAAACAGTGTATTCTGAATCCTAATTGATGATCATGGGAATATTCCGGCATACACTATTTTAAATAATGTCCAAAATATAAATGACAGCTTAGGTACAACACCCAAGGTAAACCAAATGCTGAACTGTCCTTTTTTTGAGTTTCCAGTTTAACTTTATTTATTTTTCATAGTTGCCACTAAAGCATAACCACTTAGTAGTTTGTGAGATGCTAGCTAATTGGGTTGACTTTAGGACAGACTTTAGAAGCAACCATATACTACGTAATCAACTGATATTTGGGTGAAATCTTAAAAGACATTCATGAAAGTATACATGAGAGTACCTATATACATAGTTGAAGAGGGAATCACATAGGCTACATTACCCTGTCTGCATTCTCACAACAAGCTTTCAAAAAAATTAGCAGCACTTAATAGGTAGAGCTGAAACTTTTAAGCATAAGAAAAAAAGCATGAACAATGCACATGAGAGAGTTTTAGACCTGTCAAGGGTTACACCTCTCTCTGGCTTTAATAGTGATGCCATTACCATTTTAAGAAAGACACTCTGGAACACAAAGACCCTTTCAAAAGTCTCTGCAACATCAAAGCTAAACAAATGTTACTTAATGCCTTCGACAGATTTGGACTCATGATTGTTTTTACTGCAAAACCAGTCACAGTTGGAGAAGTAGGATTTTTACGTGAGTTATAAAACAAATTAGCTGTAGCCTGTCATCTTCCCCTAGCCTTGCTATACCCACGTAAGACAAGCTGTGCAACAGACATAGGAGTCCTAAGCCTTCTACCCTGGCACTGAACCATCACCTGAGATCTGTTAGTTCTTCCTTGTGGAAGAACCAAAGGACAACCACCCATATTCAAAACTACAAAAGTGACACCCAATCCCATTAAATGATCAGATCAAGACAGCTCTCAGGTTTTCAGGATACGCTCAGATGCTAAGGTACAATTTTGCCAGGGAACAGTGCCAGGAAACCACAAGAGTGGTTCTCCAAAGTACCTGAAGACTAGGGGAATTATAGCACTTTCATCAGAACTGCGGGAAGTCCAGGAAGCATCAAAGTGCCAGATGTTGACTGAATGCTGAGACACGCACACATTCTGGAGAAGTTTCAGATCTTGCTCACTGCCCAGCACAATTAGAGTGAGATCTACAACATAAGCTTAAGAACTAGAATAAGTACAAATCATTAATAATGACACATTTGGAAACATGGAAGACAAAAAAAAAAACCAAAACAGTTCTGCCATTCAGAGGCAATAAGAAACAAAGAGAGAGGTATCAGCTGAGACTAAGAGTCAGATTTGTTGCTTCATTAGGTATGACTGAAATACAGACATATATCAGAGACCCTGTAAAGGCAAATCTTCCTGTGGTCTGAAAGGCACTCTGGCCCGTACTTCTACGTGCCAGTTTCCAGGTTAAGAATTTTAAAGATATAAAAACTTTAAAGTAGCAAGAATTTAGCTTAACCTATAATCACTTGAGGACAGCCACTTGCTTACCCTACATCGCGCCAGACCATGTCATTCTCTTGCAGTACTTCACAAGTCAGTATAACCAGGAAGATTAACCTGGTTCCTAGTTAGTCAACTGTAATTGTTTCTCTTTGGATGCTTTACAGCTGCAAGAGGAAAGGACACAAACAGATGAACTTGGTTTTGGACTTTGCATCAGTCAACAGATGAAAAGATTGTAATAAGAGACATAAAACATATGTATTGCCCACAATAGGAAATACTAATCCTACACTCAAACTTCAGAAAAAAACTGCACTTTTTTTGGGAATAAGATATGGAAAGCTTTTACTTGGAGTGAGGTCATGGGGCCAAAAATACCAAGATGACATAAATCGGAGATCATCTGTAAAACTTACTTTTCAAAACACAGGACAGTGAGCACCTAAGTATTTACAAAACATGCCAACACTGAAAAAAAGCCATGGCAAGGGCAGCACACAGCAGTGTACAGGTCTCAGACATGCAGAGATGTCTGCCTGATGCAGAGGTCAGTACTACTCGCTGTCACCACCCAAGCTGGGGAACTCAGCTCAACTCTTGGTTCTCACAATATTTAGAAGCCAAGAAGGAAACAACTTCATATACCAATGCAACTCTAGCTTAGGAACAGGCCAATTAAGGCACTTCAGGACATAAATTAAAAAAAAAAAAAAAAATCCATAAAATCCCACAATTGTTAACATTTCTTTGCTTAAAGCTAGTTATGAAAATCCAGTTACTGGGTAAAAAATTTTAATGAAAATATAAATTAATGCTACCCAACATTTCTGCATAGTGCTACACAGCGCTTCCATATCCCAGAGGAAGCTAATCCAGGCAACTGCTCAACTCTAAGTAGTGCAAAGCTGGCAAAGACAGGCAAGGGGCAAGCAGCCAAACCAACTACCAAGGCTAAGAGCAGTATAAATCAACAGCTTGAATCAGAAGGTTTTACGCTTCCTTTCTGAGGACTTAAGCCACTTATTGCATCTTTTATAAACATTTATCAGCCTTGTATCAGGTTGCTATGGTAAGGCACTGAAGTGGCAAGAGCGGCAGAGTACTCTGTCAGTTTGACCTTGATTTGGGCCACTTTGTCTAATGTCAAATAGGGAGCGAATCTTAAGACTGTTCTGACATCTCATATCTAAACTTCTTACTATTTTTTTTTTTATTCCTTCTAAATAAAAACATCAGATCTTTCCTCCACAGCCACATCATATTGCCAGATGCAGCACAAAAAGCCACAGGTAACTGACAGGGCTTTTCCATGGGTTACCACATGCATAGATATCCCTTTATAACATTTATCCTCATTTAACAGCACTAAGGTCAGAGAAGAAGGAAAAAGTATGAAATATTTAAGAAATGCTATCAAAGAAGGAACAGAATTCACAAAGTAAATAGTTGCTTCACAGTAACAGTCAGAAGGGAAGAAGAAAAAGGACACAAGGGAGGTTGCACTTGGCAAGTTGTACATCGCCAGTCCATAAAGTAAAGTCTACTGTACCCCAAAACAAAAGGGCAACTGAGTGCTCATCCTACCCTGTCACTCATTCTGCAACTACCTAACAATTCTTTTTTAAAAAAAAATAGAGATGGACCACTAATACCTTCACTGGTTAATCTCTGGAATTCTAAATAATCCCACAGTTAGGAAAACAATGCTGATTATTTGGGTCACAAAAATATCTTTTAAAATACATGCAACTTTTTTTGTTTATGAGAACATTTATTTTTCACTAAAGGCACTCACATATCCCTCAAGATGCATAATTTCATGATTCCACCAGACTAATAAATGTCAATATGACATTTTCCCTTGTTGAAGCTGATAACATTTGCTCTATTAGATATGCTGATGTTCCTGCAGAAAATTCTGTGCAAGGTATCTACAAAGATAGGCATCCAAACAAATATTAAACCCTATACACTGAATTTGAATATTCTGAATTATAAGTTCAAATATACACAGCATCTACAAAGGTGCTTGCATAACATACAAAAATTAAGTACTACAGACAAAAGGAGCAAACTTTAAAATGAAGTCAAATATCTAAAGATATTTCCACCTTGATCTTTATTGCAGTGCTATCATTTCAACCGCTACATTTTCATACTAGACAAACAATGCATTTAGGTTTCCAGCTATTATGTTTGTGTACTAATAAGAAAGGTGATAAGATTTCAGAGGTGTTCTTCCTCAGACCTTACCAAAGCATTTCATATGGTGTAGTTCAAGAATATGCTTCATTTTGCTTGTCGCAAAATAAGGATCAATTATTTTATTACACTTTTTCTTAAAAGGAGTACACCAAAAGTCACCATTTGGTCACTAACAAAAAAAAGTTACAATAAAATGTGGGATATGAATAGAATTTGATAGGCAAGCTTAAAACGTATTTGACATTTTTCTCTCCTGTGTTTTGTTTTTAATTGTCTTGATTATCTTTGCTCATTTTACGTGCAAATAACCTAACTACGCATGGTAGCTTTTTAATCCAGCAAATTTCAAATAATTTTCCACATACAAAGAATTGTTGGGAACAAACTCTTTGTATTGACACTACTTTAGCACTTCCACTGCACAGCAATTTATTCAGGATGTTATAATTTAGTCTTGTGTGGGTGTCAACTGACTTGCTTCAAAGTCTGCTTCACATCTACAATAGTTATTCAAGAAGATGCAATTATATTAGTCACACGGACTGCCTACAATGTCTAAGGCTTCTGCACATCTCACTGTGGGTAGTTAGGACCTGCAACTCCACACATCGGAAGACTTTCCCTGAAAGCAATAAATATAATGTTTCTTGTCTTTTGTCAGGACGAAATCAAGCTTTGTGGGTCAGATAGGTATCACTGGTAGGTTCTGTAGCAGCAGATGGGCAGGGTTTCTGCCCTACTCTCCACATCCACAAGATCTTATGCAGGAATAGGAGAAAAGGAAAAGTGTCAATATAGGATTTCTGAACACAAGCTTTTTAACTTGTAATTAAAATTACCTTTTCTCCCTCAAGCTATCACTCCTTGATGCAGTGTTAGAAATGGAAATACAGACTAACTTTCTAAACCTTCAGGTTTGAAGGAACTACTCCAGAAACATCTTTAAGATGCCAACACAGATGGCACCTAAGTTATTTAACCTATTTTTTGTCAAGTACAGCAGCCATAGCTTACAAACAGCGTATTTTAAAAAAGACTCTTATCTTGATTTAAAGAGCTTGCAAGTTGATGGAAAATTCATTACATTCCCTGTGTAAGTTGTTCCATGATTAATTACCCCAAATTAACTGCCTTTGCTTTTGGTTCTAGGGCAACACAGAACCTTAAGAGCAAATTAAAGGCTTCAAAACAACTGTTTAAACCCTGATACAGTAGATTATGGTAGCTGAAAGTCAAGAATTTGCATATTCTTACAGTTTACATATTTAACAGCACTTTCTCCAATTTTTCCAGTTTACATATTTAATGCCAGTCCAAGGTGCTGGTGCTATCAAGCTAAATACACAGGGCAGCAACTGCTGAAGAAGAGGAGCAGAAAAATTCTTAACAAGGCCAATGGAGAGATTTTACATTTCAGTATCTCCCAGTTAATTAAAACAAGAATTAGCAAGCTTTCAATTTTATTTGTTTTGCTGACATGTATGTTTTCACAGAAGAAAAACTTCATAACTTGGTCCTGTGGCTAAAGGTTGGTTGTTTTAGCAACCAGGCCACAAGGCCTGGTTTGGGCAAAACACAAGCACCTGTGGTCAGGAGGCCAAGCCAGTTCTGGAAGGACTGGGCCATGGTGCAGTGCTGGACATCGGGAACACAGCGGGAAGGGTGGAATCATCAAGAATTCTCAGCACTGAGCACAGCCCTGCACCCAGAAACACACAAAACCTTTCTCAGATCAGCTCTGCAGCAGACAGGGAGGGCCCACACCTGGGAGCTTTTATGGTGGTGATCAAAAACACATGGGGAAAGGCAAGTGTTTCAATACTGATGGAAAGGGAAACACTCCTGTCACAGTTTGAGGGCAGCGGGTTCCTCCCCCACCAGTGCTTCCTCAGTCAAGAAGCTTTCTAGCCATAGAGGATAATTTTTGTTGAATAAAGCCTTAAGTTATTAATAAAGAATGAAATCTCTTGACCTAGATTCTCTTCTAGCTTAAAAAAAAAAAAAAGTATCTGTATACACAAATGCAACACAGCCTTCCTCTACAAACACTAACATCATATACTCATCTTACACCGGAGCACTTCAGAAAAGATATTCCACAACGAAAAAAAGGGGCTTTTCACGCCCCTCCCTTATCCAGCTTTGTGCAAGAATATGAATACAGATGATATTTGATTAAAACAGAAACCTGAACCCCAGGTTGAATGTATTTACTTTTCAAAAGCATTTTACAATTTGATTTTCTTCTTGCCTGCTGTGATAATTGATGAAAACTACACAGGGATTAAAATGAGCACAGGTGCGTGTCTGCACAGTTCAGAGGGATTTGGTCCCAAATGAAAATAATAACAAAAAAAAGCTTCAGGATTTTTAGGAATGGATTCAACCAAATAAGCCTAACCAAATAAGCCTGGATTAAAAGTAGGATTTCACAGTGAAGACCTCATGTTACTGAAATTTAACAGGTATTTCATAATGAATCAGAAACTTTTGCAAGCAATATCAGATTTAAGCTGCTATTAACAACCTCCATATCTTAAGTGTCAAAATGGATCCAGTAGAAAAATAAATGCACTAAGAGCAGTAAAGAGCACTAAAATACAAAGAGGCATGTACAACAACAGACATTTGGCACTCAACCAACATTATTTTTAAATCTGTGAGAGGTAAAAGGAAAGCCCATGAGCCGAGAATATTTTACTGCCAATATACAGATCTGCACAAAAACCATGCTTATTTTCTTTGCCAAATTTATACTGCTGCAGCTGGATCAAAACTTCCTTGCACCCATGAGGTCAGGAACCAGGAACCATTTGAAAAGAAAGGCATGATACAGCTAATCTTCATGCCAGCTAATGCAAAAACCACAAATTTCCCCATTTTTCAGACCCAGCCTCCTTCAGCAAAGTTAACTACCATGTCACTAATCCCAAATTTTTTGCACTACTCTGTTAAACAGATTTAAAAGACAAATACATACAAATCACACAGGATAAAGAATTTATTTTGTGCTCAAGGCTTATTGCTGAGCTTCTATGAGAATCAAAAATAACAGTATTCAATTGTATAGAAAACAAATTAGTTTGTCTCTAAGGCATGCCAACAGAAGACAACACTCATGTAGGTATTTTCATACAGCTATTTTCCTGCAGAAACTACCTAAAACACTGTTTCTACAGTAACATATATTGAATCTTGGTTTTGAAACAGAATTGAGTATATTTTTAGATACCAGAAAAAAAAAAAAAACCAAAAAAAAACCCAAACAGTAAAAGATTACAAATATATGGAAGAACTCCCTTCTCTCTCTCCCTTCACATTCAGGGGGGCGGCTTGCAGCTCATTCAGTGTGAGACACAAGATAATTATCAGTACTTCCAAACACAATTTTCATTTAAGCATTGTTTTTGATATGTGAGAATGAGGGAATGCTGGCAATCTTTCTGCAGAAACACATCAGTGAAATTGCCAGTGTTTGACATTTTCCAGGCAGTCCTATAACTACACTTACTTCCATGCATTTCCACAATTCATATCTGTGTATATTTATATGTTACCACAGATTTATATTTTCGTACTAACCACTACAGTGGCTGCTATTACAAATCTCGATCTAGAAACATATGCTTCTAGCATTCTTTCTTTAAGCTAAAAGCCATCATTTGCCACTATTACACCATTCTAAAGCACTTCCTTTAAATGTCTTGGCACCAAGAAACTAATTTTTCTATTGCTTAAACCAGCTTGTATACTAGCTAATTTTAATTTGTTAACAATGACAGATGATTTAAATAGCTATCTAAATTAAAAAAAATTGAGGCCAAACAAAAGTATCTAAAGAGAAAACAGTCTTCTACCAACTTCTTGATCAATTAAACATATTGGTGAACAAGTTTATTTGGATGTTTTCATCCTGACCAATATTATTTTTAAAATTTCAATTTGTGCAATCACATTTAAAACTGCATTGGCCGTAAAAAGTACAAAAAGCAAGATTACCAAAAATATGTAGTTATTTTTCACATTTCATAAAATTCTGAACATCAGTTCAAGCCCTGAGGAAGACAGAAACTGAGAGGGTTTTATTACTATATATATTTACTGTAGAGTTAAAAATTAACAGAGTAGTCTAAGGCATTCATAAAAAAAAAAAAAGACTTCAGATCCTAAATAATTTAGATACTTCGAAATAAACTAAATCTAAAATTGCTATAATTTCATTTTAATTAACAGATAACCAATTCCTTTTACTGAAAGAATTTGCATAGCACATAGCTAATTACTACCCTGCGAAGAACTGGGAGGGTGGGGGGGAAGGGCATAAATCTTAACATCCTTCATCAATACAATAAAAACCAAATACCATTGTTAATGACTCTTCACTTTTTTTTTTAAAGCATGTATAAATACAATCATGCTCTTTAACACACAGGCAACTTAAGAGGAATAAGACTGTGAAGTGAGTCTGCACAGGAAACCTGGGATTAGGGCTGAAAATCTATTCTAATCCTTCTGTCCACAGAGGGAGCGGTCACCAGGCAGCATGTGGTCTGGGCGTGCACCTGCAATACACAGGCAGGATTTAAAATACTTACAGAAAGATCAAGCTTTGCCTGAGAAAAATTGGGTTTTGTTTTTTTTTTTTGCTTAGGAAGTGGAGTATCTGCCTTCCTCAAAAACAAACAATAACCAAAACAGACATCAATTTGCCAGTGATGTCCAGAATGATACCTGGACATGATATACATGCATTCAACCCATTGTTCCTGGGAAAGGACTTGACAGTGAGGAAAAAATAAAAGATCAAGAGAACAGGAAAGAAACACTTCTTGTGAACATACTAAAGTTAACAGAGTCATACCACACCACTACCCTGAAGTTTGCCTTACCTTTCTGTAAACTACTGGATTAACTGGTGAAGTCTAAGTGCTTACTAAAGGCCTTCATAAACTGAGGAGAGGAGAAGCAATTCTTCAAACACAGCAGAATTCCCCTAACACTGAAATAATCTTAAAAGATATTATCCTTTACCTGGTGTGCTAGAAAATGACTAGTAAAGGAGCAAGGTTCAATTTCCTTCCTCTCGCAATCTTTTCCTGACACTTTGCTTCACATCACAGCATAAAAGCCACATTGGGTGTTAGAGCAGGAAGCTTCCAGCTGGGCTCGGGACTGCCTGCTGTCACAAACTGGGAGCTTTTCTGGTGCACCTGGGAGCTAAATGAACACCAGCCATTCCGAAGTCCATGGATCCATTTTGTTTCATGGAAAGATTGGTCCACCAGTAAAAAGTGTGTGGGGAGGGGTTTCTAAATCCCATGATGGCAGGTAGAGAACCTCAGACAACAATGTGCTTCCCAGTGCAGTTACGAGAAGTCTCCATTTTCCACCGAGACCAAAACTACTGCTTTCAGTCCTAAGCCATTTTATCATAAAAGTTTAAATACCAAAGCAGCAAGAGACATTTTGTTTGCCTTTGATGCTGCTTTGCTTGAAGTGCACTAGAATTTGGTGAGATTTACCTGTAAACTGGGTTCAACTCCTACCCTATTTGTAGCTAATGGTGACAATAAACCCACGATCTAACACAGGGAAGTGTAAACATTTGCAGGCTACTGTCTGACCCTTACAAATATATTCTCCCTTGCATCAAGGACAAGCAGATTGCCATCAGGACAGGTTTAACACCACTTCATGCTCTCCTACTAGGTATTTTTCTTGCCTGAAGAGTCGGCTAGAGCCCACCAGCAAATATCACAGAGCAAGGGAGAACTTGCTACTTTGTTTCCATACACTACTCATTTGATTGAGATAAAGCTACAGGAATCACATTACTAAGTATATAAAGAATTTTATGGTGTTTATTTTAAAGCAGTCAGACATCAACTGCCATATCTGAGAAATTGTCACAGGCAAGTTAACAAGCTCCTAAAAACCAGCACTCACTGAGCTGATGCTAAAAGATACTTGGAGAAATAAAATAACACTCCCACTTCCAAACTGAAGATTTACATAATTAAGATATGCAAATGGAGATAAACAAAAAGAAAAGCAAGAAGAGTCTTTAAATGATCTGACTGTATCTGCAACCATTTTCCTAATGATAGAGCCATACCCTTGATTTTCAGCTTAAGAAGCATCAGGTAGTCATTTTGTATCTGCTAATTTCTGAATATTACAGTGTGCTGCTACTGACAATCAAGCCCTAGCACTGGTGGTTGTATAGAAGGTGATGGTAATTATGTAACCTATATTCTGTAAACAGTGTACTGTATTAAATAAATACTATGCAATATTAAATACTGAACAGCTTTATCCTGCATAAAAATATGGGCAAAAAAATGCAACAAGGCAACTTCACTGCAATACTCTGTTTCTCCTTTGGGGAAAAAAAAAAAAATTCAAACTCGTTAGGTTCTTTAATGACCAGATCATTTTAATGCTCCGTTCTCTTTCTCAAAGGCAGGCTTTGAAGAGATTGCATATAAAAAATTTTTTTCTTGGCTCAAATGTGAACATTTGGGAAAATCACTGCTTTTGAGCAAGGACGCACCCACTTAAAGGCAGAAGAACTTATTTTGAATAGCAGTGTGAAATTTCAAGGGGGGTAGGGGGGAAACCCCCACACATATTTTGCACTTTCCAGCTTTTGGTAGTGCTCCAGATAGGACAAAATTCTGAAAATAACCTTTTCCTCATATAACCATTTTCTCACTGATGTTGCCAAGTTATCTTATACCATCAGCAAGAACTTCTACAAGAAGTAACTACTTCCAGATGAGGCAACTCTGAGAGCAGTCATTAACTGAAAATTAAATGCATTTGAGGTATCTTAGACGAGATCTGAGAGAGGAGCCTGGTGAATACATTTCACCAGGTGCCCACCACAGGCTGCTTTGCCATAGGTCTGTTCAGTGCCTTTCAGATACCATCAGGCAACAATACTAAGTCAGGGATCGTGGTCCAATTCTGCAAGGCCCAGGGGCAGGAAATGAGTTTGAGCCCAGTCACACCGCTAAGGACTATGTTCCTACTGTAGCTAATGGTTCTCAGAGGAGCAATGCTTCTCCTTTGGATACAGACAATGTACTGTAACTGTTTCCCCAGATTTTGTCCAAACCAGCTGCAAAAAGAAAAAATTCATCTAAAAAAAATGTATCAGGTCACTAAAGAAACATCTAAGACTTTCAAACAAAGAATATCATTCGTGCATTCACACATGTGGATAGCATTGTGTTACGGCAAAAAGACTGAATCGTCCACATCCCTTGAACTTTTGTCTCCAAGATGACTCAAGATTACCTGCAGACATAATGCTTCCCGAGTGTTGAGGAATGCTACAGATCACATGCTCAGTGGTACAAGTCAAACCAGAGCTCCCCTAGCAACTCCTTTTCCCTGCCTTGTACACGTGTTCTTCTGGGAACACTGCTTTGTGTATTCCCCCATCATTTTATGTGAAGACATTGCTACTTTCTGCCTACGATGGAAAACCTTGACTACAACCTTCAAGCTGGGCTCCGGGTATATAAGTCCTTGAAAGCAGCTGTCGCTCTCCCATCGAGCATCTCTCTCACAAACACAGGTAGGGGACACTAAAGAATCCAGAAAAGATGGCTAACTAGACCCTGTTATCCAACCTGGAGGCCACCCATGCCCCAATCCCGTGGGAATGAATGGTAGACCAGGCCACATACTGTGGGCTCCTGAAGAAACCTTGGACCTGCAGTGCTTTTGAGAGTCTGCTTCTTCAAGAGCATCAGGGAGAATAGCCACTAGGCTTGCTCCATCACAGAGAGACATCCAACATACACATCTTGCCATCAAGTCCAAATGTAGAACTGCAAAAAGACCCTGCTCTGAGCAGGCATTCAGCCTCACTGCAGATGTGCCTCTGCAAGCAGCCTTTACAGCAGAGTCAGAAAAAACTGGCATCAGACAGAAGCTTTTTTAACAACTGTATTCCCATCACAAGTGTCAGTCTCCAGCTACAATTACTGCACCAGGCACCAGCTCATCTTTTTTTCCCTTTGTTTTAATATATCCACACCCTGGAATGCACATAGGAGTAAGTGAAGGCACTTTCATTATATAGGTCAAGTCCTGACCTGTTCATCTACATACATTAGCATAAAGGTAAAAGTACTACAAACAAAAAACGAAGCATAAATGTTAGTTTAAATACATGTCCTGGAAACAGAAGGAGAAAAATTCTAAGTGGGAAAAAAAAAAAACCACCAAAACTTTAAGACAACAGAGGTGTAGTAACTGGGAAAGTGGGGCACTAATTCATTTCAATCTTCTCCCCAAGAGTTTTATTCCCTCGTGACTTGTTAGTTGTATTTTATGAGCAGACAAGGTAATAAACCAGGCACCTTCATTTTACATCACTGGACATTTCATACATACTCAGGCTGAAGACCAATCATACAACTTAATATAGTACAGATCAAGTTTGAAATACACTTTTACTAAATTATTTGAAAAAGCTGTAGAGGGGTCTCCATATTGAGCACATTGCTTTTTTCCCTAGGTTGGAGGGGAATTGGTTAAAACAAACCCCATTGTGCAACTGAGAACAATTAAGCAGGTACGTTCTGTAATACCTCATCAGGGAAAAGAAGTTCTACACTTCAAGCTGCCAAAGGCTGTGAAGCTGTGATCAAAGACATGATAATATTTTTTAAAAAAAGAAAGAGACGCTGGACAGCAATGTAATAGCACACTCCCTTCTTTCTCAGGAGCCTTCAAAGCCCAGCAGCTAGATCTAACCCAGCCATACACCAGCGCTATAATTGCCTCCTCCATCTCCTTGGAGGACATTCACTAGTGGTACCAATGAAGTTTGTAGGGTGGCAACCACAGAGTTTCTTACATTCTCATTTACACTTTGATTAATTGTCATGCCAATGAGCTAGCTGATCATGGATAACAAATGTTAAGAGCTGCTTGACTTGATGAACAAGATAAACAGAACTAAACTGAGGGATATCTCCTGTCAGAGACCACAACCTTTACAAGTATGAAAGGGTTCTGACATTGACTTTAGAAAAATCACAGCCATGAAGACTCCACAGAACTCTGTAACTCTGCAAAAAAGCTACAAATAAAGAAAAAAAAAATATGTCTGTGTGACTGCTTTACAGAAGAACAAGAGGATATCTCCAGTCCAACATGCCAGTTATTAGAATAATACATACTTACAGTAAGCATTAAAAGTTTGGTGTTTTATATACTGCCTAATAAGAAGAAATGATATTAAGGAAACAAGGGTAAAACCAGTTACCAGTCCAGAATTGTAATGTAAAAGGGACTAAGTGCAGAACTATTTTATTGCTTCTTTTTGTTCACAGCATATTATGGCACCAAATTACACTTCACTGAAGGAGGACTTCATGGGGATTGCTAGCACACTTCAGTCTGGTTCAACCTCAAAAAGAGCTGACTTTACTTTCAAATATTAGATGGCTTTCACAATTTGCACAAAGTTGAATCAAGTATTTCATGAAAACAAATCACTGATTAAAGAACAGGTTTTGTTTCTCATTAGGAATTCAACTTTAAATTAGTGGAAGTTCTAAGCATGGGAAAGACATAGCAGAAAGACTGGAGCAGAGTTTTGTATCACAGCTGCAATAACAATAACTGCCTCCTTGTCTACTTCTCCAAGTGACACCACAGTTCCTTCAGGCTCACACCACAGCAATGGGTGACAAGACACCATCCAGCAGCACTGCAATACTAACCATGTCTACCCTAAGCATCAGTGCAACTGTGAGCTGCAAATACTCCCAAGGCTTTCTGGATACCACATTTTTTTCCCTCCAATCTCCACCTTGTCCCACCTCAGCTGCAATGCCTAAAGGAAACAATTTCAGATAAAATGTTTTAGCCCTGCAGCAAAACAGGAACAAAGGGTACTGAATGAACTGCAGGGCTGTAGTGTGGGCAACTCTTCCACTCCACAGCACCATCGATCCACTCTGACCAAAATACACAATAATATCGTGCTATTTGGCAGTACAATCATTAGTAGCATCTGATTAGTATCAAGCATAGAGATAGCACAGGAGGCAAAAATCCCTCTACTCTCCAGCTGAGTGGAGCAGCCCACACAATGCAGCAAAATGTATGTAGGAGGAAAAGAGCAAGGATCTGATTTCATATTGGGGCAGGGAGCCTTATAAAAAGTCTTTTCAGTAATAGTCATCCAGAAGTAATATGGAAATCAAATTAGTTGATTGCAACAAACTAAACAGCATCATTTGATACCTTCACAGCAGTTCTTGGAAAATGAGAGTTTAGAAGGAGAAATCCTATCTCTTATTAAATCCAACAGAGCTGAGGGACAGGGCCTCTCCCTACAGCTTTTCCCTATTACACTTTAGGCCAAGTAATAAAAACATTAATGCTGCTTAGCTAGCAAAGCACAAGTTAATTCAGCCTCTATCTCCCCAAAGACTATAATTCTCTGGTCTAGTCCTCATGAAGAAGACTTAAAAATGTTTCAAATATAAGGCAAACATCCATATAATCATCTCTGCACACGTGTCTCTGAGCAGTAAGGATGCTACTCCAGAAGGCACTGCAGAACGCAGTTCCTGGGAACCCTCCCAGTATAAAAATAAGTGCAGGAAGAGACATGTGGATTCAAGACATTTGTGAGGACACAGCCATTTCATAAAAATCACAGAATATTATTAGAATCCATAAGAACTGAGTCTAACTCCCTACTCCTCACAGGACTATCCGAAACCAAACCATGACTAAAAGCATCACCCAGAAGGTCCTTGAACTCAAACAGCCTTGGTGCCATGACCACTTCCCTGAGAAGCCTGTTCCAGTGACCAACCACACTCTCAATCACAAAAATAACCTTTTAAGATCATCCAGTCAAAGCCCCCTGCTAAAACAGGATCACCTACAGCAGGTTGCACAGGATCACATTCAGGTTTTTAATATCTCCAGAGAAGACTCCACAACCTCTCTGGGCAGCCTGTTTGACCACTCTTTCAGTAAAGAACTTTTTCCTAATATTCAATCTAAACCTCTCCAACACAACTTGAGACCGTTTCCTCTTACCCTACTTACTTGGGAGTAGAGACCAACCCCCACCTCACTACAACCTCCTTTCAGGGAGTTGTAGAGAGCAGTAAGGTTTCCCCTCAGTCTTCTTTTCCCCAGGCTAAAAAACCCCAGCTCCTTCAGCTGCTCCTCGTAAGACTCGTGCTCCAGACTTCACCAGCTTCCTTGCCCTTCTCCGGACACACTCCAGCACAGAATTCAGAGTCACAGAACTGTAGGGTTTGGAAGGGACTTTGAGAGATCACCGAGTCCAACCCCCCCCGCCAAAGCAGGTTCCCTAGAGCAGGTCACACAGGTCGGCATCCAGATGGGTCTTGAATATCTCCAGAGAAGGAGACTCCACAACCCCCCTGGGCAGCCTGTTACAGCGCTCTGTCACCAGCCTGGCTGCCCTCCTCTGGACCCAGTCCAGGACCTCAGTCTCTGAACACAGCTCGTGAGGTGTGGCCTCACCAGTGCCAAGTACAGGGGGAATAATCACTTCTCTAGTTCTGCCAGACACACTATTCCTGATACAAGCCAGGACATTCTCTCAGGGAAGAGCCTTTTCCTAATGTCCAACCTGAACTTCCGGACGCAGCTACATCCCATTACCAAAGAGAGATCACACCTCTCCTCTACTGCCTGCTGTAGAAGCTGAGGAAGCTGTAGACTGTGAAGAAGTCTGCCCTCAGCCTCCTCTTACACAAGCCGAACAAATGAAGCGACCACAAGCTTCTCCTTCTAAGTCACGAGTGCACATCAAAGTAGCACAGGCTGCACACAACAAAGCCCAGCACATGCTGTAAAGGTCCATGGGACACAGGCTTCAGAGACATAAGGGGAACAGTGGCAACGCAGACCATGAACACAGGAAACATCAAAGTCCAAGAGCTGCCCAAGACATGAGGAGATGCTATATGAGGTGCCACTGGATGCCACGAAAGCCTCTATACTCCAAATTCTCCATATAATACTTACAAAAGGTGTCTTCTAGGATGTTCCTATAGAACTGTCTCAGTCCGATATCCTACTCCACAGAAAATAAGCCCTAACCTCCTGATGTTAAGGGAGGCCACCTTACTTTTTCATTCACATTGCAGCATTTACTTGCACAATTTTCCTTCATTCTTGATCCCTCCAACCCACATAATAATCCAGGTAATTGCAAATAGTAGGTCACTGACTCGATTTTGCATTTTTATTACATAGAGGAGAAAGTATGCTACAGTAATTTTGTTCTCTCTCATCAGCACTCTGGTTCTTCAGCGTATTTTCTGGATCAGTCCCATGCAGGCAAATTAGCAGGGTGATATTTCACACAGTTCTCAGTCTTTACGGTTCATTCTCTCACTTAACTCATGTTTGCTGTCAGTTGCCAGTTTCCTAGATGAGGAAAGGGCAATTCATGGATCTGCCTATTCCAACTAAAAAAAAAAAAAAAAAAAAAAAAAAAAAAAAAAAAAGCAAAAGAAAACAGAAAGGCCAGGAGGGAGCAGTTGATTTTTCTGTCTCAGAGCTTTGAAATATCCCATTTAAAGTTCCACTCCCAACAGTGACAGTATATAAATAAGCTCCAAGAAAGGTACACGGCAAAATTTTGTACTGAATGCTACTAATTTTACATTTGCTGAGTGAAAGCCATATGTCTATTTGTGTGCATTTCTGCAACTGCACTTCATTCATTAAGATGAGAAATTGCTTCTTTTATGCAATCTGCTACTATTCAGATAGCAAAACACTGTGATGTCTGGTAGCAGGCTTGCTGTTTTTGGCTTTAGGAGGGTGGTTTTTTTTTTCCCCTCTTCCTGTGAGAGGAAAGCTTTTCCCAAAGGATTTAAGTGATTTCATAAAGCAAATGTAAAAACAAAGACACTTTTGTTTAAGGACTGAAGGTTTTGTTTTGGTTTAAGGGGGATGCAGAGGAAAGGAAGAGAGAAATGACACTGATCATCTTTCAATTAAACAGGAAAAAAAGCTGATATCTCTTTCCTAAAATAGAAACTTTGTGATAGCACAAGCTTGATGAAACAAAAAGGTAATAAGGAAAAAAAAAAGGTTTTCTCTAAATATACAAATTCTATTATTGTTCCAAGCAAACACCTCAAACCATTATAGCAAAAATCAGAGAACAACATTTTCTCTCCAAACTCAAGCAGTTACACTGTGTATTCCTATATGCTCTGCTACATTAAAGTCAGTTTTTCTTTTCCCTAACAGGCTATCAAAGAGGGGAAAAGAAAAAAACAACACCAAAAAAACCAACTACCTGAAATGCCTGGGTTTAAATGCAGAAAGATTTGGGGGATACACTTGAGCTAGAGCTCCTGATGCTCAGCCTAACATGCAACATTCCATTTACTCAAACATGACCCAATACTGCAACAGGAGTAGCCATCTGAACATACACAGCAAATACTGCAAGATGGGGACAATGCATCAACAGCAAAAAAGGAAAAACTAAAACATCTGAAATCCTTCAGCAAAGCACACGTGGAGGTCTTGCAAGAAATCTGAGCGAGCAGACCTTCACATCTGCAAATGGTCCCTAAGCAATGGTGCAGAATCTTCACATGCTACAGAACTGGGACTCTAGTTACTGATTAGAAGATATTAATTAATGGAATTAATTGATTTATCGTGAATTCTCTACGTATGGTATTGTTTTACTATGCAGAGAGATGTCCAATAGCCACAAGTGATCTTCAGCAAGAAAATAACATCTATCCAAACAGAGCAAAAGCATTTGCACTGCCTAGCATTTAAATTCATTCAGGATATCACTCGCTGCAATTATCATTCAACATCCAAAACTAACACACTGGGAGAACTCAACAGCAATATACTTCAGCAATATCACAGCTCAGAACGGCAAAACAACATAGATAATAATAATCTTGCAATTAAATACAATATGCAAGTGAAATCTATCACATTTTAACTGCTTGTACTTACATGACCAATTCACAAATACTAGTATTAAATCTGAATTTTTCTAAATATAATCTGGAAGTATGTGCATGCATGGGGAGTGGCAAGATGTTCTTTAAAAGATTAAAAAACAGGTCTAAAACCACTGGGGGTGGACAGGTGAAGTAATATTCTGTCAAATAGATCACAGCAACATTACTTTTCATAGATATAAAGTAAAGCACAAATAAAAAGTACATCATCATCTCGGAAGTACTCTACCCAACCATTACTTAAATGATTCTCCTCCATCCTAGTTTACGATGCATATATATATATATATATATATATATATATATATACATATATGCACATACACAAGAAACAGTTTCATTTCTAGTGGCCCCCTGACCTCCCAAATGGTAACAAGCAGATTAACTTGTCAAACAGAGAAAGACAACATACAAAGGTTACTGCAAATCCAAAGGTCTGGGTCCATTCACCAGTTTAAGCAGTTATTTAAAACAGACTAATACTGCACAGAGGTACTGGACAAAGAGACACTGCTATCAAGGGTTCTTTCACAAGAGAAGCACACTCACGCCTAGGAGTTTCTCCTGCAGTTTGCTCTAGAGTTTGTCTTTATTCCTTCCTCACTGAAGCTGCTTTCAATTCAAACTGTGCTTTTCTGAACAGTGCAGCCCCAAAGGTTTAACAGATATCCCACAGTTACATCACAGCAGTGAATAAGACATGAGCTTCCCAACCAAATTTGTGCAGGAGTTAATGTGCACACTGAGTTCATGTGTAACATATAAGCATTTCTCCTTCGTTTCCCAGTTCACCAGTTAGTTCATTTAGTCCTGCCATAACTTGTTTCCTCAATCACTTTTTTTTTTCATTCTCTCATTTCTGCATGTTCCAGGTTTTACCTGTCTCCTCTTATACCACTTGCTCCAATCCATTTATCTGCTTCCCAGTCTGACCGTGCTCACCACAAGCATACAGTTACTTGACCTATTAACAAGGATATTCCTTTCCACTTGCATGAACCACGGATGATACTGGATGTTGCTGCTATCTTCCCTGTTCAATGAAGTCTTAAAACATACCTTCCCATTTCTTAACACAGACTTTAAGACCTCAAATTGTAACTGGAGATTATCTGAATTATTTTGCTTTTAAAGAACACAGCAAAGCATCAGGAGACAAGAGCTCTGCTAAAGACTGACTGAATTTAGGTTGAATCTCTCCTTTGTATATCTAAAATAACTTTTCCACATCATCCATTAATATTTGGAACTTGAAGGCTGTCAAATACAAGACTCTATACAAATGCAAAGCACAGCCCTAACATCATCTTTTTAATGATACATCCAACACTCATATAAAAGAGCAATAGTAGTAAATAAAAAAAAAAAACACAAAACAATAAGCAAATAGCCTAATAATACATGCTAAAAGCTACCAAGGCAATAAATTCAATTTTCATTGGGATTGTTAAATTGTTCTTTTGACAGCTCTACACAATCTTTTCACATTTATTTCCTATGTGGGGTGCTGACACATTGAGCTCATTACACAGCTCCTCTTTGAAGAAAAAAAAAAAAATACCAAACACACACACACATGCATTTAAAGCAAACACCTAAAATTTAAGTTCAGATTTTTAATAAGCTACACTGGGATTTTGCAACTAGAATATTTCTGAGGGAGTTAGACACCTACCATATAAATTCAAAACAGACACAAAGCAATATCAAGACACTGATCTTGCTTTGATGTACAAATGCTCAAAGCATCTTACTTTTTTAATGGTTCTTTTTAAGATAGAACCACATAGATGACATACATGCTTCTTTCCTTAAGAGTTATCTTGAAATTTCCAAAAGTTCTACAGCACATACAAAGCCCAACTTATAAATGGGCAGACCTTGATGCTATAGCAAAAGGTCAACATGAAGCCTTCAAACCACAGACACCATCATTACACTTCCCATGAAACACATGCCTCTGTGGTGAGCATTCAGAGCTACACCAGTTCACACGCTTTTTCTAGTATCTCAGAAGTTAGGGTGTGTTGGCCTTTGCATAGTTCAGTGGTGGTGCTGCGGGCAGGTACCACACTAGCAAAAAAAGACCACCACAGACAAGCGCATGCCCTTTCGGCTGGGAGCCCTCACCCCGGATCTCCAACAGTCCTGCACTTCACGTGCAAGTCGCTTCCCAGGTGAAACCTCCCAGGAGCACGGTCCTCAAACAAGACAAAGACACTGCCATGGAGCCCTTCTAAGACCAGAGAGCATGAAATCAGGCAGAGGATAGATATGAGCACATACTCAAGAGAAAGCATAATCCTTTATTTATGGGTTCAAGTCAGCCAACCTGACCTCCAGCCTCCACATCCATTTATGCATTTTCTGCGCCACGCAGATTAATTTGTGGTTATCTTTAATATTTTATGAGTTATACTTGATTCCACTCTATTATACACTAAAACAGAAGAAAAAGCAGCAGTTACTGATGCCACAGACAGGGGTTTTACTTGTCATTAAATTCCATTCCCCATCAAGTGACTAGACAGCATATACACCCCAAAAGTATTTCTGATCATCACACCTTCTTCATAGAAGTATTTTCTATTAGTGTTAATTAGCAGTGAAGATGGAAACATAAAATTTATGGCAGCTTGACTTGACTTACCCAAATTGTTCGTTTCCTTCACAGTCACATGCAAACTTAAACACAACTGGGACTTAAGGGAAGTACAGCCAGGAGGGCATCTAAAAATCTGACAGTTAGGAAACTTATTTTGATTTCTTACTTACAATATTCTAACATTCATTCAACAAGTCATCAAATCATCCTCCTGCGTGTCAAGTTTTGAATCCAAAATTACAGATGAGCCTTCAGTTTACAACCCTTTCTCGAAGAATTTGCCTGAGGGGATTTATGAGCAGCTGCTATCTCCCCCTCTGCAGCTTATGTTTTTGTCTCGCATCTAACTCCAGACTGCTCACACCCTATCGTCCTTGTAGCCTGGATGCCCCTATACATGTTCCACTAGGATTTAATATTTTCTGTACACAAGCAACCAGAACTGCATATGTTATTTGACATGAAGACTGCCTAACCCCCACATAGTACTTTCTTATCTCTGCTGAAGAGCTCTCACCCAGAATCACATTTGCTTTCATCTCATGCTCACCAGTGTCATCCCTGTTTGACTATGGCACTCAGGCCTTTTCCTCCAGCCCTGCTTTATGGGATGACCTGACAATTGATAGCAGATGTGTCGTTAATAATTACTCAGCAGATAACTTAGCTTTTAGAGCTGTTTAACTTCTTCTCACTCCTACTGCTTCAGTCATGATGGACATTCAGTTCTTTCTGCAAAATAATCCAACCTATGTTTCCTAACTTAGCCCCATCAGTAATCACCCTTTGCATATAGTTAACTCAGTTGGGGCGGTGAAGTAAAAAGACCAGTCCCAATCCCATGCAATAATTACCTTATTCATGCAGACAGATTCACAGTTTCTCCTTCACGTTGCTCTTGTAAGCCCATCACCACTCCTTAGCCAAGCCCTCATACTTCCAATTTACTCCTTTTTGATGCTGCACCGTGGTGTACACACATCAGACTGGAGCCTTCTTCTCCTTTTGTCTAGGGCACTCAGTATTTACCCAGTCATAATATGAATTTAGTCTTCCATGACCTAATTGTGGCAAATCCATGATGCATTTTATCCTGTTTTCCACTTATCTTTGTATACTTAATTGCTTCTTCCATTCCAAATTTGTCCTAAATCCTTGAATACTATTAAGATCAGAGTAAGATGTGTGAAGATTTGATTCTATTCTCCTTTTAAAATAAATAAAAGTACACTTCTTTTGCTATATTGCTATCAGAAATGCTACATTCAATTTGACAGATAACAACCAATCCTTTCCCACCTCTAGCCCCTTCTTTTTTTTTAACATGGATCCAGTGTCCTTCAACTTGGCTGGTCCTGTGTGGAGCCAGGAGTTGGACTCGATGATCCTCATGGGTCCCTTCCAGCTCAGGATAGTCTATGATTCTACCATAACTTTTCAGACTCTTAGAGCAGAGATCCCTTGCTGCTTTAGTTTGACTGTTGAATCTGGAAGCAGGCACAAAGTATTTTGGTAATTTCTGTTTGGCACCCTATCCTTCTCTCATGTTCATATCCTCATCTCTACCTAAAACTGGTTAGAAATTCTAACTTTGGAGGCAACAGACATGTTGTTAAACTACAGTGTGGTCCTTGCAACATCACAGCCAAGTTTGGGTTTTTTTAAACCAAATTTTTCTCCTCTTCATCTTAAATTTCTTCATGCTCTATCTTCTGGCAGCTCACATGCTATCCCTACCGTTTCTGCTCTCCAATGACCATTCCCTTCCTTTCCTTCACTCCTTGCAGGTTTTCCAGTAACGTACAGTATCTTATTCTCACAGCAAGGTTCACAGACCCACTTGGCAAGCTTTTCCTCCTCCTTAAAATGCAGTTTCCAAGCAGCTGTTGCACCTTCCATTTAAGACAGCCCAAGCTTTTTCTTTTTTTAACCTCTACAAGTCTTTGGCCATATGGACTTCACAAACTAGTTCCTCTAACTCCTCAGAACTTGTCCTGCTAAAATAAAACTTCCTTGAAATAAAAGCACTTTATAACCAGCATATACTTACCTTTCAGTTTAATTTAAAATAATTAACTTGTGGCTAATCAAGACATGTGCTTAAGGCCTTGTGGAACAGAGACGTAACACAGCAGAGGAAAGCAAGACCCAGTGTCAGCCCTGGAGAGACCAGAGACATTCCTTACACAGAGTTCAAAGTTACGCCCTCTAGTTCTGGACAGGCTGTAAACACGAGCCTTCATTTACTTGCATTCCACTACAATTAATGTCTAAAATCCACCCTACGATATATCAGTGTACTGATTTCCAACCTATGTCACCACTGGGAAACAGACTTTCAAAAGCATATTTGAAAAACATCTTCCTTTTATATTCTAGCACGGTATTTCAAACGCGCTCTGCAGCTCTAATCAATCAGAACCCATTTGCAAGGCCACATTGTGCAATTTGCCTCAGTTTTGCCTTACCAAATCAACATTAGCCCTACAGATTTTGAAATATAACATGAACCATCTCCCAGCTACTGGAAGACTGCACCCATATGAAGTGCCTCCAGCAACAACTTGAGATCTAATGCCTCCACAAGCCTACAAAGAGCAGGGAAGGAGGGCACTGATGGTCAAATGATGCAGCAGGGCACAGAAAGAACCATTCTGGCAAACTGACAGCAAATGATCACCAAGTGGATCTGGAAAACACTATTTCCCTCTTAACTTTAGCTTGTGATGCAATTTTCTTAATGTGGATACGCTGGCAGCAGAGCGGTCTAGGCCTTCTCTGCACAAGCGGATGAACATGCTGCCATAAGCTGCAAGTCCCATAAAGGCAGTAAATCACACTACCCACTGCATTCCTGGTGTACCAGCATCTACGCTTGGGCACACAGGCACCTGCCTGCTACCTCCAGCCCACAGAGGGGAAACTCAGTACCACAATGTGAAATATCAACTGACACGGTAAGTTACTAACCCACATAGAACAGGTCCTGGCAGGGCATACAGCACTGCCAGCTCCAACAGCCCCACATCACAGCAGACGTTATCTGGCATCTCTGAAGGACTGACAGTGCTCTCTGTGCCCACCTCTTCTGGCCACCATCACCATCAGGTATATATTCCAGGAAGACATTACCGCTGCCAGTGCCTCCTGCTCTCAAGGGCAGCCTCACTAGCTTGAGCCCAGCCCCTGCAGAAGAGGGGCGCTCTACCACTCTCTGAACCAAGGAGAACAAGACACATTGTTAAAAGCAATTGTTAGTCACACACAATGAAATAGTGTACTACCTTTTATTCCACAAGTGCTTAAAAGTGTTTTATCTTGTTAATTCTAGGTCACTTGAGCGCATATGTGGTATGGATTACACTGACCCTTTTAGAGCTCTCAACATTTTTGAGTAAGTAGGACGCTTACCATTAGACACAAGCCAAGCTGTGTTCCCCCTGTACACCATGCACCAAGATCTACCAGGAGGCTTTACATGCAGAACTGAGGACAAGTTGCTTCATAAAGCATCGCACTTACGGCACATAAGTACGAATGTGAAATGAATTATAAATGCCAAATCTGACCCAGTATCATATTAAATCAATGTAGACATTTTACAGGAAAAAAAAGTTGAACTTAAGTGACATTTGCAAAGCCACCCAACAAACCAGCAGTAGACTTACAAACAGAGCAAGTATTTACAGATAAGTGATTAAAAAAAAAAAGTCTGTGTTAAAGATATTAGTTGTCTTACTGCTTAGAAAACAGTAACATTGCCATTTTAAGCACAGAGGAGACGTTTCATCTCTAAATACCTGAACACAGTAACTGGAAACTTTAAATACAAGTAAGGATCAAAATGCAAACGACCCTAAAATTCAGGTTTTAAAGAGCAGAGATGGTAATTTGCCAGTGCGGGTCTTTGAAAGTTTTAACCTTCTCCTCTGCCCTAGGAGCTGCCACATATTTTGGACCCTAGGACTGAATAATTCTGTCGCTTTACCTGCTCTTCACACATGCCTTGTCCGAGCAAGGAAAGGAGGAAGGGGAAAAATTAGACATTTAAGGAAATTACCTTTTAGATAAGCCTCCTCCCTTTCCCAGCTAAAGTTTTCTTTAGGTCAGAGCATCACTCCGAGACGAACCCAGGCGCCGGCAGGCCCGGTTTCGGGCGATGTTGTGACAGATGCGGAGCAGACCCCGAGCAGAGCGAGACCCGACCCAGGGGAGGCGGGCGGGCAGGCAGGCAGGCGGCCATGTGCTCAGCCCCGCATCCCCCCGAAAGGGCATCCCGGGGAGGGTGTTCACATTTCGTACCGACTCAGGGAAATAACTCGGAGGAGCTTAACAGCTATATTACTTCCAGCGCCTTTCTCCTGAGCCATATGTTTTCCCCTGACATTAACGAGGAATTTCGGAGGAGCCAAACCGCTTCGCCCGCTCCGTCGCGGACCCGCTGGCAGGCTGGGGCCGGAACGGCCACCCCCACAGGCTGGGGGCGCAACGTCGGCTCGGCCCCGCTTCTGCGCTGGGCACCCTTCGGGGGCTGCTCTCTGTCACCGGAGGGAGCCGCCCGCTCCGCCGACCCTCAGCGATAGGGCAGGGCGGCTCCTGCCGCAGCGCCCGGCGGGGCCGAATCCCCCGCCCGTCCCCGGGGCAGCTCGGCGCCGCCAGACTCACGCCTCCCGCCCGTGTTGCCGGACCCCTCACCAGACGCCTGCCGGGGCCGCTGATGGGGGATCCCGCCCGCCGCCTTTCCCCAGGGCCGCCCCCAGCATGCGGGTGAACCGCTGCGGGACGGCGCCACGCTCAGCTCCGGGCCCCGCCGCACCCGAAGCGACGGCCCGGCGCCTCACCGCC
>VXBZ01001796.1:17968-73081 GCA_013399135.1 Heliornis fulica | reverse complement strand
GGCGCACAAAGGGGACCCGCCGCTGCCGCCTTTGTTCGGCCGAGCGGCGCCCGGGAGGGGCGGGCGGCGAGTTGGGCGCTTCTCCCACCCGGAGATTTTTAATTTTTTTTATCCTCCGGCCCTGGCAGACGCGGGGTAACTTCACTGAAGTTAATTTGGGTCCGTGATGAAAACCCCCTCCACCTGTGCCAAATGCCGCTCGGCATCCAGCATTGAAGTCAGCCTACACGCAGGGCTTCAGCTGCCTGTTTATGCCTCAGGAGCTGACTGGTGACTCCTGTTAAATTAAGTTTGGGTTTTTAATTGCATAGGGTAGATGGGATCGCAAAGACTGGTTTCTTAGCATTCTGCGCTTGGCAGTTGCTAAGAAAGTGTTAAAAGAAGAATTCCAGATTCACCTTTATCCTTTATTCTCAGATTTGCTTTCAAGCACTGCCACTTATTTGCCTATTTATCTACACATCCAGTTGTGCACTAATCATTAAATACCTTTGCAAAACACTTTTTTTTTTTTTGTCACAGTACTCTATTGCTCGCCCCATAAACCTCCTCCAACCTTCCTAATTTTAGGCCTCCAGGTACTTAACACATGCAGTCCTGTCCCACGGGTTAAAATAGTAGGAAGGGAAGAACTTCCCCTCATTCACTTCTCATTTAGAAGAGACCGATAGAATCACAAGCAGTTTTGTATGAGACCTCCTCATACAAGGACTTCAGTCAGAGGTGCAGCAAACAATATGACTCAAGCTACAGGACCACATAACTACAAATGACTTTTTAAGAAGGTTGCAACAAAACATGACCATCCTAGAGTTAACAACCATAGAGGAGACCCTTATCCATGCAGCCTCCCTTAAAGCTCTTCCCACAACGTTCATAAGCCCCTCTTCTCCGGCAGCAGATCCCACCTGAAAGTCCTCAACTCAGAGCTTTGCTTCCCAGGCTGTAAAGGGCAGGCTAGTACAAGACCTTTGGTGCTAAGCCAGCTCCTTGAGTTTTGCTAGATGGAGTAGCTTTGGTATGCCACACACACACACACTCTTAAGAAGCAGGTGTTTTATCAGTTCCTCTAGCTATTGACTAGAAATTATCTGCATGGCCCAGGAGGTGCCTGTTGCAAAGCATAAGTGTGTGAGGAAGGAGGGGAAGCTGCAGTGCTTGGACACATAGTTAACTACCAAACTGCTTTTCTGCACGTCAGCATGGCTGCTTTGGAAAGTGGGACATAAATATGTGTGACTTGAACCTTAACTCCTGTAGCTCTTGGGGGGGGGAGGGATAAATTTGGTTTTATTTTAAAATTAAAGCAAATGAAATGGAATGGATATCCTCATGAGTGTGGGAGCAAAAAAGTCTGAAAATATGAAGCAGTGTACTAAATGTGGAACAGCCTGCCTAAACCATCAGGCAGCCTTAAGTAAAGCCAATGTGCTAGAGGCATAAGCTACATCATATATCCTAGGTACTGCCAAGAACTGCTCACTGCATTATTCACCAGGGACAGAAGCCAAACATCAACCCCATAGCCTTCACGGAAGGGAGTCCCTGCCACGCAACAGGGTACTCGGTTGTCATGTGTCCAAAATACAGACACCCTACCCCATGTGACCACCTTTTACAGGAGGTGCATTTTGCCCTTCATTACTTAGGCTTGATGTCCATAGTAGTGGGAGGAATAGGTAAATGCAGCTTATCTCCTTTTGCATTACTTGTTCTGGGCAGACTAATTCCCTATTCCTGCTCAAAACAGAGGCTTACCAATATTTTAATTCTAGATCAATATGCGAACATTTGTTACAGCCTAGACATGTGTATAGACCCTTGTTTTGGATTCCTCATGAAACAAGAGCTATGAAGTTGTTTCTTACAGTACTAACTGATAAGTTGCTCATACCCAGGTGTCATATGATGGATAGCTGTGCTAAATTTTGCCACACTGCAGCTGCTGCCTCTGGGAAGAAATATGGAGCAATACAATTAGTGTCTCACATTTTAGTTTCAGTATAGCTACTAAAATATGATCCTCATTCTCACCATCAAGACCAGTGACAGCTTGGCCTTTGCCTCAGACAGATGACCCATTGAAGCAGCATCTAGAGATCCCCCAACTGCAAATCAAGCTGCAGACCTGAGTGGATGATGAACACCCATGGACTTTATCATGTGCCAAATCCCTTTCTTGAAACCAATAGCCTGATCCCAGGATGTTTAAGGGCACTTTAAATTACTATCCTTACAAACAAGTCTTTGCATTTTGAGATACCCAAACCCCTGATTTATAAATAACATCTAAGGCAATAAACTAATTCTATAAACCTTATATTCATGCATATTCCTGATTATGCTCATCTAATTTGATAAGACTATTTAATAGGAGTAAAATAAAATGTGCTTAAGAAAATGTCTAGAGCTAAGCTAAGAACCTCTGGAGATAAACATAAAATAACCTAGTTTCAGACTTACTTCTCTACACTCTCCTAAGCATTATAAATGCATTACAAAATGCATTAATCTTTTCATCTTATTACAATATTTCACAACTTTCAAAAGGTTTTGAGATAGGAAAATTTGAAAACCCACCTATTAATCATAGCTGTCTTCCAAAATCCATATTCTGACAAGACCGAGAATAAAGCATTTGTGGCTCTACTCAGTAGGAAGCAGCTGACACTTCTTAAAATTGTGCTAATTAACACAGGTTCTCAAGGTCCTGTTCTAATGCAGGACAAACACATGGCTGAAGAGAAGCTCTGTCCACCTTATACAATGTGTTGTTATTGTTCACGCTACTTGAATCTGCCATTAACAGTAAGTCTCCATCTCACAGCTGCTCATAAACCTAAGGGCTGCTTGCATTCAAAGACAATTTCAGTCGTATTTTGCTGTTGCATATGCAATTCACAGAGTCACCTGTAACTGCACGTAAGAACAACTGAGAACAAAGCAGCTCTGTTTAGCTCTGGAGGCCTGGCTGAGGGATGTTTGGGGTTTGGATCTGTTCTGCTTGTGTAAACTTATGTTTAATGATCAAAATACATTTCAAAGTGCAGACTGCTGCCTGAATTACCACAGTGCTGAGGCTGAATTAGCCATGGCGATTCAAGTACTGAACGGTGAATATTCCCCCTCACCCCCGTCTGCCCTGCCATGCTATGCTCTTGCATCTGTAGGATGTATTTACTCTCAAGTCCCTCCAGACTCCTGACTAGGAGGTGTGAACTGAGGTCAGCCAACGGCTTGCATTAACGGGCCAAGCTGTAACCTGTAGCAGCTACACCACCACCAAGTATTCATTTTAGCACACTCAGTTAAATCCATGAGTGAGGCATGTGCGTAATTTCTGATGGTCAGACTGGTCTGCCCACGCAGACCATTCAGTCGCCACCTCAGCTACACTTACCAAAGTCGGGGTGAGATGGACAGAGAAAAACACACACCGCTTTAGGCATCATAGCTGGATCGGCCTGTGCCTGCACATCCCTGAGTAGTATTTCATAGAAAAAAGTTTGAGTTCTCCATTGCCACACACCATGTCTATCCAGCTGTTCACAAAAACAAGGTGGTACTGGACGCTCTAGTCCTGTATTTGTGCACTGGTAAGTTAATACTGTTCTCTTTTTTTTTTTTTACTTTAATAAAAAGCTGTGTAGAAAATCTGGGGGCAATATGTTTGTAGGGGCTGTAAATGGTGCAGGCTTTTAGGAATGCTTGGAAAAGTATTATCTCGATATTGTTTGAAGCAGGAGGCCACTGACAGTGGAGAGGTGTGGGAGTCGAGTTACTCTGACATGTTCTTCTGGTGGTCAAATGCCATGAGAAACAAGCCAGAACCCCCTTTCTCAGCTCCCTGATGGTCTCAGCACTGCATACGAGGGCTTGTTGACTTCCCTCAGTCACTGCGTTCTTCTTGTCAACTTGAATTTGGCTGTATTTAGGATCAAGCGTGAGCCATTACATTTGTATCCTGTTTTTCTGGACTATCACCTTGGGCTTTACTTACAAGGTTGTTACAGTTGTGTTTACTTTCCAGTTTCAGGAGGTGTGTGGAGGTAAGCCTAGCCAAAATGGAGGAACTGAAACGTGTGAGGCCACGATTACATCATATGACATCCTGCCTCAACCCATGCAAGCAGAGAAAGAAAGATGTGTCTGCTCCTTTTCCCTACATCTGCCTACTTAGAGAACATACACCCATTAAAGCTGAGCCAGACAGATATCAGTTCTTTAATTAGGCTTGTCCTTTTAAATGCCCCAGGAAAATTATTATAAGAAATACCATACGATTGCCTAAGAACAAACGAGATATGCTTTTAAACACCCTTTATTACAAGCGTTGCATAAGCATTCCAACAATCAAAACTAACAGTTTGTTATCATAGTTGCGATCCCTTTGGCTTAGTAGCAGCAAGATGAATAGCATGTCATCTCTTTTCTCAGCAAATAGCTGGCCGCCTTTATAAACAGAACTGTCAAGACTGATTCTCCATATATACTTGCAAATTATATCCATTGGCTATGTGTCTTACAGCATATTTAGTATGCTGCCAGGGGAATGCTACTCTCACATCACTTTTATATGTTACTGACATCATAACATTGTCAAGGAACAGGTAACTGGAGAGCTATGGCTTGAATTCCCTAATGTCTCCTATATAGCCCTGATGAAATGCACATTTATTATCCAGTTTACAAACATTTGAACCTAACATGTAAAAGCACTCCAAAAGTGATTGCTTGATTACCCCAATGAACAAGAATCACGCAACCTTATAATAAGCCATCATAAGTCAGAAACTTTTAGTTACATCTCTGAACATTGTGTTTCCTCTCTGTCTATCATAGCAAAGCACCTTTCCACTAACAACAGGTAGCTTACTGTCCTTATCCTCAGTTAAATCCATGAGTGAGAAGTGTATGTGATATCCTGTCCAGGAGGAATTAACTTCAGTTCCTTGTCTCTATTAAATGACATGTAATATGATAATAATATTGCTTACTTCACAAAGGAGGAGGGAAAATAATTAATACGTGCCCTGTCCTTTAAGAATATAGAGTGAAATATAAGCATAATACTGTAATTTCAGCCTGGCCTGCTTTCGCCCTAATCTTTTTTTTTTTATTTTATTTTATTCTGCAAAATTCAAAGGACAAAATTTGTGGTCAGTGGCATTTTTAAAAGGAAGTATTTCCTTTTTAGGAATTTTATATGGCAAAACCTGTGTCTGTATATCTTTAACAATAATGTAAAATATCTTAAAATCCTGTTATTTAAAGTGCTTTAAACTTGTTGATTTCACTTACAAAAGTAGACCCATTTCTCTAAAGCCATCTATCGTGCTGATTTTGACATGTTATGTTAATAATGCATAATAAAGTAATGTCATTTCAACAGAGGGTTCTAATTAGTTACCAGTAACACAATATAGTCTTGTATAATTACAAATTTTGTGTGTGAGGAGAACTGCCTTGTTCTCATTACAGGGACTAAAAACCACAAAGCATCACGTTTCTTGTTATTGTACTGTAGGAATATAGGCGCATACTCACAACCACATCGGGGAATGGCACGTAATAGAAGAATCAGTAACAGATACAAAATGTGATGACACAAAACTGTGAAGCCAAATTTATCCATGTTCGCATCACCCTGCAGCTCCCTGGCTGTTACACAGCCTCTGCACACCCAGCTGGCACAGGATCCTACCAGGGAGCACGGGAGTCAAGTTAATGTCCCTCTACAGTGAGGCTGTCAGAGATTTTATTGAAAGCAGTTCTGCAGAATATGAAACTATCCCACCTTCCATAGCTTGCTTTCTCTTTCTTACTTGGCTTCTTGACCAGGAGCAGCTCAGCATACAGCACAGCGTGGCCTTACTCATTGTCTAACACCAAATATGCAATGCCACCCTAGTACTCACCCACAGCGTTCCTCTGCCGGAGCTCCCTCCAGTTGCCTTCCAGGAACTGCTTCCCCTCAAGTCCTGCTTTCAAGACTGCAACAAATGCCCTGGCAAGGGCAGATTAAAAAGAAAAAGATGTATCAACCTGTGTTACTGCATTGGGGCTGCTCAAAAGGGGCTCGTCACCCCAGAGTTATCAGCTGCTAGTAATGTCTCACACTTATATATTGCATGACTGTCCCTTTCTCTGCTTGCTAATCCAGGAGCTTCTTTTGACAGCTCATACATGAAAAGATTTGTTATTTTTTGAAATGTAGTGGTAGAGGTTTTATACTTTGGGCCAGAGTGTCAGTGGAGGCTCTTTAGGGACGTGTGCATTGGAAGTGACAAGCAGTGAATAACTGACATGAGGCATAAGTAATATTTGTAGTCCGACTTCAGTATGTTATTCTTAAAAACATCCAGTCTGTAAATACAGTCTGCATTTGTTAGCTTGAAAGGAAGGGATGGATATGGGGGCAAATACAGAAAAGAGAAATGAATAAACAAAAAAAAAGAGGGAAAAAGCAGAAATAAGCTAATAAGGAGAAAAGGGAGTTGTAATACTGAAAGAGAGAATATAGACATACAGATGGATCACAACTATTTTTTTTTTTAAATCAGTAGAAAAATTGAAGATAAAAGGAATCACAGTGTAATAGATCAGGAAAAAACAATGAAGCCTTTGTAAACTTAGTCTGAATTCCTGCACACAGTCAATGATGACTCCAGTACCTTATGAAAAAAGGGTGCTTTTGTAAAACAAGTATGTGATGAAGTCCCATTGATTGTAGACACTGTCATTTGCAAGTTAAAAAGGAGAGGGTGAGGCAATGGGTATGTGTAGCATAGAAGCGATTTGGATGATGTTAAAGTCGTGCTGTAAAATAAATATTATGTTTAACCCCCATAGGAACAATGCAGATATTTCAGCAAAAGATGAGTTATGCAGGGGAAGACATTTGAATGAACTTGTGGGGCTCTTTCAGTGACTCCAGTGAAGCTGATGACTGTTTTCATTCAGACCTTTTGCTTTTCTTTGTTAATTATCTGTAGACTAGAAATGGCAATATAAGCAATAAGGTGGTATGTACTTTTCTTGTATTCTTTATTCACACACTGCCCATTATTTCTTCGAGAGCAGGAGCAGGTATCTAGCAGGGAATCTAGCTAGTCCTACTAGCTAGGACAGGAGGGAATGGCTGTGAGTTGTGCCAGAGGAGATTCAGGTTAGAATTTACGAGACCTTTTTTCTCAGAAAGAGTGGTTAAGCGCTGAAACAGGTTGCCCAGGGAGGTGGTGGAGTCACCGTCCCTTGAGGTGTTTAAGGAAAGGTTGCATGAGGTACCTGGGGACATGGTTTAGTGAGGAATATAGGTGGTAGGAGCATGGTTGGACTAGATGTTCTTGGAGGGCTTTTCCAACATTAATGATTCTATGAAGTTATTGAAGTGTTTTCCAAAAGGAAATATTCTACATCAGAAAACCAGAAGAAAGAGAGATGAGAGGCTTCCAGAATAGGTCAATGGCTGTAGCAGAGTACTGGCTCCCACATGGTCATCTCATTATCACCATCAAACAGCACTTTTACATAGAAGAGTTGTCAGATAAAACTTCATGTCAGTCAGCACACTTTTTCAACATACTGAACATAACAGGAAAATTGTACAAGTCAGCATGTTTAAATATCATAAATAATGGAAGAGACACATTGCCTATCCATGAGGAAAAAAAAACAACAGGGTTTTAATATTGTATTACAGAAATGAAGCATCAACTGCCTCCCTTCTGTACTTGGCTGGTCATAGGACTTAATTACAAAAGAGAAAAAAAAAAAAACAAACCCATACATTACATTTTTAGGAAGGGATGGAGCCAAGACCTGGTATGGCAGGGTAAGGACTGCCCTGGATTCCACTTCCAGAGCAGCTGCAGGTGCTAAGCAGTACCCCAAGAGCTGTGAACAGAGATGCTACCTTTGGAAACTTGCTTTCTGTGTTTCTATTCCTGGAATTGAATAAATACTTGTTATTGCCTCATTTCATGGGGACTTTGAAAAACATCATGATAAAGTGTGCAAATAGCATGGACCTCTTGGCTAGAAGGCTATGCATACAGTACCTTTATTATCTAACAAAAACTATATTGCTTAGTTGATTGCTATGTGAAGCAATACAAGTATTTGTTTTTCAGCATATAGATTTTTTGTAGATGCTTTGTGAAAATGGCAGTCTTAAAAAACTGCCTTCAAAAAAATGCACAAAATTAAAATTAAACCTTTTTTTTTTTTTTTTGGAAGGAAAGGAACACTTGGTAGAGGTGTGGAATAGCATTTCAGCAACTTTACAGAAACTGAAAATATAACTTAAAACAAAGGCTTGGATATAGAAATTTATTTACTCTTTAAATAACTTTATTTAACTTTTAATTTATTCTTTCTTTTCCAGTATTCCTGGAAGTGGTCCTAAAGTAATTCCCAGCTCTTTAAGTGGGATATATTTTATTGCAGTACCATATACTGTGATATATCCTACTTTACTCATCAACCATTTTTCACTAGCAACAAGGAGATTTTATGTGGATGAAATGATGGAAACTGTTGGTGCTTGTGAAGAAAGATTGGGTTCTTCAGTTTGACACCATTACAAAAGCCTGAATATAATTCACAGCTGCACTGAAACCATGGTGCAACTTTTAATGGCATATTGTCACAGACCAGGCTTGGAACTTTACTTAGAATCATGGTTCCCAATTTTATAGTGTTTATTACAGATACAAAGCACAACCTGATGCCAGGGATGCCTCAAGCATAATTTATATTTAGTTCATGCTTTCCGTGATAGAATTCAACTGCAGCCCAAACAGTTCCCTGAGTTTTTACCAGGTACATGTAATATTCATTATCCATTTAAAAGTACAGACAGAACTCTCTTAACTTTTCAGAAATTATTTGTGTGTTGATAATGCTGCAGATTTAAATTTAAGCATATATTCAAGTGGTATGTTCCAGTTTAAATAGGTTCAGTGCTCCACTAAGGAAAGCCTCTTCAGAGAGCTGTAAAATACTTCAGGCTACATACATCTGATTTCAAGGAGAGAGATAATCACACAGTTTTGTCTATTAAATTTTCTGTCTTTTATTTATTTCATGACTTAGTATGTTATGCTCTACCTTGCTTAGTTTTACAAAGCTGTTTTTAATATGTTTGATTCATAAAAGAAAGTAACAACTATGTTGCTAATTCTCCTGACTACATAATAAATCATTACTTGTTTCCTATGCCATAATATGTATTTTCAGTGATGCAGAAGCAAACTTGGGTCATTAGGTAATAAAATTCTCCCCATTAAACAACTGTTCTTTGGCAAAAAGTTATCTCCAACCTTTGTAAAATCCCTGGCACTTTCAAAACTTTTCAAAACTTTTGAGGAATTCACACGTGAGCTTCGTAGGTGCCGAGCTTTTCCATGTGTGCATTGCTGTGCAGGGTCATCCCACCAGCAAGGCTGGCTTGGTCTTGTACCCATAAAATGAAGGATGTAGGGAACAACGTGTTCTGCCCTTTGCTTTGTAATTGAATTTGGCATTGATTTGTACCAATATCTATTTATTTTGCTGACAGTAATTTAAATATACCTCTCGGGAAACACTGATATAACTCTCGAGTTTATTGTGTGTAGTTCCTGGTGGAGTTTTGGAAACAACATGCATATAATACTAGATTGAATAGTAAGCAGGTCCCAAACATTTGTTCGTGCTTTAATAATTCCCTTTCTTGATCAAAAAAACAATTAACATTGCAATATTACAGTGTTTTGATACTTGGTGTGGCTGCTGTGGCACCCCATTAAAACAGAACAAAACACAAAACAACACTAACAAAACCAAACCAAAACAAACAAAACCAAACCAAAACAAACCAAAACAAACCAAAACAAACCAAAACAAACCAAAACAAAACAAACCAAAACAAACCAAGCTGTCTGGTCAAGATACGAGTCCGAGCTACAAAGCAATGGTCCAGACCTCACTGTGAACAAGATGCAGGTCTTGGTTATAATCCGTCTCTTGCCAGTCAGAAAACAAAGAATCAGAGAGCTTGTATGGTATTACCCCTTTGTTGACACTGGGTTTTAGTTGCTTTGGTCAAACCAGAGGCAGATGTCCCAAGAGTGACAGGAGTTACAAGCATCAAATAGGTTTCCAATTCTGTGCTATGGGGAACCCTTTCCTTGAGGGATTTCTTGTCCCCTCCCTCCATGATGTTGCTGTGGGTGCTGTTCAGAAGACTGCTTGGCCAGGACAGGGTGTAATTTGTGCTATTGCTGTGGCACTGGTTAAGAAAAGTAATAATATTGAAACTGGCTGTTGACTTAGCACTGCAGCGAACACCTTCTGCTCCATGAAACCTTTCAGGATGTCCCATTTTTTTTTAGTTCCTTCACTGGAAGAAAACAGATTTATTTTAACCGATTTATATCTTTTTAAATTTTATTTTAGTCATTATTTTTCCATTATTATTGCATTGTAAAAATGGAGTGTATTGAACTTGCATATGCTTTTGCTAATGAGAGTGAATGTTCAAAACACGGTTTGTCTAGAGTTGGAATCACTTGTCTTCAAATCACTGTCTCACAATATGCTACAAATTGCTCCTGTTCATAAACAAAAATCTTGTATTATAAACAAATGTCTTCCTATGCCTCATGTGACTTTATACAAAACTATCCTCTCTGTGTATTCTCTCAACCTTCTTGCCATATGAAAATCTTGACAATTTCACAGAATCACAGAATGTCAGGAGTTGGAAGGGACCTCGAAAGATCATCTAGTCCAACCCCCCTGACCAAGTAGGATAACCAAGATTTGAATGGTTTCCTTTTAAAACTTTAAAGTGTTTTGCACCACTAACTGTATATGAAGGTTTGGTGACTTTAAATAATATATATTTCTAATCTTAAGTCTTTGTTATTACATCTACCACTAGTAGGAAGAATCATGGAAACTGTATCCACATGAATTAAGTTCAATCGTAAAAAAGTGCTAAATGCAAACCTGCTTGAAATGTGATTTATTCAATAAAAAGGAAATCCTATTTAATTTTTAGTACTATTTTTGCACTGATTTTGCCTGCTCAGTCTCAGTTGACCAAAATGAGCTACAGAGCGTATTTACCTGCAGAGTGAATCCAGAGCTACCTTGCCATATCACCTGAGTTTTTATTGAAGGGAGGAATAGAGGAGTTTTCAGTCTCCATACCTCTGGGCATTCCTTAACCTTGAGGCACAGGAAAGCACCAAAACAACCTGAAAACTTACAGTTGTATCGTGACAGGGAAATCAGGAAAGCAATCTTTTCTGTATCTTTTCTTCACGAGGTTCTAAGCAATGATGTGTATAGCAGCACTAAATACGCTCATCTTGTATTGTCTTTCAATGCCTGAAGGAATATTTTTTCAGGAAATACCATGTGGGCCTGTGTCTCACTGACTTTTAGGGGCTTAAGATACTTTTGAAAATGAGATTACATAATAGATTTCCTACTTGGGGATTAAAATACCTGATATTAGGAAGGAATGAGTCTCAGTTACATGACAACTTCTGAAAATTTTACCATGAAAAAACAAAAAATCCCATATTTATGAGATTAATTCAATTCTCATAACATACCATAGTTCTCATGGGAATTTTTACCAAATCTGAATTCCTTAATGTTGCAAAAAGCAGAAACTGCAATTACTGTAGACCAAATAAATTCTTCATATATATGGTATCTTCCAACAGAATATGTAGTTTAGCTGGTATGATGAGTCACATCTACAGTTTGATTTAAAGATATTACATGGAATATCCTAATAATGCAGAAAAATATTCAATAGCAAGATTTGTTTTTTCTCATTTATGGAGCAAGTGTATTGATCTTCATTAGCCATTCACTGTTAAATAATGTAAAAAACCAAGTTAAATTAGCATGTCAAAACAAAACCAAACTTGCATGCTTCATTGGAAGCTCCTGTTTCAATAGACCAGCTTTGGGAGTTAATGAATATGCTTTCTCCTTATCTGAAACATTAATCTGATACTTGTTTTAGAAGTATTTTTTGGGGAAATAACTCCATAATAATAAAGCTGTTGCTAGGAGGCCTGGAGAAAGCTAAACCAATTTGGCTTGGAGAAACAGATAATCAGTATCTTAGTGGTTTCTTCTTAACATGCCCCTTGTGCCTTTCCCTGAGAGCAGGAAATCAGGGAGGAGAGAATAATCTCATTCTGATTGTTTATGGAGCATAACGAGGGCCTCAAGCAAAGAAATGTATCGTTTGCTTTATACCTGCGGCTGAATTGCAGCGCATCCCATTAAATACTCACTGAACACCATTTGGGATGCGTAACAAAAAGCTGTCATTTTCGATGAACACACCCTTATTCTGCAGAAGGTATATTTCTTTGGAGGAAAGTTTAAACCAGACCATCCTGGAGAGTGTTTCTGGTTGTTTCAGATTTTACAGCAGTGGCCTTACATTTTAGTTCTCTCATTTTCTTCCTCATTCTTCTGTGTTACTCACTCTAATGTTACTCATGTCTGAGTAACATCTGATTCAGATGTAATTTGCTGCCTTTATGGCTCTGGGCTCCCCCTTCTCCCAAATCCGGCTTCTCCTCTTCCTTTTTCTCCAATCCCATATGCATTCTGGAGAGGGGGAATGGCAACTTTTATAGCATCCTGCCCCACACCCCATGAGAACTCTGCTACCTTTGCTCGCAGTTGTGGTCACTCGGTAACTAAATTGTCCTATAAACTACCTCTCTGGTAGCTTTGGCAGCTCCCTGTGCATCACCCTGTATTGCTCACCCTTCCCTACCTGTGGCCTGGTTTATTCTCCTCTTCTTTCTCACCCTGGTGCTTCTGACCATCAAACCCAAAACTTGCTTTTCCCCTCTGAGTATGTTGTCTCTACAACTGTCTCTCCACTCCCGTCTCTTGGATCTCCTCTTCCTTCTCAAAATCATGTAGTTCTAACATGGGGCTTTGCTTAGTTCTTCCTAAAATGCCTTCCTCACCCCACCTTGCTCTATTACAAGTTTTCTCTGCAGTGTTGAAGTTCAGTATTAGCTTTGATCTTTGTCACTTTATGCTCCACCTCACGTTGAGACTTTCACTAAATTTCTTTGCTTATACAGGAACATTCGAAGTAACAACCATTTTTCGTAGGTATGTGATAAAAAAAAATCCGACACCCATCATCTCCTAACTGGCATTAACTATGTCCTCCTTTGTTACTCTCCTTAACTGGCCTTTCTTTAACCTATACAGCGTATGCCATTTCAAATAAACTTTGCCCAACACTCAAGTCATTCATCAGAGGCCCCATATATCTTCCTTATAAAATTCAGGCTTCCTTAGCCTCACTTTTAAAACTCTTAGCACTTTTATCTGACAATATCTCATCTGAAGTTTCTCTCTACTCTCCTCATCTCTCTCTAGATATTCCTAAGCTTTCTTTTCATCCCTCTTTTCCCTGGTAATCTTCTTCCCTCCCCAAGCAAGTTTATTTTTCCTTCCCTTTTTGTCAGCTTTCTCTTTTCATCTTGATCTCTAAAAATATACAAAAATCACTTTACATTGGAATCAGCTCTTGAGAACAAAACCAAAACATGAGGCCAGTCAGATGTATGTGTTTGACTTCTCTCTGATACTTAGAGCTGAAAAGGATGAAAGTTATTCATTTTAAAATATACATTTTAAAAGAAGAAGAAAACACATGGCTGTTTATCTGTTGTTGTACGAGGTACCACAAAGCACTTCTTTAAGTGGTTTAAGTTGAGCTCCATCACTAAGACTTTAATTTCTCTGTTGCAACAATAATTTTCTTAAAGTCTTGATCCAGCAGAGTACTTAAATGCTTTCGCTCGGGCTTCTTAGTGACCTCACTGTAGATACTAGAAATGCTTGCCTCATATACTTTCAATTAAGCACACAAATAATTATTCTACTAAATTTGTGCTTTAAGCTGGCTCAGTGGTTTACTACATTCATTTTGCATTAAGGACATAAAAGAAATGATTTAAAGAAACATGCATTTTGCAGTATGCTGAATTTAAACAGATTTTTCAGGGCTTTTGTAATTCATTCTTTTTTTTTTTTTTTTTTGCTGAGATACTTTCTTTTCCAGACTGTGACATTAGTGTGCTGACTTTCTATGGGAGCTCTCAGATTAAGTGTAATGTTAAAAAAAAAAAGTGAAATCTTCTTATGCTAACACCTGAGGATTAAAACGATGATAATTTCTTCTTTACCTCACATAAAAAGTGCTTTACCATACTGGCACATTTTAAAATGTATTCCTCTTAGTGAATACTGACTTCCTCAGGAATAAAGATATGGATAAGTGGATATGGAAATGTAAATAGCATACGTCATAAAGTATTTATTGCCCCCCAAAAAAGATTATCAGTGTTCTTTCCTAGGTACTACTCCAAGTTATTATAGCATTAGTAATGGTGCAAAGTCTAATTGCTTTGTGTGTGGAGCTAAATCAAAAAGGCCAGATGAATATAGGAAAGAAAGAAGACATTATATATATATGGTTCTAAAAAATGGATATATCCTTAAAGTGTCTGGCAGCATAGAAGGAAAACTTCAAATACTGAGAAGAAATTATGTACACTTAATAAATTTTAAGCTTACAAAAGAGAGAAACTTTTCTTTATAGATAAAAGCAGCTCCTTTTCACTCTTTTAAACATTTACAAGTCAGATTTCCAACATTAATGAATGAAGCTTTGTGACATAGCCGTGATGAGAAATACTTACCACTTCCTCAGGGAAGGGAAGTTTCATGACTTGATGGTACAGTAACTGTTCAACCAACTCACAGAGGAGCCGTGAGTGCAACTTGTGCAGCATGGCTCAGGTGCTTGGATTTTAACCATTTTTTCCTCTCAGACATTCCCATTTTTTTGGCTACCTGTCTCCACCAAATGCCACCTTTACATATCTTCACTACTCCTTCCAGATACCCCTTTCCAGAAACCACTGTATTAAGAACTCAGAAGCTCCAACTGTTTCAAAAATTTATATGCCACCAAGACAGCAGCCCTCAAAGTCACTTCCCAGAATCTTTTCTAGTGATCAGCATTGAAAATAGGTTCCCATAAGATGTCTGTTTGGGAGAGTGCCTCTCAGAGTGTCGCTGGCACCTCCTGAGGGTTTAATCTGTTTTATGGTACAGCACATATATAAATGTAGATCTTTTTCCTCCAGGTATCCCATCGCTGCATTTAAATATTACATAACGTATGGGCTGGGAGCAAACCAGGGGATTTTCTCACGCAGTGCAGTGTCAAATAGGAGCACAAAAACCTGAGCTCTGCAATGCTCTGAGTATGCTGGCTGGGCATCAGCACAGCTCTACGCAGCTGAGATAGTCCCTTTGATCTGCAGGATCAGAGGTTCAGCCTCTTTCTCTGCTCGGGCTCCGGTCAGGCTTTTCGCAGGGAACTTCAGATTTAAGGCCTCATTTTTAAACATCTTGATCTGTGCTTGCTGCCATGTCAGGAGCAGCCTGGGGCAATGGTGGGGTCTAGGGTTAAGGAAAGGTGTTATTTTCTCACAGATGTGGGAATTGGTGCTGGTGTGTCTTCCGCCCTGCATAGTGTGAGGCATTGCAGAATGGTGCTCAAAGATCAGCCTCCTGTGATCAGGCTCTTTGTCTGAACCCCATCTGCCTGGAGATGCTCTTCTCCTGAATGTGTTATAAAACCACTTTCCCTCTTGCTGTGGTGATGGACAATGTGCTGCATGGAATTTCTCAATTTTAGTTGTGAGCAACAAAATTAATAATCTCTGTGGTGTCACTTTTGAAGAGGAGCCACATAAGATTACAAAGATGATCTCTGTTCCTATTGCATGGGTATGAATCTGCTGCATGGTTCACTTTCGAGTGCAGGGGTTAAATCTGCTGACCCCATTTTCTGTGCTGGGGCCCCAGTTCCAGTCTGTATCCATGCAAGTGACACTCATGTCCACATGTCTCACTTAATTGAGGCCTGAGTCATTCCCTCCTACATTCAAATCCCAACAGCAGCTACTCAGTGTAGCTACAGGGTTTTTTTCTGGAATTTTCTTGCGTATACTATGGATTTCTTTTTAAATCACGATCACAGTCCTTCAAAATTCCCCAGTTTCAACTGGTAGGGCATCAATAGCTGTTCTTGTTTTCATTTCTGCTGCTGTTGCTCTTATAAAGATGTTCCTGGGAGTTTTGAGAGGATTGATTCCTTTAGGCAAAGACACTAGCATCAGCCTGGTTCCCATGGCTACCAACTCCTCAATCTCACCTCAGTAGAGATTTTTCAGCTCCTGCCATTCAAAAAAAGAAAAAAAATCCTTTCCTTATCTTTGGACACTGCATGTTGAATTTCAGCTTTCTCCTGTTATTCACTGACAGGGACAAACCCTAAAGAAAGACCTTGAAGGAATTCCTCTGTGTGAAGACCTACTTAGACCATTCCAGGCAAAGCCACTGCTGTCATGAGCACATCATGCATTCTCATGTGTAAATCTGTGAAGTTCCATCGTAAAATAACTCTTAAAGTTTTTGCTTTTATTTTTTTACAGTTAGAGGATAGTTTTTCTGGTTTCCCTGATTAAGTTTACTTAAATTTTTGGCACTCTTAGATAAGTATAGAGAACGTTTTGAACCAAAATGAGAGCATCTTGTTCCCTGTTTAACAATGAAGAACAAAGCACTCTATAATTATCACATTGCTTTTTCAACTGGGGCAACTTTAACAAATGCAAGTAATCGAGAATACAGAGGTAGCTTTGAGAACCATTCAAAGAATAAAGTAGGAAATTTAATTTCAGCTCCCTCTTCTTGAGGCAAGCCAAGGAACACTTCCCTGACTGAATAAGAGTTTTTTACCTTATTTCAGTAAGTCTTTAAGGACTTTGCACAAAACCTAAGCGTTATCTCTTTTCTTCTACACAGAACAGCATATTGTCTAGTGCTGTAGTTAAAGCAGCCTCCTGAAGTGCTCTTGTACCAAAAAAAACCCATCAAACTCAGGCTTTTCAGCTCCACAAAGAGCGTCCCAATCATTACCTGGTCAGTGAAGATTCCTTTATGTCTCATTTCTAAATCTAGTCATACACATGGGCAAAATTCACTTAAGTGTACATCTGGCTTTAGGATGAACAAGTCTGCGTTGCTTTAATTCAATAAACAGGGTTTAAAGCTCTCATATTCTGGTGGTTGACCAAAAGAGGACACAGAATTTCAGAGGAGATCTGAGTAATATCTTACATTAACATGTCATACAACGGGTGTAATTTAAACAGGAACAAGTCTATAGTGTCGGAGAGTCTCACGCTGATTTAACCACTGTATACATTGCTCAAACTGCACAAAATTGTAGAAAGCAGAAAATCTTCTGGTGGTGTAATATCAGTGGTAGATGGCCAAAAAGATGAAGATAAACTGTCATTTTGCAAAAAAAAAAAAAAGTCCTTTTTAATCATGAAGTTATAATAGTAACACTGCATATCAAATATAGTGCCTGGATTTTTTTTTCTCAGAACTGATGCAAAATACTGTCTGAATTGAGGAAAAACAGACAGATTTAGGCACTAAAAATCAATTAGCAAACAGAAAAGATATTTAAATTAAATGATAATAGCAGATCTTTCTAAAGATATGATTCCTTAGAGGCAAATATGGGGTGAAATTTCATCTTTGTATAGGATTGCTATACAACTTCACAGCTTGTTCTTTGTTGGCAGCCTGGATTAAATCAACCATCCAAGTATTTTTCCTGCAATGACGCAGCCATCTACAGCTCTGCTGCACCAAGTGTCAGCCGTTATGGTAGTTTAGCTCACTGATCCCTTTGAGGGATTGCTCTCCTAATGACAGTAATGGTTGTGCTATCCCGTGTCTGAATTTCTCCACATACCTCCCGTTGGCTCTCTGGAAGATCTGTATGGTGGCATTTGAGGAATGTGTACATTTGCCTGGGATTTACAGATAACAAAGAACCACGCTGGAATAGTTTCTTCATCACAGGTTTCCTGCTATGTGAGGATCAACTTTTGACCATGTGTGCAATGAGTCTAATGTTTCTGGAAGGTTTCAAATCTCCTGCATATGTGTGGTACAAGTGGTCTCTCTGCACATGGTAAATACAATCGGGGTCACTGTGGACCATCTGCGCAGAACACATGGGGAATCTGACACTTTCTGTCATCATTAAACATAATATTACTGCTCTACTCTGCACAGGCTTAAATAATGGTCAGGGAAATTAAAACAAATACCACAACCCACAGCCATCCACTCTCAACCACACCAAGCTCCTCTTCAGAAATCTCTTCTTCCCAAAGATGAGAGTAAATGTGGGTTTTATGTGACTGTTTGACAAATTCATGTGGCCAGAAATATCCACTTCTGGACAATACACTCCCTCTTCAGCATGACATTAAAATAGGTCAGATGGACTGATGCTTATTTCCTTCTCTTTTTAATGGCCTAAACTGAAAATCTCAACAACAAACACTTGCCTGATGAAGGCCATTATAGCTGGATGAGAACCATTGTACTCAGTGTCTTCCAAAAAGCTTTTAGCCAAATCCAGGTCCTTCTAAAACCCTTCATACCTCCACAGGGCTGCCTGCCATTGCATTGTCATGCCTTTAATCTGCTTGCCACTTCCTGGAAGGCTGCCACGAGAGCCAGCGGCCAACAGCAGGATCTCGATCCACTTCCTTAGCTTTCCTATGCATCCATCGCCTGCCTCTTGGGCTTCTGCAGATATACACACAGTCATTGCATAGCTTCTCATGGTCACCTCAAAAAATCCTCACTCCCCAGACCTAAATGTTTTAATTAACAGTTCCCTTCCAATCCTTTCTACCAGCATCATGAAATGACTGATGGGCACTTGTGTTGCTGGGCAGAGCTAAAGGAGAGCAAGTCTGTGTTTTAAATATGACAGTTTTCTCTGAATTTTCATTACTATAATGCAACTCAAAGGGAAGTTCCTGTAATTTTGGGCAGATTAATGAACTCCACCTTATGCCAATCTATTGAAGAAGGTAATTGCTTCAAGTACACCCCCCACAAAAAAGCAAACAAGAAAAAAAATCATTCTCCAGAATTAGGCATCTCAATATCTTCTGGGTGCTGCAAGTCAAATCCTGTTACTGCTGAAGAGCAGACCGGTTCACTGCTACATTTGTGAAACTCTATCATAGCCTTTCATGTTGCAGATGCATAACTGAAGTTTCAGTCAGGACTATCACAGTCTAATCTGTACACAACACAACAGGAAATTTTCAATGATCTCCATGGCAGAAGATGTGCTAAAAATCAGCAAAAACACCAGCCAAGGTGTACACCTGTGCATGAAGTGCAAAGAGCACAATTCAAGGGCATCACAAGCATTGCACACCTTCAGGAGCTCCAGATGATCTAGGAGGCATTGCTTATCTTCCAGCAGCTCATCCCTTCTCACGGTATCAGTAGTCCCAGCTCATCCTATTCAGCCCCTGAGAAATTTGTGTCGCTTAGTGGCTGGAGTGGACACCTTCCTTCTGTGAAAGCCTTTGGTGGAAGTGACATGGCTCATAAAAGCTTGGTTGGTACTCTGATATTTTTCTAGTCCTGGTGTCTGTTCCTCTGTACATCAAGACTACTCATAAATATTAGGAAAACATTTTTCCAGACTAAAGTTTCAGTCTCCTGTAACCAATTGAACTATATCATTGAACTTAATATACTGACTTTGGGAAAACCCCTTTTTCCCCTGAAATTTTTCTTTATAAAGCTGTCATATATTAGAGTCATCTACATTAACCTATGGGTCTATGTTATTTTGTCCATTTACTGTATCATAAGTTAATTCAAGACCCACATCCTACCTTGGTGTTATGCCTTAGAAGAAGTCTGACACAAGGGTATGGATCCTCCCCAGTATCTGGCTTGCAAATATCCCAATTCTTGGGACCCCTATGGTATAGTGCTCTCCTCTCTCTTTGTCCACTGGGTGGTATACACACATTTATGCTTTGACTAATGTGCTAATACTTGGTGTGAGGTTGGGAAAAAGTGGGGGTTTTCAAGAGATTTGTAGATGGCACATGAAACTGCTCACCACCATCACCACAATACAACCACGGCATTGCTCTATAGGTATCTACACACATTTTTATTCATTTTCTCTGTCTACCATGCCTCCACTCTGGTAATTACTTGTTTACTGTCTTATTTAATCCATAAAAAAGTGATGTATTTCAGAATTGAAAACATCTGCATGAACAATTCTTGTTTTGCTCAAACCTTCCTTCACTGAAAAAATACAGGAGATGAACTCAGTTAAGGTGGTGGCGAGGGCGTTTGCGTCTCTCACACTTTGAAAACTGAGATGTTAGCTATTTTAATTAGAATGCAAGTGTAATAAAAATGTTTGTTGAAGAAGCCATTTTGGCTTCCATCTTATTACTCTATGGTGCCTTCCTCTGCATGAAGTTATATTATACCCACTGAAAAACATAAATAGAGCAGAAGCTAATATAGCAATGACTAAACAGCCAGGTTGTGGTTGCCTGAGAGATCCCATCACATATGGCCTTCTTAATTCACTGACACGGTTACAGTCAGGAGGGATGCTGATGTTTGACCTCCATTTCATAGGAGACAGTGAACTGCTGACAGATGTTGACCTTACAGGCTTGCAAGTCTGCAATGCTTCCCTGTCCTTTGCCCAGAATAGCTTTGATTAGCTCATTTTCAGATTGTGCTTCAGTGCCCATTTGTTTTGCCTGATTTGTGACAAAGCACAGAACAATCAATTTTAGGGGAAAAAAACCAACCCAAAAGTACTCTGTTTTCTGTTAAGTCGTTGGCAAACAACTAGGGTTTGCACACTTTAAATGTAGTATATCACAGTAAGAAAAACAAGCACATCACTTCCTATCAAAATATATATTGTGTTTCTCATGTTAAACAGTGTTGCTCTGTATACATTTGGCATTTTTAATAATCTTTGAAGCTGAGGCTCCCCCTTTTATTCTATGATTGCAATAATCTGGATTTATTTTGTTCCTGGTAATGAATGAAAATGGTGTGTAAATTCTATTCCCAGACCAGCCAGATTAACAACTGTAAAACCCATAACCCTCTAGTTGGCAAATGATTTATTGACATGACATTCAAATGTGTTTTGCTTCAGCATTAATGACAGGAGTTCCAGAACTTCTGTCACTGAGGTGATAAATGGATCCTTATACTTATAGCCTTGAAAAACTGGGAACGGTGCCATTTTTCCTTTCACTTTATTGAAAATCACATCTCTTTACATTTACAGGAAGTAGCAACTTCTCTTTCACCCTGTGGTTATAATACATCACCATTTTGTTTATGGAACGGTTAATCGCTTTATTTGACCCAGTGCTTTTGGGAGGGTATAGGTTAGTATACAGGAAAAGTACACTGAAAACAGCTGTTGTGGATTGGATTTTTTTTTGACCTTGAAGAAGATAACTGGAATGAATAAAGCAGCCTAATCAAATGTAATAGTAGTGTAACTGCTGTGGTCATGAAATGCATTGGCGGCACATTTCCCACTGCGTCTGCTTTAAGCATATCTATACACTCTTATAAAACTGAGGAAAAGAGATTCCCAAGGACAAGTTGTTCCTCCACTGAGATGAAAACACTAATGCTGAAGTCTATTGCAGTTGGTAAAATATTTATGCAAATCAAAACTAACAGACTTAATCATGCTGTTATAAAAGTTGGAGCTCTCTAATACTTGCAAAAGGAAGATGTGAGAAACAGTGAGCTTCACTCTTACTCAAAGAACAGATTGGATTTGTTTTTTACCAAAAGCTTTTACTCTAAAGACTCAAATGCATTTGTAAAAAAAATGAACTGATTATAATGAATTTCACATTTGGGATTTGGATTTGTAAAAATGTTCTGAATTCATCAAGATAAATTCTATTCTCAAACAAAAAAAAGTTCAAGCGGTTCATGCTTCAATGGCTGTTATTTACACAAACTTAAGTTATAGGAAAGAAAAAAGAATTATACAATGTTCAAACAAAAAATAAATACTTTTGTGCTGAAACTTTGCTATAATTTCTAATTTTTCTTATTAAAAATGGTGACAAAAATGAGGAAATTTTCTGTATTGACTGTTTGAGCTGGTTTGGGAGTGAAAGTTAAATTTTAAAAACTCAGTAGTTTCCCTGAACATGAAGACCTTTCTCAGTTCTTTTGTTGTAATAAAATATTGTAATAAACTCAATCTGTTAGTATGGGTCACTTGGCATTTTGAAAAGATTCTGTGTTCTCCAATAGATTCATACCCTCTTTCAGCATTGCCAGACAGTATTACTTACAACAGCTAAGTATTTCACAGCTCAGTCACTGCATAGCGATCTGTGCATGCTGAAAGGACCCAGGTGTCAGACTGCAAAGGCAGGAGAAGGCAAGAGTGGGAATCAGTGTGTGCTGCCCTGAATTCACTCCTTACATCAGGGGCCAGGCCAGCCTCCTCAGCTCACTGTTTTAAGGTTATTCTGATGAAAATTAAGGCTGCTTTGCCAAAGAAGGCAGGAGTAAACTCAGTGTGAGTCAATCACTTGCTCTGATCTAATGCTCAGTACAAAACACTACCCAGACCAGCTACAGCTTCTGCATCTCCAGCACTGCTAATCTATCACACTGTGTTGCTGGAATTAATACAGTGGCTTTGGGGTTACAGCATGGGTAGTTAAGGGAAGTGACAGACACCATTTACCTGGACTTGTTCAAAGTATATGACATTGTTCCACACAACAACCTTGTCTGTAAGTTGGAAAGACATGGATTTGATGGGTGGACTGCTTGGTGGAATTCTATCCAGCAGTCTGGATTGGATGGATGGACCACTCAGTGGATAAGGAATTGGCTGGATGCCCATACTCAAAGAGTTGCAGTCAATGGCTTTACGTCCAAGTGAGCACCAGGGACAAATGACATACAGGAGTCAGTATTGGGACTTTTTTAGCATCTTTTTTAGAGACCTGGGCAGTGGGATTAAGTGCATCATTGGCAAGTTTGCCCATGACATCAAGCTGGGAGTTGCAGTTGATGTGCTGGAGGGAAGGGATGCCATTCAGAGGAACTTTGACAGACTGGAGAGGTAGGCCTGTGCAAACTGATTGAAGTTCTACAAGGCCAACACAAGGTCCTGCACATGGGTCGGGACAATCTGACAGGCTGGGCAGAGAATGGATTGAGAGCATCCCTGAGGAGGAGGTCTTCTCTGCTGTTGGTAGACAGAGGCTCAACCTGACCCAGTAATTTGCACTTGAAACTCAGAAAGCCAACCGAATCCTGGGCTGCATCAAAACCAGTGTGATCAGCAGGACAAAGAAGGTGGTTCTACCCATTTACTCCACTCTTTTTAGACCCACCTGGGGTACTGTATCCAGCTCTGGGGTCCCCAGTACAAGAAAGATATGGAGCTGCTGGAGCAAATCCAGGGGCAGGCCACAAAATACTCAGAGAACTGGAGCACCACTCCTGTGAAGACAGGCTGAGAGGGTTTGGCTCATTCATCCCAGAGAAGAGAAGGCTGTGGGGAGACCGTATTGCAGCCTGCCAGTACATTAAGGGATCTACAGGAAAGATGGAGAGGGACTTGGGAGTGGAGTATCAGGGAGTGGAGTGATAGACCAAGGTTTAAGATGAACAGGGGTAGATTTAGATTAGATATAAGGAAGAAATTCTTCCCTGTGAGGGTGGTGAGACCCTGGCACATGCTGCCCAGAGAAGTTGTGTCTGTCCCTTCCCTGGCAGTGTTCAAGGCCAGGCTGGATGGGGCTTTTGGCAACCTGGTCTAGTGGAGGGTGTCTCTGACCATGTCAGGGGTTTCGATCTAGATGAACTTTAAGGTGTCTTTTATTCCAAACCAGTCTGTGGTTCTATTATTCAATGAAACTTGATCAAAATTGTAGCTGGTATATTTCTGACTGCTTGTTTGTTCTGGAAAATGAGGGCTGTTCCTCGGGCAATTGGATTTCCATGTAAGAATATATGCTCTAATTCCTAGGATCTTTATTCCATGTGAAAAGTTAAAGGTAGATTTCTCAAGTTCATGTAGGTTTCTCAAGTTTTATAGGAAACACTCCTGCTGTTCGATAGGGCAAAATACTGTTTAAGGTCAGCATTAGGTAAGAGGGAAACATGAGCTGGTTTGTGCTTTAACAGAAATCATTTGCCTAACAAAATACCGGCAATTTTTCTGTGCTGTTAAAAACATGATGACGTGGTTTTTATTGTTATGAAATGCCTGATAAAGACTGAAATAGAGTCATAGCAGTGATTTAAATGAAGTTCTTATTACACTGCTTCCTGGCATTTTACCAAGTCAGAGAGATGTGGACACTATATAATATTATCAACCTCAATTCCACATTCAAACCCTCCAAAGCATCTGAATGGATTTGTAGGAGTGTATGGATTTGTTTTGGTAACTTATCAATACTTTTTTTTTTTTATAATAGGTGGCACCTTACCTTGTTTGCAGCCTGTGTTTGTTCATCACTGGCTCCTTTCAGGGTGCCTTGCTCTGAGGTGGCCGTGAAGTACTCATGTCTCACCATGGTCCTCAGTAAAGCTGGCTGCAACCTTCTATTGCTTCCTGTGACCTGTTTTCGAGAAGAAGAGCAGGTGGAGAAGCAGTGATAAAGAGAGTGGTTAAGATTAGGATATGATACATCAGCTTGTGTGGGAGAATAGTCTCCACAAGCTTGTTTAGATATATGGTGTTTATTACATATGCGTGTATGTGACTTTGCAGGAGGAGTGATCTCTGGGGAAAAGATGAGTCAAAGAACCAGAAAGCTGAGGAGGACTTCAGACCTCAGCTACCCAGATGAATGATGGCAAGTGAATTTCAGTGTTAGGCAATGTAAAGTCATGCCTGGTGAAGAGAAAAGTATGAGCTACCCAGACATTAGAGAATTCTCAATTAACCTTATCAGCCCAGCAAAGAGGCCAGGTTCTCATCATAGCGCCATTAAGGCTCTGCTGAATGCAGTCAATAAAAGACAGGATATGCCGCAGAGATAAGAATGGGGTGATAAACCCTGCAGAAGTTATAATGCTGGAGTCAAGTGTGCAGCCCCATCTAAAATACAATGAACAGTACTGGGAAGAGGAAAAGAGCAGTCCAACAACCAACCTTCAAAGTGGAACACACCGCATCAGAAAGACAATGAAATCAGGACTTTAGAAAGGATTTGCAAATGATTAAAGAATTTCAGAAGTTTTGTGAGATAGCTAGAAAATCTCATGCATAGGCTAATCTTTATTGGATCAGGAGGAGACATAATGATGAGGGACAACTATCCCACCTGCACTTACTGTAAGACCTTACATCTTATGTAGAATCATCTGCAAGATAGTCATAGAGAGTCCTGAACCGCATTTCTAGTACAGCAAATTTCTGCACTCTTATATTGCTTGAAAATTAAAGAGGAAAGAATGGGACATAGTTGCTAATGCAATTTCTCCTACCTTTATCCCCTGAAACTCCCCCAAATTATTTTTAAGAACTCCCATGTATTTCTACGGAAAGTTACTGCACACAAACTTTCTTTGTTTCTCTTCAACCATAAATCAAAAAAGAATCTTTCCATCAAAAGATGAGCACTAACCACAAAACACTAGTCTTGTGCTGCTACAAAATTAGATGCTTGTGTGTCTCTGTTCTGAATAAGTTGTTAACGCTCACACTTTTCCCAGCACTATCAGAAATAATTATTGCTATTTACCATTTCTGCTCAATCTTTTCAAAGCATGTGGTTAGTTGGTGTCCTGACTTGGGAACATTTTGCAAAAATTGGGTATACACAATTAAAACTGAAGAGTAACAAATACGTCATAGTTAATAAGCTGTAAAGATCCATTTGACATAGGACTTTGAAGATGTGATTTGAACTCAATGATAGAGAGTACCTGATGTATGAAAAGCCCTAGATTCAAGAAAAAAAAAAAAAAAACATGGTAAAAATAAGGATAGCCCATTAGGGAGGGAAGAGCTAATTTATTTGTTCTATACATGGAGTTTAAAAGCTAAATTATCTAATTCTATGGTCCCATTGGAATCAAAAGCCAAATTATCCCTTTCCAGATGATTTTCCTTTTCGTGGTCCAACGAGACTTTTGACACCATGTTTTCAGTGCTAGGTTTGGAAAGAGATCATATTTGCAGTGTTAACCTCTTGTCTAAACCAGACTGAGTCTGAACCTGTATTCCAGGTTCTGGGGAACATCCATGTTCAGTTAAGAGCTCTCCAATGAGTAATTGCTGATGACAAGATCCTTCATTTTAAAAAGGCCAGGGTGAGCCTAGATCAATTTTGAAATCAACAATGTGCTGACTAATTTAAAAGCAGGTTTGGGTCTGTGAGTCCAGAGGTAACATTGGTTACCCCCTGGTGTCTCTGAATAAGGCCAAACAGAGGGAAAAATCTGTCACATCTGTCTCTCAGTATTTTCTAAGAGCCAGCTTAGGTATCTTCCCTCTCAGTTTAGGTATCTCCCCACTGATGCCTGTCCTGAAACCCACCCGAGGCAGCCAACACTTCTCATGCACTGCAGGTGAGCTGTGATGTCCAACCCAGGGCAGCTGATTCCTCTTGGGGAGGAATCAGGGGACACTGGGCTTTGCAACACCCCCTCAGAGGCACAATTGCTGATTTCATCCTCTAACTCAGCTGGGGAGAACATGAGGGGAGTCTGGCACTCCCTCAAGCTCTTGAGAACCCTCTTAATGAATAACAACAAAAGTAGAAAAAAAGTCAAAATAACATTGCTTGCATTTGTTTACCAACCTGGGATACCCCATAAATAGTCTGAGAGACCAGAAGAAAATATAAAAATTATGTGATCCAACATTCAGGACAATGTGTGTCAGAAAAGGAGAACAGGTCTAACCTGGATGTAAAGACTTAATGTCTTCACCACATACAATGGCAAATTGTTCCAGTGGCCAATGATCCACCCTTGCTGCTGGGAATGTGCTATTTCTGGTTTGATTTAGCTTCTGCTTCTATATCATCTGTTTTTCTTACACACACACACACACACACACTTTTTGTTTTCCTCCTTTCTTCTGTTTTCTTCTGTCTTCAGAATCGCTTCTTGTTATTGATCCCATTTCACCTCTCGCTTCCTTAAGCCTTTTATCCATCTCTCATTGTCCTAGTTTCTTCCTGTCTAAATATGAATACATGGGATACACAGTTCTTATCCTCATGACCATTGCAAACATCATCTCTTTGGACATGCAAAATGGAGCTGCTGGAGATGGCCAGCTTTTCACTGGAGGCATGTCTGTGAACATTGATAACTATTGAATTGTTAATGGTGGAGTTGCAAAATCCCTGTCTGATGTGTAGTGACAAGGTACATAAACTCCTCGTGATTTTTAAGAAAAAAAGTAAATGTGACAATGGTTTAAGTAAGTGCCTATCAATTACCAACTAAAGCTGCTCTCTACCAGAACCAGGAGATCCTTTATGATTATAGTCCTTTCTCTTTCTGCACATTATCTCTGCTTTTTTAAACAAGATTGTTCAAAATTTTTCAGCAGTTGTTTTCTTCACATGATTCAACTCACCGCTTATCTAAAAGAGAATTAACGACATACAAAACATATGCTGTCACTTATTCTCAGTTGTGAGAGTGGTGGGTTACTTAAGTCACCTGCTCTTACTTCTCTTCCAAGACTGGATGAATCACGTTTTTATAAACAGAAGGAAATATATCCAAGAGATTTCCAGATTGCTCTGAGGTCATCAGAAATACGTACCTGGTCACATCAGTAGTTTCACTGTGTTATCTGCATCTTTAGGCTTTGAATCATCCCTCAGTTTGGCTGTATGTGTCTAAGCCAATTTTGAAAAAAAAAAAAAAAGGAAATTAGGCTCCTAATTTTGAAAGCTGAATGACATCAGAGTGAATTAGGCTCTAAAATCTGGCTTGATTCCGTTCAGTACCTATGCTGTGACTGCAAGGCAGCATGTCAGCACTGCCTCTGCAAGAATTTGTTGCTTATTTTACACTGAAAAAGTTCTCCTAAATACACAATATATTCAGACATGAAGTTTACTAATGTATTTATATGCCATTATTACTAACATAGGCATTCTTAATTAAAAAGTCACAATTTCTTATTAGGTCCTTACTCAGGGATGTGACTCAGTTAAAAGGAAATCATCAGGCAAAGCTCTAGTGGGTGCTTTAGAAATACTGTAATGGCTGCACTGCAATTAATGAAGTGTTAGAGATAATCCATTGCCATCTGTCTTTATTTTGCTAAGCCACTCAAGTAGAGACCATGTTTGAGGGGAGAAAAGAAAATCCAGAGCTAGAAGAGTACTGCAAATGAGTTTCCACCGACATTTGTTCCCGTTCCGAGCAGCTGTTCAGTGTGATCCTGTTCATACCTCCTTTTATTCACTATTCATGATAATTCTCACAAACGAGGTTATTCTTCATACAAACACCTAATTGAGAAGGAGCACGTTCCTCTTTTTTCTTTCTATTCACAGTGCTTTTGCCTCCCAACCAGGGACCCAGATCAGACTGGCTGCTTCCATCAGTCGACAGCCTGCTGGCTAACAGTGACCTGTGAGCCGTGCTGAGGTGAGACCCACACAAAGGACGTGGGTGCCCAGGAGTCCCCGTGTCTGAGCCTTGAGTGAAAGGGAGAGCAAATGCAGAAATGACTGGGACCGGCAGGCACACGGCTCACTAAACCTTTCGGGTAGCTGTAGAGTTTCCTAAGCTCTAAGCCAGGTTGCAGCCCAGGGCTGGTCTGAGGGTGGTATGCTCTTTGTATTCTTTTTACCAGTCTTTTTACCATATTTTCTAATGGACATATGCATAAATGTATATTTATGTGTACATATGTGGTGGCAGTGCTGCATAGGGATACAGAAGGAGTTCCCCTGCATCTGCACCTCTCATGAGTTTTAAATTATTTTTTTCCCCTGGTACTGTTTTCTCCCTGACATAGAGGGTAATTGCTTTTCTGTTCGGATTACCTACCTTGTGTTCATCCAGTGCAGGTCCAACTCAATCATTGCTGTACCTGCACCACTCTGAACTGATGCTAGCGGTTTTACTTTTTTTTAAAAAAAGATTCATTAGTCTTTGCCTGGGACACTCACCTGCAGGTCAGTCCTATCAATCCAAACAGAAAATACATGTTTATAAGTCTGCAGCTCTCAAAGCAATGTTTTTTATGGCAATGGAGACAAAAACTGGTAAAATCAGGGAATGGTAGTGAGCATCTAAAAACCAGTGTGAAAACCACTGACCTTCATGAGTATTATTCCACTCAGTAAAATTGTCCAAACATAACATTGACAGTTTTATTACCTAGGGGATTATAGTAAACCCAAATTCAATATTCCTGTTTCACTACAACTATTATTTTGGAGCATCTTGAAAGATGATGTTCTTCGTGTCCAGAAACATAAAATGCAGTAATTCAAGACACACCATGCAGTTTGCCAAATAGATTTTGACAAAGGTGCTTCATCAATATTTTACAGAGAATGAAAAATGACCACCTCCATTTTATTTATCTCTCAGGAGCCTAGCAACTTCTCACCATGCTCCAAGGGAAAACACAATGCTTCTGAAATTATGAAGTCTTTCATGCAACCTTTTAAGAAGGCTTCAATGCCACACAGCCACTATTTTTCATTTATTGTTTTAACAGGAGCTTTTCTGTGAACTCATATCTGGCATATTTTTGAGTAGCAATCATAGCAAAGCAGCACCTAGGCTCTGTAGGTATTTATTCCTGCAGAGATCTGCATTTTGATTTTGCCTGTATGCGTAATGTGTTCTGACAGCTCAGGATGTCAGTAAAAATGAGGGCTGCTTTTAAAGAATAGGTCTGCTTGTGTAGTCCTCAGCTAAACATGATACAGAAGGCTAACAGTTTCACCAGGGAGAAGAAGCCTTTGAATCTGTTTGTCCCAATTGCTTAACTTGGCTTTATTATAACATTTTGTAGGGTGAAGTGCTTCAATGTGCTAAAGAAGCTGCAAGAATTAAGTCCTCTCTTTATTTGTTCATGGCCAAATGTTCCCATCCTTAAAATTCATGAGATTTTTCTTCTTAGTTAGGTCTTTCAAGGGAAATACGTGCACATGACGGAGGGACAGATGTTGCCTATTACAGACTATTGCAGAATTGTAACGTTAGTGCTCTGAATGGCTCCCTGGAGGCTCTCGTCTCCTTTCACTGACAACTTGGGGGAGAGGACACATCTATGTTTCCTTGGAATTCAAGGTGCCTAAAGGAGATGGGGTGGAAACCAACTTCGTCAACTTTGAAACCATGTGCCTGCCTACAGAGACAATGCCGGGGCAGTGAATTCCTCACTTCCTCGTCAGCACGGATCTCTTGGAGAAGGTTCCAATGGGGACAGATGACCAGTCTTTCTCAGCTGTCACTCAGCCCTTGGCTGTCACGCAATCCATCTCACTGCCATGGTTGCCATCTAGCACAGGTTATGCTATTTGGGGCTGTCTTATGGCAGAAATTAGGACTGATACTGTTCCTTCCTTTCTGAAGACCGGGCAATACCCTTTGGCTCATCTCAGTCACATTTCTGTGAGTAATGCAAGTTATAATGATACTTCTATTATTTTGCATAGAAAAATACACCACAAACCTCTGGAAATAGCAAACAAAAAAAATGTCTCAGTATGGTGAAATATAGGGTTTGGTGCATCTTTCTGGAATGGAATTCTCCCTGCATCCTTTTTTTTGTGTAGTATTTCTCTTGAAACATTTCCTTGGTGCCAGCGTGTTGATCACTCCAGCACAGAAGAAAGTCCTTTATTGTAATATATAAAAGCTGCAAACACACATAAAACATCTTAAATCATGGAGATTTTCTCAGAGGTGACTGATAATCAGGGAGATGAACTGACAGGGAGATAGATGATGTGGAAGTAAGACCATGACATAAATCTTTCAGAGGAAAGGTTTACCCTAAATGAAGGAGAATGTCAGATTTTCAGCAAGTTGGATAAAAGTCTAGTTTATGGTGCTCTTGCACATCCAGAATATCTATGCTTGGAGGACAGAGCAAGTAAATCAGAGCATCTGTTTTCCCAGTGCACATGTTTCAGTGTTGTTTGGTGTATGTTCCTGGTTTGACAAGGTCAGCAGTTCATTGCATCTGAATGTGTGTTTGTCCCCTTAAATGATCTTTAGGATCGTGTTTACTTGTTTATTTCAGTATTCAGATGTGGATGCATGCCTGTGTACACAGTGAAAACTGGCTGCTGTGCATTTTGATGTTACAAGATGAAGAGAACTGCACATCCCTGTGTCTGAGGGCACAGTTAAGCCCTCAGAACAGATGAATCGTGTCTTTGTACAACAGGGGATTTGATAATTGGGCAGATGAAGCATGAAGGAATGAAGCTAGAGAGCTGGTGGCACAAATTCCAGTCTGAATCCAACAAATCACATCGTAAGAGTGATTTATTTAAAAAAAAAAACAAACCAAAACCAAAACCAAAATAACCCCATCCTTACAGCAGGGCTGTAATGGAGATAAGGCAAATGTTATTCACTGCTATAGTATCATTCAAGTGTCATTCTTTTAGCAGCACGCTATTCTGCTCGCAAGTGGGCACAGGGCAGTGGCTGAAGGAAGCTCTGTGCTGTCTGCATTTATAATTGTTGCCTCTGAGTAAAAGCCTATGGCCACTCAGTGTTCACATGACACGTAGCAAGGTTATGTCAAAAACAGATGCTGTTATATTTGGGGTGCAGTTAATCATTGGCTGGTTTATAATTTTAAACAGCAATGGTTACATGCACCTCTGTCAGGCGTAATGTTCATGTCAGTCTTGCATCCAGATTCCTTAGTCAGTCATACATGGGAAAAGCCTAGGGAAGTATTTTGAAACGGTGCCAGCCCATGGGTATTAGGTTATTACTTTAATTGACTACATCAGCAAATGCATAGAAGTATCACTTACCAGACAAGTTTCTTTTGGTTAGTCTCCGATAGTGGATTTCAGTTCACATAAATGGATTTTCTAGAGGTTCCTAAGGAGAGAAATACGAGGAACAGACATCCCATTTATCATCCTTAAGCCAGTGGGGACATTGAATATTTTAACTAAGTTTTGACAAATTGTGTGCAAGGCAGCATTCTAGGAATGAGGTTCTGGAAACCACTGGCTATACATTTGTAAAAACAAGTAGGAAATTTAATCTTTTAGGAGCCAGATGGAAGAAGTATGCCAGTATCTTAAAGAGAGAACTTACACTAGAGACAGAGAATAAACTGTAGTTATAATTACAGAAAAAAAATTGGCTGCACTGAAGGATGTTTTGCCACTGATTTCAGAGAGAATAGGATTTCATCCAGAGTAAGTAGGAGTGAACGATATTTGTTAGGATCATATGTCTAAGACAGATGCAGGTATAAACTGAAGGAGAGATGTCTCAGATTGAGCTGTAACAGGAATAATAACACTTTACCTGAGCAATGAACTTCATGTCTTTGTAAAGGTGTTTTTATGATTTGAAGTGCAATTTGTGAAAATATGTTTTCAAGAGAGTTTTGTTTCTGCTTTTTCTTCTTTAAATTTAATGTTTTCAAGCTGGTTTATGTGAAAGAAAGAAAGTGTTTCTTAGGTAAGCACTTGCTTGCTGTAGGAGAAAAGATTTTGACATTTGTCTTATGCATGAATGTAGTGGAACTGAGTGCCAATCCCTAGTAAAGAAGTTTCACATCAGCACAAAAATTGGCAGCACTGGGTATATTGATGCTAATTTTGTGCAGGGCTGTGATCTATCACTGACTCTGTAGAAGAGCCACACTGGCACTTCTTTCCAGACCTGTCAGCAGGTCCTGAGGAGTGTTCCCACACTCTAAAAAGAAAAAGCCATTGCTTGTTCCTGTCCTGAGGTCTCTCTATAATAGAAAATGTGGGGGGTTTTGTTCACAATACCTCTGGTTTAAAATCTGTAAGAAGCTTTCTCATTTTGCTGTTTTGCAGAAAGCAGGGCTGCAAGAAGAACTACGTGAACACAGAACATATTCTGCCAGTGGCAAAACTGACATGATGGACTTCATTGGCATATAAACCAAAGTTGGTCTTTAACAGTACAGAAATGACTATAGATACATTCTGCTCATTCTGCATCGACCTGGGGTCCCATAGCTTCCCAGGGGTGAAACTAAAATGGTTCTGTGATGCCAGTGCTCGAGGGACTGTCTTTGCCCCAAATGGCACTTCATGAAGAGGTTGTTATGTCAACAGGACAATATCATATCCTGTATAAACTCAAGACTTTAGAACTTCCCTCTTCTAGGTGTGTTGTTGGGAAGTCCCATCTCCTGAGGCATTTTGTGCAAGTTTGCAAAGTTTTTTAACTTTTGTGCTTCCATTTCTGTCCCAGAAAACCACGAGTGGTGAAAAAAGATGCTTTTAGTTGATATTATGGTGTTTTGACTCTTGAAATTCAAGAAGCATAGAAAATAATTGTGCAGTGAAAAAACTGATCTGACTATGCCAGAACCTCATCCAAGACTTGGTGCAGCTGTGGCTCAGCAATGGAAGAAGGGTCGGGAAGTCTTCATATCATCCGTATCGGTCTGGCTGTTCAGAATACCAATTCTGCTCATTGCTGTCAGATTATACACTGAGGAGAAGAGGAAAATCAACTTGCTTTCTGGAATACCAGAAAAGGAATATTTTTGCTGCTCAGCCTCACATTTTTGAACCATGATTCTACTGATCTCAGTAGTAGTCTGCTGAATCATCATTCTCTTCTGCTGTTGCTGTGATCCTCTTAAAGGGAGGAAAAAAATTCCCACAGTAGAACAAGATGGAGTAAAATACAGCTGAGCTTTATAGGGCTGCCCATTTTCACACCAGCTGAGCTTTATAGGGCTGCCCATTTTCAACCAGCAATTGAAGATGCACTAAATGACACAGTAAATTAACACACTAAGATAGTATTTGTCTTACAACAAACAGTGATACTTTAACCATAATAGGAGAGGTATGGTCCTGTACATTGGACTGAGACTTATTCATACAGGAAAGCCCAGAAAGGTGAACTTCTCTAGATTTTGGCTTCCACCCAACTTTTCAGGTGATATGTGGCTGTATACTGAGCAGAGTGGAGTCACAGACTGAATCTGAGTACAGACATTCAGTCTTTGGAGGAGTCCTCTATATGCTATGAACACAAACAGATTCTTCCATTCTGAAATGTGAGTTTTAATTTGTTTTATACAAAAAATTTATGCAAATATTCAAAAGATAAACCAAAGATAGAAATGGAAGCTTCAGAGTAACACAAAAGAGGATAACATATAAGCATACACACACAAATAGTCCCAAACATTTTGTTACAGTGCCAAATCTCAATAACAGGAGATTGTTACGCCAGTTTTTCAGAGTTTTTGGTCTCATTTTTATCTCTTTTCTAATGGATTAACTCCATTGACTTAAGAGTTACGGCCCTCACTTGTCCAAAGAGGATACCACATTTAGGCCTTAGAAGTCCACTTAAACAGGCAAATTAATTTCCGTGTGCTTTTCTGTCTTCAGTGAAAAATTAGGGGTTTAGTCTTGGCTGTCTAAACACAGCAATAAAGATTTGCTTCCCTTTAAAATGAATAATATTCCAGGTTATTTTCTGTGGGTTTCAATTGCTTTTTCTGCACATATAATTTTTCTTTCATCTTTAATTTTATTTAAAAAAAACCAACATACAATAAACATTAGTGCCACTAGTTATTAAAGTTTATAGAAGGGTTTAATCCATATCATAGTTTTAAGGCAAATATTCCATTTAGCATTAGTGAAGTAGGCCTGAAAATTGATAACAAAGTATAATTTCTTGAGCTGCTATTTATTTATCACAATTGAAGAGATACACTTTCGTATTATCACTGCAATGAATAAGCACTTCTCCTAATGGAAAATTAAATTTAAAAATGTACTTTCTCTTGGGGATTCTTTTTTCCAAGCTGTTTGAGATAAAATACCTATATTTCAGGATTTTCTGTCCAATCATCTTTTCCCAGCCTTTGATAGTACCACTGGGATGGCAGAAGAAGTGCTCATAATAAGACTTCATCTAGTGTTGAGGGAGTGTTTTAGCATATTAGTCCCAGTGACTCCCTATGCTTGAGGAAGGCAAAGTTGGACTTCTGATCTGAATCTCTCTCCCAAAAGCCTATCCTTATCTGTTGATACCTTTTCAGCTGCACTTTCCAGGGTAAGATTACCAAACTGATAAGCAAATGGAGCAGTTGATGAATTCTCACTTTTTTTTATTGTTATGACCACCAGCCTTGGCCAGCTTCGGAGATGGAATAAGTTGGTGCACAAATGTTGTGGAATGCCCTGGCCCAGGAGCACATGATCAAGAGGAGCAGGTCTAGCAGGATGGCTCAATGGTGATTCAGTGCAGCTCAGGAAAGCAGCAAACCCCTGCTCTGTTTTTTTTTCCCTTAGTTTTCAGCTGATTGAATTGATTCAGCACCCTGAGAGATCAGGGCAAGGTGAGAATGGAGAGGAGATGGAAGAGGAGGAAGAGGGAGGAGGGCTTTCCCCTTCAGCAATACCAGTCTCTCCAGCTGGGCTCAGTCCAGCTCAGATGATCACATTTTTACCTGATTCACATGAAATATTTAGATTAATTTGTAAAAAAATCCCAACTGCTTGACATTCAGGACGTACTCATTCACCACCTTCATGTATCAGTGAGGAACAGTTTATGCACGCACAATTTCCAACTACTTCATATGTCTTTCAGTGCTAATATTTACATGTCTCCATCTCAGTTTTAGTATTACTCAACAAGAAACAGATTCTCTGTCCCTGTCAGGTATGTAATTTTTCTCTGTGCGTGCCCTGTCTGCTGTGGTCCGTTTAGTGGGAGCTACATCATTTATTTGGGAATTAATCTGGAAAACCTCTGTGGCAGCCTGAAACAAAGAAGGATTGATCAAAAACAGTCACGGCAGTCATTTTTTTGGTGATGTGGTCTGAATAACAGACGAACAGCAATGGGTTATTTAAACAAGCCTGTTTTACTGTTTTTGTGCTAGCAAGTTTCTGTGACTTTACAGAAGGAGATCATCAAAAGGTCTGGTAAAGTTCTCTGCCCTTTAGTGTAAAATTTCACCACTTTCCTCCAGGCAAAACCAGTGTGCTGACTGCTGCCATTTTCCCTGTGCTGCACGGGCTCCTTTACTGTGGCTGAGATTGTGCTTCCTTCCACACTTAACAAAAAGAAGTGATGGAGGAAATGTTTACTGGAGGCATTTGCTTGTGTTTGTATCTAATATTATGAATACATGCCCATATATATACTGGGATGTGTGTATGCATATATATACACCTCTAAGTATGTATATACACCTCTAAGTATGTATATGCATGAATATGCCTCTGAATCTTAAGCTAGACGTACAAAAATATGGCACAGAGTTGATCAAAACTGTAAGTCAGTAAGTAAGCAAGTATATTTCTGCTACTGTAAACTCTCTTTAGGTAAACAATCCTGGCAGTAGGAAAATCCTTGCTTTGTCAGCCTGTATCTGTAAAAAGCAAATACATTTTGCTCAGTGCCATCTGCCCCATCACTGTGAATTAGACATGTGGGATGGGTGACACCAGGATGTTTTAGCAGGGCTGTCCTATCTAAGGCAAGTAAAGATGTTCAGTATTTGATATGTGGAATGATTGGAGATAGGAGAGAGAAGACCAACAGAGAGAGATCTAGAAAATGACCTGTGAGCAAAAATTAACAGACTTGGACTTGTTTATCCTAGAATAGAAAAGATTAAGGAGAAGACAAAGTAATATCCTTCAAGTAAAGACAAAAAGGGAAAAGGAATAAATTGTCACTCTAACCACAGTGAATCAGATAAGAGGGAATAAAACAAGATGGTATCAAGGAAGTTTTAAGTCAGAGACTGACTGTGAGATGTTTCTGCTGGGAGCAAGTACCTACGTTCTGACATGTGCAGGAAGTGCAATTGCCAGCCCTGAGCTCTTCAAGAATAAAGCAGAAGACAAACTATCAGGAGAGCCCTGGATTTTCCTTTTGTGCAGAGAGCTGGAACTCTTAAGGCTCCTGCCAGGCTCATTTTCTGACTTTATGGTAATTTTCAAGCTATTTTATCTGGTCCGATGCTTCCCAAGTAGAAAACGGAATCAGCATGTATCAGGGCCTCTTGGGATACACTGGAGAAAGGCTAAGACATGTGAAGCTCATGCATCTGCTACACAAGTCTTATGAGTCCAGACAAGAGACCACAGTTCAGAAGGAAATCTCTTTCATGTATTATATATGACAGTTGGAGACGCTGAAGTTGGTTTTGTGTGCATATGCAATGGAGACAAATGCTCCTTTATTTCTCGAAACACATTAAAACAAATGTTCTGGGTTAGGATTAAGCTTGTCAAATCCAGGAAACTGAGAGTTAAACTTCCCACTTTTTCCCACAACTGAGAGCTGTTGTGCTTGGTCCTTGATGCATAGCTTGAATTTTTGCATACTTTAGGTAATTTGGAGGATTTAGGAAGGCTTGCTATAAATATTATATCACAGCAACATTCTGTCCTATTAAGAATGAATACCAGGGACTTTATCAGTGACAGGATGTGAAGTTCAAATCATGGCAAAGAGGCATGTAAAAAATGGTGTTCAAATAGATGTACAATCAGTTCAAGCATAATAAAAAATGCTAATTTTTTATCATCAGTTCAGCCTGCTCTCTGCTGACCCCCATTTCCAAAAGCCCAAACTATGTTGCAAAACCAGAAAGCCAAGTACTGCAAAATACTTCTTGGACCTTCTCAGATGTTCTAACTTAAAGACTGCTGATGACTTCAGTGGATTTGAATCTTATGAATGCCTGATTGCAATGTATGGTGATAATGTAACCAGCAACATGATTTATGTTTGTACTTTTGGAGCAGGGGGAGGAACCATAGTGTAGAATATGCTGCTTTGAATAGCAGTGTATTTTATCATAGCATTTTACCCTTTCAACATCACTGTCATGTTGTGAACAACCCAGATAATGTAGAGTAGGGGAGGAGGCTTATACACACCAATGACAAGTCCTATCAACTGTTTTCCCACAGTGTGCCCACAGATTTCTCACAGGGTTGGGATGCTGTCCCAGTAACTTTCCAGTCAGACCATTTACAGGAAAAAAAAAATCATTAGTATTAAAGTGAAGTAAGAAGAAAGTGTACATCTTAGGGAAGAAGGGTAAAGGCAAGTGTTCAAGAGTAAGACTGCTCGCAGCAGGACACAGGTGGAAGTTGGTGAACATTAGACGTGCTCTCCACACATACATCAGTATATGCAGATTGTCACATACACTGATTGTGGCTATGGGTATTCACCACTTTCAGGGGATGGTTAGGCATCATTAGGGGGGTGACCCAGGAGCTGAGGGCTATCCTGGTGTGCACAGTGCTCTCACTGACTAGGAACACTGTCCCCTACCAAGCAGAGATGATAATATTAGACGATTTTTTATTTAGATGTTGGTAACAGGTCCATGAACAGCTTCCCCGCAAAGCAACTGATGATCCATCCAGAGAGGCCAGCTGGGAACAACAGGGGAAGGGACCAAAGACAGGGCCAGAAACAAGGCTACTACACAGATCCAAGGTCTACCCAGGAGACTGGAACAGAGCTAAGCGCAAACCTGAGTTGAAATGGGGCTCCTGGACCCGTAGACAAGGGTGGGGATGGGATGTTGGTGTCCTGTGAGGCTGTTAAGGCCTGTTGGTGTACACTGAACCCTGGCAGACACAGAGGTACCATTGAGGACACAGATCTACTGTCATTGCCTGGTACTATGAGAGGGTCCCCGAAATATGGAGAGTTTTATACAGCACTGTCCTGCACAGCCAGGGGGATTGATAGCCCAATCCTGAGGAGGCTTAACATAATGAAGAGTGGTCAGTTGGGGATAACATGATTTCCAGGTGGACTTTATTAGTTCTTTGATTACCTAGCCTTCCAAAACTCTCCTAAGGACTCTTTCAACAGTCATGTTAGATGATGCCACTTATTAGATGCTCACCTTCCTTGAGAACTCAAATCTTGCCCAATTACCAAAACAGACAGTTTGTATCAGCAGAAACCCATTGCCCTATGATGTAAAAAGAGAGGACATGGGGTGCTGGAAAGGTTAATATCCAAGTAAGAAGTAGTTCCTGATGCTTCTAATTGCCTGCCCCAATTCTGACCTGAGAGAATGTCAGAGAAAGGAAAATATCATTAAAAAACTACAGGTAGGGAATTTTGAGTTGCAGATGGACTAAACATATTCAGACAGTGATTTCTTAGCTCTTTCCATTTGTTTGAACCAAGCTGTGTTCCTGTGAACTTTTTTGGCCAAAGCCAAGATTACTAATTTACGTGCAGTATCCCCTAGCCTGACAGAGCAAAATGAGGCTTGAATTGGCTACTTAACACTGGATCAAGCTGAAACAAGCTTTGCTTTGTTTCCTAATGACAGAAGTAAAAATGTAGAACATAGTCTTGCACAGAAAGTCAAGAGAAGCTATGCACCCGTCCTGTCTTTGGGTTTATGGTACCAGCTGATACAGCCTTAGGTTTATGGTACCAGCCTTTTCACTTGCAAAATTCACTTATCAATGAAAAGCCTCAAGACAGTTCAAGAACCATCTTTCTGTCATCACAAGGTAATAGAAACTGAAAAAAAAAAAAACCAGAAACTGAGATATGTTTGAGACAAGTCCTATGCAATAGGTATTTACCTAATTCATTAAATTTCAGACAGGAGTTTGAATGCCGTGACCCAAGTTGTGGATTTCTCACAGCAGCAAAACACCAGTAACAGTGGGTTAGATGACTACTGCAGCCAGTGCCAAGCCCCATCACAGCCTGCTGATGGTGTTGGTAGGTTCAAAAGTTGGACACTTTAAAGATCTCTGTATGTTTTAACACTAGCTGTTTTAAATCTTCCATCTCATGTGAACTAGGACTAAGAGTATAAAATTAGATAAGAAACCTTGTGCTGTTTGCTTCCCATAGAAAAGTTTCCTCGGGTCTCTGGTACTGTAGCAGAAACCTTCCACCAGCATGTCACGGTGTCTAACTCTTGTCATCATAGCCTTGAGGACCAGGGAAGAGGCCCATGTGGTGGAGCTGTAGGGGAGCTAGTACTATTTGCCTTCTCCTGCAATTCTGCAAAGAGTTATTCTCCAAAGAATAATTCCTTCTAGATTGCCTTCTCCTGGAATTCTCCAAGAGGACAAATGGGAGTGGCACCTCACCAGGTCACTCTCCCTCCAGGTTCATACTTTACGCTAGTCAGGAGCAGGAATGACAGAGTCCAGTTGTAGTATGGAAACAATGCTGCAGGAATAGCCATGCCCTTGTTACTCAAAAGGAAGACCTGAAGGGATGAGCGCTTCTTTCTACACACAGGACATACGTTGCCTTTCTGCCATTCTTTGCATGGAGACATATTTCCAATTCAGATAAAAGTGTTTATTACATATTTTGTCAGAATTGTGTCTTAAATAAGTCACAGGAAAAAAAGCCTTCTGAAGAACAAGCATAAATTGTCAGCAGCTATTTTCTCTGACAGTGAGACACTACTACATATCCCACACTTTCCTGTCCACAGTAGTCTGTGAATGTATAAGGAGAAGGCATTTGGAGCGGGTTCACAAGCATGCCTTATGAAAAAAGGTGCCCTTGAGATCACAGGGCTCTTGTTTGTTTATGCTTAAGTACAATGAAGCAACACTTCTAAGGAGAGAAGTCTGTTTCACACCAGTGACAAAAGCTGTCACCTCCCCAAGTAGCTGAAGGCACCTAGAGATGTTGCAGGACAGCAGCCTGTTCACACCTCTTGGGCTAGAGCTCGGTGTTGGTGGCAGGGTGCTCACTGGAAAATTCAGCTGCTCCCACCTTCTGTTTTCACACTGCTTCCTCCCTGACTTTTTGTGGGTAGTGGAGCATGCTCTTGCCTGGTGCTTGCCACTGTGTGTGCAAACAGGGTGGTGACTAACAGTGAAGCTGGATGTTTGGCACGTTGGCTCCTGAACTCCCACCTACATTGGGCTCCAAGCTTCCTAGACCCTTCATCCTCCACACCTAGACAGGATTATATGCATTGTTCACAGCACATCCACTGCTCTTCTGATAGCAGTAGGAAGCTATTTACACCAGGAAGCAAAGGGACAGGGAGAATGATGGTGATTTGCGGTGTCCCAGGCTGTTCTCCTCTTTCCTGATGTCATGCTCAGCATACATCTTGTGACCAAGGGTGCCAGTTTCATATTATCCTTTCTTTCATTCAGGTTGTGCTGGGGCTGAGGTCACCTTCTCCCCAGCCATTTCCCACTCCTGCCCTTCTGCCGTGCCTCTGATTATAGCACCTAATGCTGTTAGCACTGTTGGATATCCTGGAGAAGACTTTTAAGTCCTAAAAGTCCTGGGGCAAGCGTGTTTATTTTATAATAAGGCAGTAAGTAGTGCTGCTCAGAGAATAAAAGTATTGACAGAGACTGCAACTCAAGGTTTAAATTTGAAGCTCACTTCAATGACCTGGAGCAAGTCTCTGGTCTCATTTTTTTTCACCTCTTGTGATAAGACTGTAAATTTGTTAGAGTGTGCTTGCCCAAACAGACTCTACCAGCAGATCATTTTTTTCTCTTTGGGAAGACATCTAAGTACCACTGTAATGCAAAGCCATACAATTTTCTAAAGTTAGAAGAAACCACAGAAATGAACCGTCTTTGGATCTTGCCATATACATAAAGAAAACAGTAAATATTTGAAGAAGATGAACAAACTTAAGTTCAACTGGCCTCTATTTGAACTTCTCCCTTTGAACTGTGAGACATGAGAGTCTTGTTCCTCGTATTCAGCAGTAGAGTATTTTAGGGAGTTTGAATGTTAAAAGCTGACTTAGTGGTACCACACTTCTAACTCCATCTCAGAATTTGACCCTGGGCACCCACTAGTAGCTACAGCTGGAATATTTCACAAGCACAGCTGTCATAAAGATATTCCTTAACATTTGAAAGTTGGATGAATTAAAACATTTGAAAATATTAACGTGCCCACTTTCTGTTGGATCCCTCTCTCCTATGGCTGAAGGCAAGATAAGAATAAATAAGAACATATGTTGATATTTCTCCTTTCAATTTAATTTCACTGATGTCCATTAAAAAGGCTGGTGATTTCCACAAAGGGCTTATATGGAACAAAAAGACCAAAATCAAAATGAATTTGACATTTTAGAAAACTACTTTTTAAATATTGATTTTTACCATGTTTTCATTGCTGTTTTCACAGTGCTTTCTAAGTGTTACAGATACTTTGCTGACCTCTCCATCAATGGATAATTAGAAGGCCATCAAGTTCTAAGTGGAAACCACTGTCAGATGTCTTTTCAAACACATCGTTGCTGGGTAACAAGACCTCATGCCGCATTCCTTCCTTGAAATATTTGTCCTGTTTTTTATATATTCCTGCCAGTAAGTATGTCAGCATTCAGCCAATATACTGGAGGGCAAAATGCTAGCTGGAGTGTTTTTATATCATGCAGTACTTCCTAAAAGGAAAAATAACCAGAAGATGCAAAGAACTCGCATGGGTTGAGCTGGGAAGGGGTGCATCAACTTGACTTCCACTTTCTTAACAGATTTCCCTGGCTGAATTGGTCTTTGAATAAAAATGTATGAGGGCTTTCGCTCCCACTTAGTAGTTCTTACTCTTGAAAAGCCACGAAATCTAAAGCACAACTTGGCATACAAGAAAGTGGCTTGATATGTCTGAGTGACCTTTTGGCTCATAAGAAAGGATCTTTACAAGTTCTGGTGCCTTATGAAGTTGACCAATTCATTTTAAAGAAAACAACCAACCAAACAAAAAAAAAAGTATTGTCAAATGACAACCATGTGAAATTTAGCAAAGATTCTGCGAGACTCCAATAAAGCAACTTGGGTGTATTCCAAAACCACTTGAAACACACCCCTCCCATCCTAACAGCGTGCTATAGTGCTTCTTGTGTGTATATCTTATGATAGTCTCTATTTGGCTGACTTTTAAGGAAACCTTGCTCCACTTACTTAAAAAAAAAAAAAAAAGAGCAACAAACTAGTGCAGAGAAAACTGAGAGCGTAAAAGGCATTTGGGGACAGATTCTGAACTTGTTAAAGTAAGTGGGAATTAAAAAAAAAAAAAAAAGTAGAGCTTTGTCATGAGATGCAGTACTTACAAGGATTAAGTAGCTGACTGTACATCTGCCTACCAGTAAGGACAGAAATACTGTATCTGTTCCAGCAATTCCCCCAGGGCCTTTGTCTTTTTCAAAGATCTTTTCCTCTCATGGATTGTTTTTCTGTTTTTTTTGCCCTACTCCCTCCTCAGCCACTAAGTGAACTTGTGAGAACAAAATAAACACTACATAAAGGCTGAATACTAAATCTGTTCAAGTATCCAGCAGATAACTGGATGGGATAGGGTTCCTCCATAGACTGCATCATCATGAAAAGCATAAAGAAGCAAATTAAAGTGGTAGCTTCTTTCTGGCATTTTCTGTTTTAGGGGACCTCAGCTTTGCAACTTTGATGCTAACAGTCTATTTGGTATAAATAATAATATGCAAGTCAACATAATACGAGAGGGAGAGTAGGTAAGAGAGCAAATGCATTTGCATACAAAGCATATATGCTATACTTATCAGCATCATTTAATATATGCTATGAGCTAAATTCTCTTCCTAGATACAATGGTACAAATCCAGATCAAGGTTATTGGCTTTGACAGAATTAAACTGGATTCACCATAACAAATGAGGGGAAAGAGAATTTTCCAGTGAAACAGCTTCTTATGAAAATTTCCTCTAAGTTTAATCAAGATCTTATGTGAATGTATAAATTCCAAGCTATTTCTACTAAAAGCCTTTAAAAGACGTGTTGCTTGTTTGCTTGTAATCCAGTAATTCAGCAGGAAACTGGCAGTCAATGAGCAAACCTACTGCAGGGGGAAAAGAGGTTTTACAGAGCTAATGAATAGCTTTGGGCAATATATCTTATTGATGTATTGCCATAGCCCTCAGGGGGAGCTGCTCCAGACGTGAGTATAGTGCAGCACTATACTAAAGAACACGTTCTTCCTGCATATCTATGGTATTTTTATGCTATCCCTCCCCATGGAACTGGTCTCAGATACCATTTGAGATGCTTCGAGTGCTGCAAGCACAGCTCAAGGCTTTCTCTGGATTTCCAGGGAGGGCTCCTGCAGCATATGGCAATAATTTGAGCTCTCCAGATGTTAGCAGGTCCAGGGGAACCTGCAGGCAACTCTTCCCTGGTACCAGCTGATAGCTGCGGCTGGGGGAGCGGTTGCCTGGAGTAGCGATAGCAGATAACAACCTCTAACAGCTGCTCTGCAGATCTAGGATGACAAAAGTGAGGTATGAGCAAAGTGGATAAGATGAAGAGGGGAGTTGAAATCAACCTCTCTGCTCTGGTCTTGATGGTGAAGAATTAAAATCTAAATTCAAACACTATCTAGTGGCATGTGCATTTCTTGGACACTAGGCAAATGTTTGCACAGTTTATGGCTGAAAATACTAGAATGTAGTTTAAAATTAGTTTGCTAGAATTTGAAGAGGACATGAGGTTACTAAATGAACTCTGGATGTACTTATTCTATTAATTACATGAACATGAACTAAAAAATGATGTTTAGAAAGCAATGATTAAGAAGAGGGTTGGTAATAAATGATGTAATTAATTCCAGATGAAGTTTTCCCAGTGAAAACTTCAGCATTTGTGAATTTACCCTCTGTTTCCCCATGTAGTTTTAGCTAGGAAAATATTGGGTGAGGGAGAAAACAGCTTTATATTTACAAAGACTGTGTTGATTTTACCGTCTGTTGACCCAGGGTGCTCAAATCCTTTCTTAGCTTTAAGGGAAGTGAGCTCGCATCTCATAAAAGTGACCTAATCCCAGCATTATTGATGTTTTACTGGGCAGTTCTTGGACTGTCACCCATTCTGTTCCTGGGGTTGCTCAACAAACCTGAGAACTGGTGTGTTGATGTAACCCTGAAAGACCAGAGGTAAGGCTGCAGTGTTGAATTAGTTGATGGCTCATTACTGGAACAGTGGCATTTATTTTTTTTTACAGATATTTGTCAAAAAGAAATACCAGACTAGTAAACTAGACTCCCAAAAAGAAGTACCAGTCTAGTAAACTTGAGAATTTCTTCATTAAAAAAAAAAAAAGAAAGAAAAAAACACCAGTATTTAATTTTGCACTCTGAGCAAACCAAGATGGAGGTTATAATGTTCAGGCTTTGCTTTAACCTGAAAAATTGCTGATTGTTTCACAAGCTTTTGGCTCCACTATTTATTTTTTCACTATGAGAAATGTCCTTTCTAAGAAAAAGAATTTCAATCCTGTTTTGCCTGGATTTACTTTGCCAATTAACTGAACAAAAAGTTCTAAAATCACCAGGATACATAGCCAAAATCTCCTCTCTAGTAACTCTTTATGTCCATTCTGCTGGTAGTGGAGACCAACCTATTTTTCCTTTTTTCTTTCAATCTTGTCCTTTTTTTCTTTCAATCTTGTCCTTACTTGTCCTTTTTTTTTTTTTTCTCTACATTTAGTTCTGGTTCCTCACTTCAGCTCTGCTATTGGAGGATTATTTACCCCCTATTTACTTTTCTCAGTAAGAGTCTTCATGCTTCTTGGGCTGCCAACATCAAAGAGGTTGTAGCAGTTCAGCAGAGCCTCAGGAGAGTGGAACAAAGACAATAGGACTTCAAGGGTGCTGCATACAACAATCTTTGACCAACCTGACTGCATCCAGCATGGGAGCAGGAATGAAAAGAAGGCCAGGGGTTTTTCCCAGAGACCACCCAGGGCTGAGCTTGCACCTGGGTAAGTACACAAACATTCTAATAATGAAAGTTTGGGATTTACACAATTTCCATTTTTTTGTTTTTCTTCTGGTTCATCCCCTCATGGATTTTTTTACAATTGCTCCTTTAGAAGACTGCCTCATGTTCTAATTCTACAGTCACTGGAAAACACGATCATATATGCATCTGTTGGATTTACTTCCTTGTGTTTACTCAAGCTATATGACTCCAGGCAATCCAGCCCTATGGTCTGTGTTTTAATAGGTGCACATCTCTGCAGAAAAATTACTGGTTAAATTTTATGCCCTTTTTGTGGAAAAGCAGGGACTACTTCCATAGGATTATGGAGTCATAGAATCAGAGAATCCTTGAATCACAGAGCCACAGACTAGTTTGTGTTGGAAGGGTCCCACACCCCCTGCCATGGGCAGGGCCACCCTCCACTAGCCCAGGTTGCCCAAAGCTCCATCCAACCTGGCCTTGAACACCTCCAGGGAGGGGGCAGCCACAGCTTCTCTGGGCAACCTGTGTCAGTGCCTCATCACCCACAGTAGTTTTTACAGTAGTTATGGGTGGTCTTAGCGAAAGAACTGCAACTGCATCATGTTTTGCAAATGCATATCAAAAGGCCCACAAGAAGCAAAAGGATTTCCTGCTTTCTCCCTCTACTTGACTCACCAGGTTCCAATTCTCCTAGATACATCTCTTGGCATGTACCAAGACCCCAGTGGGAGCAGAAGGAAATAAAGAGCCATGTCTCACCTTCTCCTCATCTGGAGTCATGGGAAGAATTTGTGCATACAAGCTTCCTCCAAGAAAAGAGGAAACAGGTAGGATCCCAGTCAGCAAAACCAAAGGAGAGCTCTGCTTTAAAACGCTCCCTATTTGACCATCTTCCAGCATGAAACTTGGCTGTAACCTGGGGAGGATTATACCATGTGTGAAATAAACAGCATTGAAAATTATTGCTTCCACAGGGAAAAAAAGATTAAATGTTTCTTCTTTTAAAAATTAATAGAAAAGAAAGCACTTTGAAAGATATAGTGAGCTCTACAAAATTAAGGAACCTTTGTGCAATTACAATATTCCTTCAGTGCCTGCTGTTCTTTTACAACTTCCTTGCTCCTGTTTGACCCAGAAAGCCTAAGAGATACATAATTCAGTGGGTGTTCCCTGTGGTGTTCTAGATGCAAACGCAACAAAGAACTGTGGCAATGAAAGAGGCTGTAGGCTTTAATAGAATTCAAGAGATTCATATAACTTGACAGGAACACAAGTAACCCAGATTCAATCTGGCCTGTATATAAATTCAGCCTCTCAGAAGATAAATATCTGCATTTTTTCAGATACTAATAACTAAAATAAAAGCAAACCCAAGAGTTAATGACTGTACTCCTAATTCTTCCTTTGAGAAAATGTCATGAGATATGATAACAGCTGTGACAGTGTATCAAACATTAAATGTGTACAGAAATTATGATGTAACAGCAAGGAAAGCATGGTAAATTCAAATTTCTAATTATTTGGTATTAATGTTTTATTAGGTGTACAGATGGACATGTGTCCAGTTCTGGGCAACCCAGTACAACAGAGATATGGAGCTGCTGGAGAGGGTGTAACAAAGGGCCACAAGGATGACTAAGGGGCTGGAGCATCTCTCCTGTGAGGAAAGGCTGAGACAGCTGGGACTGCTCAGCCTCAAGAAGAGAAAGCTCAAGGGGTATCTTATCAATGTATATAAATATCCAAGGCAGGGACAAAAAAAGAGGATGGAGCCAGGCTCTTTTCTGTGGTGCTTAGTGCCAGGCCCAAAGGCAGTGGGCTCAAACTGAAACACAGGAGCATCTCCCTGAACATCAGGACATGCTTTTTTGCTGTGAGGATGACCAAACACCAGCATAAGTTACCCACAGAGGTGATGATATTTCCATCATGGAGAAGCATAGTCAGAAGCTGTTTGGACATGGTCCTGGGCGACCATCTCTAGGTGACCCTGATCAGATATACTGGAACAGATACCCTCCAGAGGTTCCATCCAACCTCAACCATTCTGTGATCCTGCGAAGCGAACTACTATCCTGTAGCTCATCAGAGCTGAACTGTGGTTCAGTGAATGAGTAAAATGCTATGAAAAATGTAAGGCTCATTTTCCAGAGAAATCAACCTCATCTTTCCCACCCTCTCCTCCAGTGGAATTAGGGATGTTTAGTAAAGAAAACTGATCTGTAGAGCATTTTTTTTCCCACAAGCTGGAGAGTAATGTGGCTGATGAGGATGATATTACTTGTAGAAGCAAGGTAACACTTCATACAAATTTTCCACGCTGGAACATCAGATTTTATCATGGTAACAATTTCTATTGTTGCTCACATAGTGAAAGACTTGGAATGGAAATACTGAAGCTGGGCACTTAACATTTTGCAATGTATCCTGAAAATAGAGTTCCAGCTGTTAGGCAATGACTCTGCCTTACACACATCATGCCATACAGACAGCTCCTCCATGACTCTTCCTGCTCTCAAAAGTGTCATTTGTGTTGGCATTTGTTTCATTGCATTAGCTTAGTATCACAATCTGCAGATGATAAAAGTCTGTAAGTGGAGACAGAAACCCCAGAGATAAGGGAATATGGTGAGATTTCCTTTACAAGCATTGATTCCTTTAGAAGAGGCAGGCTGTAAAAGAGGCACAGAGGCCATACGCACACTCTGTAAGCTGCCTGAGGGAAGTCACTGTCCAGACTTTTCTGCACCTCCCTGGGAAAGCATCATCCAAACAATCCATAAATAGTCCTGAGTTCTCCTCCTCTTATTTTTGGAGACTTGTTTTATTGGGCAGAAAAGCACTTCAAAGGTTTCCTTAGTCTCCATGTGCTGTATTCCTGCAGCAGTAAGAAGATAATTATTCCAAACTCAGGATGGGGCAGGGGCCTGGGTAAAGTGGCCTTGATCAAGGTTGGAGATGATACACTCTACAGGAAAAGGAAAGATCTAAAATTTTGCTAACTTTGGTCCTCTAACCCCACTATGTGGGTACAAGGATCTCTGTGTGTGCCAGTACCTGCATCATGGGTAGTAGTATATCAAGGCATGCAAGAACGTTCAGGAAAATTACATTTGTTGAGTACCATATAATCACAGCAAGAAGGAAGAGTGAGTTAAGATTTTAAACAGGAGATTTCCAAGTTCTTTAAAAGTCCTAGTTTTATTTTTTCATCCAGCTGTCTGCTGGATTTTGTCTTTATTTGAATTGGAAGCAGCAGAAGTGCGATTCCCTACACTGTGGGTCTGCAATTGCAGGATGCTGTGGAATGAAACCCTATGGCCAAGAACAGACTGTGCTGTGTGAGGGATGGAGGATGTTGGCGGTTCTCACAAAAGAAAAGATCGTGATTGAGTTCTGGTCAGGTGGTGCATAGCTTAGGAAGCATTTCCCAAGTATGCTTTGAACACTAACCTACAGGTTTTTAGCTGAACTGGAGATTTATACAGTGAAAACCAAATAATTTCCCTTGTACCAAGATAAATGGCAAAGGGAGCTCTTGAAGTTTTGGGTAATATTTCGTCCTTAAGTTACTTTCCCAGGATATTCCTCCCGCATCTCCAAGAGTGCCAACTGGCACACTAGAAAGTGCACATTATGGATTTTTATTTCACATAAGCCTCTTTTCCACTTGATCACAAGCAGAAGTTTAAGAAGCATAATGCCACACAAGAGGAAATGGCATTTTGTGATCAGGAGCTGGGAACAGAATGTAGGAGAGGGAGAGTACACACACAAAGAAATTGCTTGGGGGACATATAATACATGGTGGTCTAACGTCTAGAGGTTCAATTTGTCCCCTTATGATTTGAACAGAAGCTCTTTTGAAATATAAAAATTAAAATGACATAAATAANCCCCCCCCCCCCCCCCCCAAAAATGTCCTAATTTAATAATGGACAGATAGCAGATTGCCTTGTCAATTTGATTAGATAAAATGTTTCTTGCCTGCTTTTTCTCTGTCTGGTTTCCACCTGAACTACCACCACATTTGTCACGGAACCGCTGATAGCAGAGGTTGGTCTCATCTGACATATTAGCTTGGAATATGGGAGACTTTGAATCAGTTCCTGGCTCTGTCCTGGATTTCCATAGTCAGTGGCATGCCTGAGTTCTCCAACAGAGACACAGAAGTGATGGTACCACTCCCTTTGCCTGACCTGTCTTTACGGCACAGTAATTTTCACTGTTGCAGCATCTTGCACACTTCAGTCTCACTAATATGAATAAGACCCAGCAAATTTATCATTTTTTATCAATTTTATTTTATCATGATGCTATAGTTAATGAGGAAAATTTCTAAGGTGCCATTGCAAATTAAGAAACATTATGATCATTATAATAAAGCAGGGAACAATTTTCCCTCCCAAAATTGCCTCTTTGATTCACCAAAGCTATCTTTCAATGGGTCACAATACCCTTCAGGCAAGAGTGTTTGTTGCAAATCCTCTAAACCTTCAGTGTGGCATTTGCCCCTCAGGCATAGACTATGGACATCAGAGACAGTGCAGGCTCTGCAATGGCATTGCTGAGAATAATAGGTTATCCATCAGACAGTCATTTTCCTCACTCCAGGGTCCAAAGCTGAGAAAAGGTTAGTCCCACAGGCTTAAGGGGAACTGCACAATAGTTACCACCACCACCGCATGATTGTTATAATTACTTGAGTTGATAATCACTGCTGTTGCTGATAACCATCTCAATTTCTGAGAAAATATCATAAAATGAGCTCAAGGCTTGGCACTGAAGAAGTTATTTATATTTGTGGAGATAGTGTGTAGCTTTATCTTTTTTTCTGTTGCAAGTGCTAAATAAAACATGATAAAGGCAGAATCTTGAACCCTCAGGCATCTATGACAAAATGCAAATTTCCCGCTGCTTAGCTACAGCACCACGAAGCTCTTTGTTGGGATCTCTTCTTTCTGTGGAGAATACAGAATACTTGTTCCTCTTCCCATTGATGTCAATAGGGCTTTAACTTCATAGACAGCAGAGGCAAGCCTATAGTAACCTTGTTTGATCAAGTTTTTCCTACCAAATTTTAATGCAGCGTGATGGGATTTCTCTGGCTCTGGAATACCCCTAAACATTCAGAGATGCACTAAGGGGCCCTCTCTAAGCCCAAGGCACTTGTGGACACAACTTTGAGGCTGATGAGAGGTCAAGGAGATAGATAAGGAATAGCTTTAACTCCTGGAGTAGCGCACTGCTAAGTGCTCTTACAGACTCAGAGTCACTGCTACTTGCCACCTTGCTCCATCTAGCTGGCTTTTCCCTGTCCTTTGGAGAGAAGTGAGGATAAAAGGAGTGTATTTGGCAATGAAGTCGCAGCTATTAGATACAGAATGAGCAATTTCCTTCTTTCCTATAAAATCTGATCTAGGTGTTCATGACATGTCCCTCATCGCGGTCAAGCTGCACTATAGGATCTGGAGGCTGTGGGTTTTGCTTTTTTCAAGGACAATTAAAAATTTTTATATGCATTTCAATCATTAATCTTGCTTATAGAGCTGTGTGAATCCTGGACATCTTTTTTGATTACTTGTGTACTGAAATGTTAGCAATCAAAGCCTTTTGTTTCACTTTGGATTTAAAAATTACATTTGGGGCCATATTCCAAGCAAACCCTTCAGAAATAAAACCCATAATGTTTTGTGAGGTTTTAATACAGTTTAGCTATCACTATTTGATAAGTTGGCATCAACACACAAAGAATATAGCTCCATTGAGACACTCTCGTAGCTTGTTTGGAATGACTGCAGCTTGTACATTAACTCTGGCCACCTCTATATCCTGAAGGTTGCTGAGCTGTGGCAGATGCTTGCTCAGAGCAAATACAGAGAACAGAAAGAAGACATATTACAAACATGAAGTTATTTGTGCCACAAATTGTGTCATTTTCATTTTACTCCAGCACACTAGACGAGATGCAGACATGCTAAGTCAGAATGCACTTGGTCAGCAAATGGGATCAAAACTTCTGTTGTGTGGTCCTGTTGATCTCCAGTGGTTTACACTGTGCTAAGTGCATTAAAGAGCATTTAATTTTTTCAGTGTATGCTTGATGTCAGTGATTCTATAGGCTTTACAATAAACACTAAAAGGATCTTTCTCTTAATACTTTGGTGAAAACACATCTTGGATGAAAATTTGTTCAAACATTTGTTTGAATTAGCCTTGTTGCAGAGAGCAACAAACGGTATATCTTCATTTGTCTCCACCTTTGCAAATCTCTGCTTAGAAATATACACAAAGGTACTTGGCGAATGTACTTAGAAAGAGTTAAGAACTTACTCTCCAAATTTAGCAGTTACTTTCAAGGTGTGCACATCCAGGATAAGTACTATTCCTACATGACATAAGCAATGCAAAATGCAACCACAATGAAAAGTAAGAAACTGTAGATAAACCTTATAATGAGCATTTACCTGAAGTGCTATTACAGCAAGGGATGTGTCTTCAGTGTTGTCAGTGTCAGTAAGCACAGTGAGGGTTGTTTTATTGTCATCCTTTAGCACTGTTGCAGCATTTGTACACAGTATTGATGAAAATCTTTAAACCTTTCTTTAAACTTCCAATAGCTGTGGCAGAGTAGATTTGAGTAACATAAATTTTGTCCTCCTTTTCCCTGTCAACAGTGGATATCCCCAATCAATTGTAGTTGAATGACTGTTTTAAAAGCGGTAAGATTTCACAGGTAGCACAGATAAAATCAGTATCTGGATCCTTCAGTATTTGTGAAGTTAATGTCCTTTTCCCCTGATGTTTTTGCAGCTTTGAGAGAGTTCTTTCTATAAATGGATCTTTTCTGCCATGAAGACCAGCTTCTTGCTTCCCTCCCCTATGAAGAACTGTGAATTTATCATTGACATCCATGAGAAGTAAGAACAAATACAGAAGTTCAAGTCCTTTTGGAAGCTGGAAGTGTCCTGCAGCCCTCCTGGTCCTTGGGAACTTAGGGGAATTCAGCAGCTCTGATGATTGGTTTGCAAATATCTGCTGAACATCGCTTCGAGAACACTGAGCACCGCTGAGGATGCTCTGGTAGTTGATGGGCGGCATCCTACCATAATCACTCTACATCCCTGGCCTTCTTCAAGACTTCTGCTGAGACTGCCAATAAGACTGACTGCTTTTCATTAGACCATCTGCCTCCTGAAGTTTAGACCTAACACATTTCGAGTGTGTTGCAGTCCCAGTTCACATTGTGAGAAGCACCTCAAGAGACAAAGCCAGAGGCAGAGCAGACAATGTGCTCATGGAGCAGCTTTTGGAAGTTCAGAATTATGTCTCTCCATAGAAGCTCTCTCCCCAAGCGAGCAGGACATCCCTGGCTGTCTGTCATTTGCTGCCATTGTAGCAAGTGCTCTCTGCAGACATTCAAACTGAGTGCTGGAATGATGATTTTGGCTACTCAGAGCAGGCTTCACACCGCCTTTTGCAGGGGCCTTGTCAGAAAACTTGTTCTTCAGAAATTTCATTTTGGGAAAAACAGTACATTGCCTTTTTAAACTGTAACCTTCATTAATGATGTTCCCTTTTTGCAGAAGGGAGAGGGGAGCATGGCTTACACAGCTGGGTTGGCCTCTTCCTGTGTCCTCTGGTGACCAGCCACCATGGGTTCACAGCAGGTCCTGGGAATCAAATCCCAGCTTATTCAGTCATATAATAAAGATGCCCTCAACTTTTTATAAAACCTAGTGTTCTAGTCTCCCCTTCTAAAGAGAAAGTCAAAGTTCAACACTGCTTGAATTATTAAAGTTATAGAACTGGAAAGCAAGTAAAAAAAGACAAGTAAAGCATTTGCCTCACCATTATACATGTTTGGAACTGGCAGTATTTGCAGCATTTTGCTCCTCTTTTGAGAATAAAAAGGTCTAAAGAAATAATTGAACATACAAAGACCAGAAAGCAGAAAGATTTTCAAGACCATGTGTGGTGATTAGGCCTCTCTGGGTCCCTTAGGTTGTGCTGATTTGAACACCTCCAGCTACAATCTGGAGCTTTCTTTATCCTCCTAATTGCTCCTGGCTCTCCTGTCATGGTTCCCCTCAACCCTACCAGTCTACAAGGCCTGACAGAAGTGCCAGCAACCTCACACTACTGGGAATAAAGGAGAGGGGCTATGGAAACAGGAGCTGCTCCACAAAGTCAGTAGGACTCTTTTAGTTTCCTATCAGCATCTAGAAATTCTTGGCTGAGCATAGACTGAAGAGTTTTAGTAATGTGGATATTGAATCATAAAATCTGCGTTCTGGGCTGTTCCTCCTCTATAGCCTACAAACTCCAGAAGGCTTGAAGCAAATTTTGCCTTTCTTTTTCACACTTCTGGGTTTTTTAAGGAGGCATCCAGTGGCATCCTTCCTAAAAGAAGCCAGAAAGATGAGGTGGGGAATACAAGTAAACGCCACCATAGGATGCAGTAATAATCGGGGGAAATGATCTTAGGAAGAGATAGTCTCCTGCCTGTTACCACTAGCTGTGAGGAAGAAAGCAGAGCTAGCAGAAAATGACCTGCTAGATTGTTTCTGCTTCTAGATCAATAAGTAAAGGTTCTTCAGTTTCCCTGGAAGGTATTCTGCTTTCGTTCATGCTGACATTCTGCTGTCATTGCAGATTGACTTTAACACATTTAAGCCCAAGTAAGATTACTTTCTAAAGACAGACATTTAATCACGAGCAACAGCAACACAATTATCCTGGCTACTTTTGGATCAGATTTTTAAAACACAGAGCAGATAGAGCTGTTGAGCTCTCCACCCAGAATACAAATATAAGGCAATTTATTAACATGGAGATGGATCTAGAAAAACAGAGTTACCTGAATATTTTCCATTGTAACGGAGAAGATTTCTGTTTTACAGCCAGTTCTCTACTGTCCAAGGTAGAGAAAGGCTCTTGTACAATGCTCTGAGCACAAAATGAAGTGCTATAAAATAAGAAATTAAAAGAAACTGTCCTGTGTTTCAGCCTAAAACTATTCGCTCACACAGCTGGTGATTCCTATAGACACTGGTTGCTTCCTGTCTCCAAGAATTTCCTGTTCAGCAGAACTTGTGAAAAAAATGAAAGAGAGAGAGAGAGAAAGAGAGAGAGAGAGAGAGAGAGAGAGAGA